>RJWH01001232.1:0-425047 GCA_004363575.1 Solenodon paradoxus | reverse complement strand
CAGCAGGACTTGAGGTCTCTTCGCCCACACCAGTGGTTCCACCAGCCCATCGATGGGTGAGATCCTGGTACCCAGCAGGACTTGAGGTCTCTTCGCCCACACCAGTGGTTCCACCAGCCCATCGATGGGTGAGATCCTGGTACCCAGCAGGACTTGAGGTCTCTTCGCCCACACCAGTGGTTCCACCAGCCCATCGATGTCTGGAATCCTGAGTGAGAGGAGGCTTTAAATGAACAATGCTTTACTACCAACAGAATGACTCACAGATGGAGTTCAATTTCCTTCTCTAATTTAAATTACTTAATCGGGTCCTTTCCAGGTTGATAGAAACCGAAATTTTAGTGGAATTTTAACTGAAAACAATGGTCCCTGAAGAAGTCAAACAATAGGGAGAATTGCTTAGGGCAGAGAAGGGCAGGAGGTCCAGTGGAATGCAAAGTGGCAGGTGATGAGCCTGGGGCCCTGGGTGTCATAGAGGGAAACAGCACAAAGAGCTAAAGGCCTTCTGCCTTCTCTGACACTGATCCTGAGACAGTTCTGACATCTGTGGCTCTGGGCACTGGGACACAGCACAGCCCTTCACGGTGCACTTTGGCTTTTACGTTTCTACATGGCAGGAATCAAACTGAACATTCTTGAATAATTCAGCTTCCACCCTGGTTCCCCCACTTCACAACTCTTTCTTCCTCAACACACACACCTTCCTTCCATGAGAACAACCCTTTTCCAGGTCCCTACATGTAGATGGATGATTGTTTGGTTCTTGTTTCTTCTAGTTTTTTTTCCCTTTTTCTAGTAAGATCTGCAGGTTTACTCCATCAAATATAAGCTAACACACCAGGCCCACCACCAAATTTCTCACAATCCTCATCACTGCCCATTGGATCTCCATTCCCCTTTGTTTCCACCCTCCTTCCCTCCGAGATCCTCTGCTGTTGTCAATGCTCAAAAGTTAGTTTATGTTCCATCTGTTCCTTTGTTTTGCTTCTTTATGCTCCATAAATGCAAACTTCTGATATTAGCCTTTCTTCTTCTGACTTATTTCACTTAACGTAACTCCTAGTTCCATTCATGTGGTCAAAATGGCAAGATTTCTGGGCAGTGTGGTACTCCGCTGTATATTTGCTTCAACTTCTATATCCAGTCCTTTGTGGAAGAATCCTGTTCACAGGTCACCTCCTTTCCCCATTTAGTTTTGGACGAACATGTGCCAAAGGGACTGGCATACTCTGTGTCTGCCTAACACACCCTTCACAGCTGCAGAGCTGTTCTGAGCCTCTGCATGTACCACACAGCCTAGGACTGGTCAGTGGGGTGCTGCTGATGGGAAGCAAGGCAGATCCCAAAATACAGCAGTGACACACTCCTTAAAGCTTTAGCTGTGTGATGGGAAAGTTGGCAAAATGCTCTGTGACTCACTTTGTCTTCAACAAAATGGGAGTCATAAATATTTATATTATGTTATTTATTATACTATTTATTTATATATTATAGTTATAGCATACTATATTTATCAACTAGATAATAGTGGAATATTTATACTAGCAGCATTTCTCATAGAATAGAGATACACCCTATGTATGGAGTAGACAACACAGATTGTTACATTTTCCATGCCTCAACTTCTCATCTGCAAAATGATGGCAATCACAGCCCTTATAGAATAGAGCTGGGTGGAATAAATGAGCTGCTGTATGTAGTATTTACTTGGTAAATAGAAGCTATTCAATAAATATTAGCTATTATGACTTTCTATGTTAGCTATAATTAAGACTTTCTACAGAATTTTCCTAATATTTTGGGTTTAAGAGGCGACAACTGGGTAGCAATGAACAAATTCCCTTTTTGTTCTCTTGGTTATTAGTCATGATTGGCGCCCTCAGTTGGTTTGGAAAGAGTCTACATAGAGTCATGAGGATAACTGACCTCCCTCCCTCCTTACCATGTGAGCTGATGCAGGTAGAAGCAGAGAACCCACCATCCATGAGAACTGAAGGGAGATGGTTGCAGATCAGGGAAACGCATCTCTGTTTATTTTCACATCCGCAAAGCTATGAGCAAGTCCTTCCTGGCTGGAAGAAGGGAGCACATTCATATTCTGCGGACACAGACCTATGAGGTATGCGACTTCCTGTTTCCCTGGTGAATGCTTTAGAAAACATCCAGTTGGGATTTTTGGAAATGTCTATTTATTGTCACCTCCTCCCAATTTCCCTGAAGAATGGGTGGGGTGAGTCAGGGAGCTAGTCTGGGACAGGGGCTGTGGAGAGGCTCACAGACTGCCTCGCTTTCTCAATTACTCACAGAAACCAGTGACTTTTGAATCCTGACCCTGCCCCCTGGGTCAGGAAATGTGACTCCTCAAAGTCACAGACTCAAAGCATCTGAAAACTGGAAGGTATTTCATGCAGGTCAATGACTAAACATTCAGGGAAAAGAAATGCCTACTTTTCTTACAAAAAATTTCCAGGGATAGTATCCCATTGTGATGGCTTATCTTTATGAAGTAACTGTGTAAATACCTTCAATAGTGTAATATAACCTTTCTTGACCTCTTTGAGACCTCTGACAATACAGTTTTCGGTACCATCTTGAAGCTGCCCTCCCGGGGCTTCACATACTACCCTCCTTCCTCAGTATTTGCTTTCTCCAACTCCTAAAATGGGGTTTTATATTTATTCTTTTTGAGTTCTTAATTTGAACCAGTGTTTCCTATTGTTTTCTGGTTATAGACCACTTCGAAGAATCTAACAAATTCTATGGATTTTCTTATCGCAAAATTCACACTCTTACTCTGAAATGTGACACGCAATATATCAGGGTTTACAAGCACACCACGGGGCCCCTGTCTCTCCCAGGGACCCATGTGAGAAAGGGAAAAGCAGAGCCTGGCACTCATGGCTGGGATGGCACCCCAGCTAGGAGCTGGGAAGAGGCTCCTGGATCTCACATCTGGTCTGTCGATTCTTCTGGTGAATACTGACAATGTCACAGAATGCCAACATCAATACATCATACAAAGTCATGTTGAGACCAGGGTGAAGTAAGAAAAAACAAGGCCACACCATACTTTTACCTAAGCACACACAAAAACGAGGTCACAATGTAACTGAAAAAATACTGTATATCTCGCTCCAGAAAATCCGAGTGACTTTATCAATTACTTCTTTATTAATCCCAGCTTTATCCTAGTTCTAGTCTTCCCTCTCTCTAGCTGAGATCTATCTAGGTACTCAGTCTCAGAATTTACCCTGGTTTTCTGTTTTGTTTTTCTAACAGCTACAGTGAGGTATAATTTGTGAACCATATATTCACCCATGTAAAACGTACAGTTCAATGATTCCAGTGAATTCAGAGTTGTGCAAACATCACTGCAGTCAATTTTAGCACATTTTCATGCCTCGAAAGGATCCTACATCTCTTATCTATCACCCCTGACCTGCCTATTCCCCCAGTCTTAAGAATGCTCACCCACTTTGTCTCTCTGCATTTTCATTTTCTGATCATTTCCTGTGAATGGAATCTTACGTTAAGTGGGTTCATTCAGGTTACAGCAAGTATCAGCACATCATTCTTTTCTATGGAAAAATAACAATCAATTCAATAATATCTAATTGTATATACTACCTCTTGCTTATCAATTTATCAATTATCTACCTAGAGTCAACCCCTGCTTCCTTCAACCCTTCTCAAAAATTACCCCACTAAACTCCAAATCCTAAAATAAGTCTTAATACTCAGCTGCTATCTTGATTAATGACACCTCTAACAATAGGCAAGTCAAAATCAGGAGGTCACTCCATACAGTTCATCACTCTTAAGTCTATACTCACCTCTTCTTTTCCACCTCTGCTGCCCTATATCTCCCACCTGGATCATTGTGGTGCTGTCCCCACCCCAATCTGGTCTTTCCCTTCCAGGCTTTACTTCTCACATTCTTCCCTCTTCACCACACTCATGTTTTTTAAACTACATCATACTCGTTCTCAAACTCCTTTGGTGGCTCCCAATCAATCTGCAGGATAAAGGTATGTTTCTTAATATGGTACTTAGGAGTCCCTTGACTAAATTCATGAGTTCCTTGTGTCCAAGTGTAGTGAAGAGCTTGAGTACAAACCCTTCCCCAACACCGCCTAGTCAACACTCAATTCCATTCATAGATTGCTTCCAAGAAGTCTTCCATATTGACTTTGTGCTCCCATAAATCTCTTTCATGCTATTTCCCAGCACTTACTCATGCTCAGATTCTTAAATATGGCATTTCACCCACAATGAGATTATGTGACCATAATGATTATATCCTTATCCTGTCATAGTGTTTCACACACAACAGACAGTCGATAAATATTTGAGAAATGGAAGAATGATGTAGTGACTTGATGACTCTAGCCCCAGCCAGTGTCTGACTCTAACCACATGAGAGACCCATCAAGGATGCCTAAGGCCTGTGTAGCCCTAGAACTATGGGAAGAAACATAAAAGACTGTGCTTTAATCCATTGCACGTGGAATGGTATATTACATGGCAATAGATAAGTAAAGTCACTTTGAAGAATTTGGAAACTCAACATATGCTAGCAGGAACCAGGTATGGGTCTAGATTCTGAGGTTGCTTAATTAAGGGAAATAATTAGGGAAAAAGAGAGTTTGTCTGTGTAGAAGTCCTTTCCTGTGATAGAAGATTTAATGTCATGACCCCTGGCAGGAAATGCTTGTTAGCACTTACAACCTTGGACATACTAACTGGAGTAGAGCTGGGTAGAACTTTTTAGGTCAAAGGTGGAGAAAGGAATCAAAATGGTTAAAGAAGTGAACATAGTAGGGTAGATAACTATATAAGGTCAGGCAACCAACCAACCAACTCTATTGCATGGGCAGGAGGGGGAGGAAAAGGGGGTTTGTGGGTGTAACCGATGTCACTCAGCACGAGGAGGAGTAGAGGGTGTCTCTAGGTCAGAAAACTCCAAAGGATAGCAGGGCTAAAGGTTTCTATAGCCTTATGGTTTATCTATAGATAACAGAGTTTGGGGCAGTTTGACAAAGACAAGCAAGGGTCACAAGCTCCAAATAGTTAAAAATATGCTTATCTGAGCTATATTTAAAACAATTTAGTTGAAAATTTTATGTGATACCAGTGGATTATTGAGTTAAGGGGTCTCTGCTGCTGTGAAGAGTAAACAACCTAGGGCCTTATATGCAGAGGACATCTTTGGCTCATTTATGAAATAATTCTCCAGAGTACCACACTGTTCTTTGAGTGAGGTAAGAACAGATCAAGAATCTAACAGAAGCAGGGATGCAGGGCAACAGTCTCTCCGCATGGGTACATGATATCAAAGACACTATGGTTTTAGTGCTAACTGTGGTGGGACAGACATCATGTAGAGTTTTTGGCAGGCCAGAGAATTCCAATGGACATCTCCGAAGGTCTGGAGCAAAGATGCCCATCTACAATAGAAGATTACAGGCTAATTGAAAAGTAGCTGCTGATGCTGAAGTTTCATAGCGAGCTGGGCCATTGAGCATCCAGTGACTCACTATGCAGCCAGAACTTTCCATCATGAGCTGGGTTCTATTAGACTTCTCAGGTTCATCAGCAATCCACTTTAATTTAGATGCAGTATATTCAAGATCAGCAGAAACCAGGATGGAGAGCACAAGTAAATTTGGACTGAAATCTCTTCTTCATCTCTTATGATTGACAGAGGAGAAACCAAAGTCAAGTGTGGCACATCCATAAGTATGAGGGTACGAGCTGAAAATGGACAGCTCTGAAACACAGCCCAACTCTGGTGGTGGTCCTAAAAGTCAGTGTTGAGGTCAAATCTCCTAATGGGCATAACTTGATTAGTGCACATGGTCTTCATGTTGTGTGGAATGAGAAATGATCTACAGTGAAAATCTGTACAGATTTGCAGCCAGTAGTGGATGGCTTGACTATTGCGAGGACACAGGTTGAAAGATCAGCAATAAGGAGGTCTATAGAAAAGATACAATGCATGAAGATTTTGTAGACCATTTTAATGCACATCAGAAAGTAATCATCACCAAAGACCCAGTAGCAATAAATAGAATGACAAGTGATAACGATCAAACTCTTTCATTAGCCATATCAATATGATCCGATGGACTCATGCCCAGGGTATCCAGTGTATTCCAAGTAACAGAGAAGGAAGCTCTGCATGGCTCCTGCATTAGGTTCCCTCTCAAAATCCTTTTATGGCTTCCATAATTCTATAGCATAAAATAAACATTCCTTGTTTGTGTTCTTAAGAGCCCCTGGCATACCATTCATGAATTCTTTGTATTTAGTCATAGTAAACAGAACTTGAAGGGCTTTGGATAAGACTTGATCTGGATCATCTTCTTACCTTTGTGTACCTCCATTCTTCTGATTCAATCTTATAAATAAACATTCAATTCCACTGACAGGCTACTGTTTGCAGGATGTCAGTCATATTTGTATCTGTGTTTTTATAATGCTCTTTCATGGTATTTTTCTGCACTTATTCGTAATCAGATTCTAAAACATGGCATTTCACCCTCATTTATTAAATGGAATGTAGTAACTATCTTTAAGATGTTAGAAGAAACAGAGAAGGTATATTTGGATCCCTTTATACAGTAAATAGCTTAACATATAACATCAAAGACACAGGTACCTTGAATGTTTACCTACTGTTTCTAAATATGGACTGTTTCTAACATTTCTATAGCACCATCCTAGCTCATTTCCTTTGGCCTCTATATTATAGAAAATTTTGAGGCAGAAATTTCTGTGAAAGGTAGAGAGAAATCATAGAGGGACTAGATAAGTATAAATTCATCCCACTTGCTCTTTGGGATGCGATTGTCAGAACAAGGTGAGGTAACCTTGTAGGGTACAGGATTGGGACATTGGTGGACATGACTGGGAGTTCCACAGATGTAAGAGTTGCCTCCTCCAGTAAAGTGGGAAATTTACTACACCAAGTCACATAGGCTAGACAGATTGCCTAATATTCCTGTAATTGCTGAGCAAAATCTAATCTCCAGGTGTAGGGAATCTAGGAGGGAATAGGGGAAACTGGTCCCCTCTCATAAATACCCCCATAATGACTAATACCCCATCCTTCTCTGGACACTTAGCTCAAAGGACATGCATGAAAAAGAAGAATGTATTTCTCATAGTCCAAAAGCAATGTTTTCTCCATACCGGTAGTGAGAGGGAAAGCTGGACCCTCACATCACTTGAGGAGTCTACTCGAAGTATATTTGCCTGACTGCCAGAGAGTCCATTGGGATAAGGTTGAGGAAATAACTTTGTATTTACAAAGCAGCCCATGGGGTTGTGAAGTGGATGATCTCTGAGGCACCTCTTGGCAAGCACTTATTTTGTGTTTCCCAGAGTCAAACAGGCAGTTAGAAATATCTCCAACTCAACCACATTGCTGATGAGCCAAGCTAGTGCTGTGTCCCATTCTGTGCAAGGTGGTCCTTCAGATAACAGGGACGCCTTCCACATCGCTACATGTATAGGTCTTCGTGCACCATCCAACATGATGACCTTGAGTAGGCTGACCATTCTACTATTTTAAATGGGACATTACCATTTTTTTTTTTGTATTTCCTGACCATCCCATTGCTTCAATATAAATGACAATTTTGTCCTATTTTTTAAAAACCAGGGCAGTGTCTAATGCAGGGGAAAAAGGGGAAGGTGAGTTGCTCCTGGGTCCAGTTCTGTAAAAGGAGTTCAAAAGCAATCTCCCCTTTTGTCACACATTTAAGACAACCCTTGCTGTCACTGACTGCAGTGGACCACAGCTGCTACTGCTGTTTCTGCCCCTGTGAGGAAACAGGAGTCTTGTGGAAAGAGGATTTCCTCCGCCATGCCACCCACAAGTGCCTGTTTCTTCAAAGGGAGCAGAGCACCACAGCATGGTGGACCTACATGTAAGTACTATGGGGTCTATTTCTGGCATTATGTGGCTTGTCTATGGCACTGTGGGGGTTATCTCTGGCACTGAGGGGTTATCTCTGGCACTGTGGGGGTTACTGGGCATTTCTGGCACGGGAATGTTTAAAGCAGCACGTGTTTTAGGCAGGACATTTAGAGTATTCTTATAGGGGTATGAACTTTGTTTTGCATCTAAGGTGCCAAAATTCTTTGCACCAGCCCTGGACATTTTTATGAAGTCCTACCAGACCACATGTCATGACTATGCGATTGCAGGTCGACACGTTCTATACTTCTGCTGGTCTGACTGCTGTGCTCCTGCTCGAATTGCTCTGCTTCTTCCCTTTCCCTTAGTCACCAATACATAACCTTGTCCCATTTTTGCCACCCTGATGTCTCATTTTTGTCCCAAGGGAATATGGTCAGCCTTACGATGAGCCATATGGATTATGAAGCACTAGAAGTGTGACTGAAAATTAAGATGAGCTATAAAAAACCAAACAAAACAAAAACAAGCACCTTTTTTAAAATGAGGTTACTATTGAAAATTTAAAATGTGCTTGTAGCTTTTCATGTGGCTTGAAGTGTATTTCTACTGGATAGCACAGATCTGGACAGTGCATCCCCCAGTGTATGAGCCTGACGCCGTCCCCTACCCACTGCTTCCCCTGATTGAGATGGTCCACTTGGAGCCCTGATAATGATCACACATTGCTTCTTGTGTTCCAGGCACCACACTAAATTCTTTATGATGTCGCCTCCTTTAACTCTCATGAGATAGCTACCACAGTCCTCAGTCTTCAGTAAGATGTCTCCAAGTCCAACTCCCAGCTCCGAAGCTTGTAGTACAATATTGAAAATGTCCTGTCTCTGAGGGCTCCACCTGTAACTTCTCTGGAGATCAGATCCATTTGTTTTTTAAGTCTGGCTTCCTAGACCACAATGGCCTGGATGGAAGACTCAGGTGACTGAATAAAGAAGGTGCAATCAAATTAAGTGGTTTTCCCACTCTCTGGATCAGACAGATATTACATCGTGGCATCCGCATTTGAATCTGGGTATGTCTGTAAAGCACATGCTTTCTAACCATCACACACACCAAGTGGGTTTCCGTGCAAGAGGTTTCCTGGGAGAAGACACGACTTCCACACTTTCTCTGTGACTTTTATTCCTCCACGGGGTCGTATGATCAAACAGTGTGCAAGTGTGTTGAAAAACACTGAAATTGTCTTGTCATTGCCTGTTGGGAAGAACACATGTAAGAATCCCCAGTTCCTGGGACGGAAGATTTGTTAATAGAAGACAGAGCTCTTCGGCAGCTCTTCTGAGCCTCCGCAGAATCACCAGGCAATAAGCACTGTGGACACCAGGGGGCGATGTGTGACCGCCATGTCTCACTCAGCTCCCTCCTCCCAGCCTCCAAGCAGATTGTTTCTGAGAAGGCTGGTCTCCACTTTTCGTGATTCTAAGTCACAGCCTTTGCCACTTCTCTCATCAGGACTTCACTTGAGTGAAAATACTGAACTTATTGATATAAGTTATGATATAAACCGCCAACAGCTGTTGCAGCCTGAGACATTCTGAGAGGCAGGAAATAGTTCCTTTGCTCTCCTGCCTATTTCTGGAAGGGTGCAAAATCAAGATTCATGGACCGCTAATGGGCAAGGCCTGCCTATTACCTCAATGACACTGATTCCTGTCTGGCCACTCTTCCGTCTCGTTTCTTTCTCTTTCCTTTCACTTATAGGTAAATAACTCCTGTTAAAATAAAGGACAGAGTTGCCTGCTTCTAATGTATTTGGAGTTTACTTATACTCATGTTGGAAAAGATGAGCTGGGCTTGAAGACTGGCATCACAGCCCAATGAGTTTAAACAGCCAGTGAATTAAGAGAAAAGAGGGCCTTGCTGAGTGGTCTGGATGATTGGAATAAAGAATTAACACACTTTGCTTGCATTTTACCACCACGCTACTAGAGATCAGCCCCATTTTACAGATGAGAACGCAGAGGCTCACAGAGGTTAAATAACTTGTGCGAAGTCACGAGCTCCCCAGAGCAACTTGAACACATAGGTGTGCTTCCAAAGTGTATTCCCCTTTCACTGTCGCAGATGGCTCATGGTACACGTGCTCACGCCCCGTGTCACAGAGGGCTGAGGGGAAGCATCCAACATCAAGGGAGCCACGGCTTTAAAAAGAGAAAGAAAATTGCAAATTCATGAGGACACCGTAGGAAATGCTGGGTTTGACCACTTGAAGGATGTGGGCACCAAAAGCAGCAGAGAGGAGGAAAGCGGACCTGCTCTCGTAACTATATGGGACTGTGGACAGCACACCAGTGTGGTTAGTCATGAGACTGACGCCACATTCCCCTGCACCTGCAGCCCAGGAATTCCTCTTGTTTATATTTCGTAAAAAACAAAAACAAAAACAAAACACCTGTCTTTAGTTCAGATAATGGAAAGCTTTTGAAGCAACAATTTCCCTAAGTTTTTTATTGCTTGCAAAATTTAGAATCTCAAGCATATTTAAACTGTTTAAGATGCTCATTTCCCCGCCAAAAGGCCTATTTTTCCTGTTAATTCCTACATTATACTTTCTAAAGGGGAAACATTTGCCATGTGTTTTTTTCCCCACTAGCTCATAAAGGTGAGAAGTGTCCACGGGCGTTGTCTCACACTGGAGAGGGGAGGGAGGTTGAGATTCCACTCTTGACCATGGGGTGGCAGTAGCAGCCTGGGTCGAAGGGGCTGAGGCATTTCCGTCAAGCCCTGTGAGAAGCCACTATTAAACACCAGGAGCCAGGTGCCTGGACAACCATGCTATTCCAGCTCATGAGACCAATGTCCACGAAGGCCAGGCTGAGACACCAAATACAGCTGAAAAAGTAGGTCTTCATTTATTGCATCCTTTCATGTACATGGTATTAGATGGACTGAAAGCATTTCCAATTAACCATGGAGAAACAAGTGATGAAATATTATTAGAAGACGCCATAAAAGTTTGCAAGAAATTGATGAAACATGATCCTGATGAATTAAGATTCAATACATTTGCTTTCTGAAGCATAGCTTGTCAATAATGGAAACACCAAATACTGTATTATTTGCCATAAAAGTTAAATTTCTGATGGCATCCAATAATCATAAATGTTTGACATTTTCATTAACTTGACTGATTAAACTTTATGTGAATGAAGAAAATAAATAAGTATATGTCACACTGATCTCGATTTACAGCGATTCACACCTCAAAACTATGCAATGCTATGATACGGTATTTCTTCAATAAAAATAATTATTAAAAAGAAAATGTCGGCGTGCCCTGGTGGAGTAAACATTGAGTCTGCTGCCCCCAGTGGGTGCATCCAGTCACATCCCAAGGACCCAGGTTTGTGTCTGGCAGCTGGGGAAGCAATCAAGATACCAACTAAATACAGTAAATAAGATGTTTTTTCTTCCTCTCCCTGTCTGCCTTGGAAGTTGGAAGTTGGAAGCGTTTTCAGCTCGGTGAACGCTCCAAAGTTCTAAGAAACGTTGAGATTTAGGAAATCCCGCTTGCAACGAAATTCTTCAGAAACGTACTAAAAGGCAATTCGGGAGTTGTTTTAACAACGTACTTCTGTTTGCTAGGCGAAATGCACTCTTCCCTGCGATTTACACAGCTCTAGCACTGTGAAACAGTGCAGAAATGCGGTTTCCCACTCTATATCGCTCTACGCTGTAATGGCTTGAAAACAGCCAAATTCAAGGTTTCCCTGAAATCCTCTAACAAATTCATTCTTCCCTTAGTTTCAACTTTGTTCTAAAGATGTATTTGTACTTAAGTGACCTGTAGATGCTAGTTGGAAGCGTTTTCAGCTCGGTGAACGCTCCAAAGTTCTAAGAAACGTTGAGATTTAGGAAATCCCACTTGCAACTTCATTCTGTCTTCATTCCTGCCTGCACTTTTCATTAAAAAAAAATGTCATCCAAGTAACTGCTCCCCTAGGGCCCTCTAAATACCTAGTGAGAGGAATGTGGAGGGATGATGGAAGTGGCAGTCTAATCTTAGAAATCGTGTCTTATAACTCCATGATCTGGAAATACACCTCACCCTCTGTTCTCTCATAGACGTGGAAAACCAGAGACCGCACTGGAGGGTCAAGACTGTCCTCCTTCCAACACTCTACAATGAACTCTGCCTTTGTACTCCAAACTCCATAAAGCCAGGCCTGTTTGTACCATAAATGGGCCTGTACACACGGAGAAGCCATGACTTCTAGAGTGGGAATCACTGACTTCCACCTGTCTTGATATGCTCTCCAAAAGCACACACCTGACTTACCTGAGGTCTCACCTTGGCTGTTGTTTCTCAGGACCAAGTTCAAATTCCTTCTTCAGCTGTCACGTCCTATGCATCTTTTGCCCCAAATTTTTGCTCAGACCAGTCTCGCCCTCATACCCCCTTCCCTGACCATAATCTCTTTCCTACCTCCACCCATGGAGGTTTACTCTCCCACCTCACACCATTTCCTACTTTTACTCTGCCACCTCGTCATTTTCTGAAGGGACACTAACACCTTCTCGAGATTTCCCTCGTCCTTGGACCCTTCATTGGTGTCTGAAGAATTCTCAATAGTATGCAGGGCTTGCCCCGTATTGCTAGTACCGGACAGGAGCTAGCAGACTCAGTCAGCTCTGTCCTACGCCATCTTGTTTCACAGACGAGAACACAGGTGCAGCAATGTCCACTTACTCATGACCCCGCAGCTGAGACAAGGGGCAAGGAGACCACTGACTGCCACCTCTGTGTGGACTAGCATTCCCCCTGAACTCAAAGGGGTGGCTGCCCTCTGTGAACAGTGTGACCACGTCTTGATTCCCCAGACAGGAAACTGGGAGGTGAGGACTGAAATCCCATTTCTGGCCCTTCCTGGTCCAATGAGCTCAAGCAGGTAACCTTATCCTTTTTTCTCCCCTTTCTTCCCTTACAAATGGTGGTCAGAATAATGGTGCTGTTGTGAGGGCTGGAGATAAAATATAAAGTGTCAGGTTGTGGTAGAGTCTGTGAATGCAGTAGCAATTACTCTCTTTCACCGAATCCCCCGTAGCCAGGAACTCAGCATCAGTCACTTTATGGATACAAAGCTCCAGTGGTTTTGTGAGGCTTCTAAATAAACGCTCTAACTCAGATCCGTGTGTCGGAATACAACTCTGGAGAACCGAAGCTGGTAAACTTGCTGAGAAATACCAAGTATGACCCTCGTGAGGCAGCACATCCCGAGATGAGGTAAGTCCCAGACTCCAGCTGGCATGATTGCCGCCCTATTGGGACCCCATGAAAAAGTGGGGTCCAAGGGTGGGGGGGTTCTCTCTCATTTTCAGAGAGCACCCCCTTTCTGTAGAAGCCCACTTCCTTCTGCTGGCAGCCTGTGTGCAGACTGTGCCAGCTCACAGTGGCCCCCACCCCACCACCTGCACAGAACTTTCTGGAAGTCAGGGTGTGATGATTTGCCCTGAAAGCGCTGGATAAGAAGAACCCAATGTCTAACCCTAGCTCCATCCAAGGAGTTCTGAATTTGTCACTGAGAAAGAATCAGTTTCTTCGGGTGACAGTGATTGTAAACAAAGAATATGGGCCCTGGGAGCAGCCATCTTCCACCAGCCAGCAGAGCCCGTCTGCTAGGAAAGATGCATGAAAAGAAGTATGGAGAAAAGAGGAAGTAAGGTTGCAGAGAGAGAGACTCACAAGGCTCCCAGAGACACTCAAGCTCTCAGCTCCAGATTCTTAAGAGAGGATATGTTTCCTTATATGAAATTCCGTCCCACACCAACACCACAGAGCTGGCAGCCTCGGGTAGGTCTCTGTCACTTGCCATTTCAAAGTCCCAAGTACTCCATCCACTCCTCTGAGGCTGGAGGCCCCAGTATGTTGTGACCAAGAATTTCTGGATGCTGGTAGTCTTGTCTTCAGAGTCTCCCCACCCGCACTGCTGCCATGTCCCACCACCCCAAGATGATCTTTGAAACAGAGGAAAACCCCTTTACTGACCGTAGTCCACAAGTAATACTACAAAGAAGTTCCCTACATTTCAGTGGTCAGAAGGTTGTGTCCCTCTTGGAACAGGCTAAAACTCATGACTCTTGGGTGCCTCTGTGGGACCCCGCTTCCTTCAGCTCACATTGTACTCTCCCTGAGGAGGAGAGCTTTCCCAAAACCATGATCTGATGACTTGCCCGGACAGCCCTGATTAAGATGATCCCAATGTCTAATCCTGGTTGAGCCAACCCTACCCTTTCTGGGTGGCTCAACCATCTAAAATCACCTGACCTCCAACCAGAGCTGGGGTGGAGGAGGCATGAGGCCTTCATCCTCGCCATCTGGCTAAGTCAAAGGCTGCTAGCCTCAAGCACTTTCTCCAGGCTTCCTGTAGTCCTGTGAGGCCCATGAAGCCCCCTCCCCTAGATCCTCACTGGCCCTGGAATACTCAGCTCAGGACTCTCTTCCTCTGGAATATTCCTGGAAACCCCACACCCTTCATTGGAGAGAGGGGCCCTCTCAGCACCTAGGACTCTGTTCTCAAAATAATTTCTCCCCTGGAATTCCTGCATTTCTTTTTTCCCATCTGGACTCTGAGGTCCTTAACATGGATTATCTTTTGTTCTTTGTTAGACATGTTGGTAATAAGAACTCAAGGAAATTTGTCAAGTTGACTTTCCTTTTCAAAATGGATGCCATCAGCCCCCTTTTCAGCATTTCTGAAGTGTCAGGAGACACGGCCCCTGCAGCTCCCTTCTTCCTTGGTGTCTCATTCGCCCACAAGTTCTTGACTTTCTGGTTGGGTGGTTCTGAAATTTCTGCTCTTCTTTGCTGCCCAGGGAGGGCACCAAACAAGGCATTCAACCAGAGCATCAGACTCTGTGTTTAGCACATGGGGCAAAGGGTCATTTGGAGGCAGAGCAGTTAGACACAAATGCCAACACATGAGTATGTGTGATACCAAGAACTGGGGTGATGAGAGCCATGGGAGCTGACTCTGAATGACCAGGGAGCACGGGACAAGGGATAAAGAAGTCAAGTGTGTTTCCAAGGAGAAAGCCCCTGTGGTCTAATAATGAATTGGGGGGCAATAAGGATGCCTTTGTTATTCCTGAGTCCCTGGGACCTGGCCTGGGTGACTACTGCTGGCCATAGGTTGCTTCAGTGTGGGTCTGCTCATCAGCAGAACCAAGATGTGATGAGAAGCTTGGACAGCCTAACCCGGGGAAGAGGGACCAAGATTGTATGCAAGCACAGGACTTGTGATTTGATCAATTATGCCCGCATAAAAATAACCCTAAAAAAACCTCTGGACTGAGACTTGATGGAGCTTCCTGGGTGTTGAGCACATCACTGTGCCCAGAGGCCGACACATTCTGACTCCATGCACAGACCCCTGCATTTGGGGTCCTCCACGACCTCGCCTTATGTATCTCCTCACTTGGTTGTCGCTAAGTTGCATCCTTCATAACAGAAATGCAAATGAGTTTTATGAATCATCTAGAGCGTTATCAGCTTGAGGGGGTCCCATATGAAGCCCTGAGTTTGTAGCTAGTCAGTCAGCAGTGGGGATGGATATCTTGAACCTATGACTAGTGTCTGAAATGAGGACATCTTGAGGAAGACTGAGCACCTAACTTGGGGCAGGGTGGTTGTTCTGGTTTCCTCAATCTAGGTGGAAAGAACCAGAAGTGAATTCCTGGACATCAGTTGGGGTTAATGTCAGAGCACCCCATCCCTTCGCTTGCTCTGCACTCCTTTTTTAGAAGAAAACCCTGTGACTGAATGAGGCCAGAATAGCGTGCACATGGCCAGCAAAGAAGAAAGGCACCCTGGTCAGGACACCCCAAGAAAGGGCTGTTCCTTGACCTCCTGTCTTGTAGGTCAATGGAACATTCTGCTCTTCTCCCAAATCCTTGGGGGCTGAGGAGAATGTTTGTAACTGCCCTGTAGATGGGGCAGAGGTGACAGAGAAAGGGACATACCATTATCTCAGAGTGATGATTTATCTGTGCTGGGAGAAGACTTGTGTGAAAACTTTTGTTTTTGTTCTTATCATGAACTTCAGTGGACATATTTATCATGGTGTTTCATGACTTGTCTCTGGAGGATGTAGGTCAAATGGGAAGTGTCCGGGGGGACCGGCATTTGTGAGACAACCGAGGCAGGTTAGTCAATTGTAGAAAAATTAACTGGTTACTGAAATAAGTGAAAATCCAACTGTGCCAACAACTGGTCTACACCCACCAGAACTAACATGATGCCTGAAATGCCTGAAAGCTGACCTCAAGTGACCTCAAACTTCATTATTTGTCTATTTCCATCTCATTAATAAATTAACATGCTAGAAACACTAACTGTCTGGAGGCCATGACACTTCCCAGGGAAACCATACAAGGATTTTTTTTTTTTTAAGGAAGTAGTGCAGGCAGGAATGAAGACAGTAGCAGGCAATCAGGCAGGAAGGAAGAGAGAGGAGGAAGCACTTTATTTTTTATTCAATTATTCATACTTGTTCCCCCACCCCACAACTGAGACCCAGGACTCGAACTCAGGCATATGTGGCCTGAATACCTTGGGAGATGATTGATCTAACCAACCACGACTCCACCAGGGCATGCGAGAAGAAGCATTTTATTTATTTTGTTTATCTTGGTTGTTACTCCCAACCCAGGCACATGAACCCGGGTCCTTGGGATGTGTATGTGAACTATACCAGCCAGAGGCTGCTGAACAAACTAATACTCTACAAGGGTGTGGCCACATAAGGATTCAAATTCATGATCGTCTTTAAAAAGAAAAGATGTCCCCTGTACCAAGGAAATCCCATCTCATAAGAATCTCATGAATATTAATCAGTCTGATACAAGGGCTCCCTGGTAAATCCATAAAACCAAAGTCTGGCAGGCATGTCACGTGTGTCTCTCTCTGCCTCGGAGCATGGCCCCATACATATCTTCTGTGCCTTACTTATTCTGGAATATGCCCACCCCCCCGTCTTGAGTGTGTGCTTTTTTATTTTTCTAATACATCTTTCTTGTTCCCACTTCGGACTCTCTTTGATTTCACACCCAAGGATTTGGGCCCAAGTTCCTTCCTGCTCAGCTTTTGCAAAAAAAAAACCTTCCCAGTCTCCTTTGACACAACCAGTTTCTTAAAAGTCACAGGGTTATGAAAAATTGTGCAATAAATCTGTTCCTTAGAGTCACCCCAAAGAGCCTGAGATAAGGTGCAGGGGATAGAAGGCTCTGCCTACAGAAAATCTTTGAGCCTGGACATACCTACTGGGCTTTTGTGTTTGCTGGTCAGTATTATTTTTCTCGATCACCACATTAGCTGCTTATTAAAAATTACCTCTGGGCAATGCATCTAGATATGTTTTGGGAAAACATATGGGGGCGTCAGAATCATCTTCAAATGAAAATGCAAGTGTTTGTTGCCTGACTCACTGGGCATAAGGCCACAGTCCACACACAGACTCCTCTTGGTAGTCAGTGAAGCAACTGAGGTCCTTTCCTTCTGCCCGCAGAGCTCTGGCTCGCCTCCAGCTCCGCCCCAGCAGGGAGGAGGACAAGGGAGGTAGCTAGCTGCTAGTCTCCATCCAAACAGCAATGGAATTCCTTGGCTTGGCTCTTCAGTAATCCTCTGCCAGCTGGCTGCCTCCCTGTCCTCTGGGAGCTCAGTGAATCACACCTCACAGTGCTTTTGGCCCCGGCAAGTCCTGAGGGCTGGAGGCTGCATCTGCAGGTCTGAGCTGCAGCCCAATCTCACAGCCTGGACATAGGGCCTAGAATGTCTGAGCCCGCGACGCTTCACAGCTGCAGGGGAAGAGTAATGGTGGGAGGTCTGCAGCGTTCCAGACTCATGGGGTTGCTCACGGGGACTAGCTTCCTCTTTACTCTCTTCTTAGGGACACTTGCGGGAAAGTTCTAGCAAGTATGCTGAGCAGAAAAGGAGCCAATTTGCTTCCCACTTCCTGTGCCCCTGACCTTAGACAAGGTAACCCTGTTTCATAAGCTCTCCAGCTCTTAGGGTGTTTATAGCACCCCAGGATGAGGCACTGCTCATAAATACTACAGGTACGTCTTTGGGTTCTTATTTCAGTGGGTCGGTGCACAGAGAAAGGAGGGAGGTGCTAGCTGTTCTCTCTCTTCCCGCTGGCAGGAGGAGCCCACATCCCAAGACAGACCTTGTTTAAAAGCAGGGAGAGGCCAGCGTGCTGGCTGCCTTGAGTTGCAGTGACATGAAATCTCTCTCTCTCTCTCTCTCTCTCTCTCTCTCTCTCTCTCTCTCTCTCTCTCTCTCTCTCTCTCTCTCTCTCTCTCGGGGCCTGAGCAAGAAGCCCGCTAGACACAAACACTTCACACTTCACTCACCCTGCAGAGTCCTGCTGGGCCACATCGCCCTGTCAGCAGCAACTTCTCCTGAGGGGGACCCTCTCTCAGGACGATGGAGGCCCCTTCCAGCTCCCTCACTGCTGCTCACTCAGCCACACTGGGCCTTCCCAGCGGAAGGGAGCCCAGCAGGAGGAGGGAGGTGCAGCTGAGCCTGGCAGAGCTGTGGCAGCCACAGAGGGCAGAGGAGGAAAATCAGTCTGTTACTTTATTAAAGTAGTCCATAATATGGAAAAACAAACAAACAAAAACAAGCATCCCGATGAACTTTCAACAGGGAATTCCACATGGAATGTCTTCTAACTTGAAGAATCACTGGTAGCAGGCCGTGTGGGGTGGTCCCGCTTCCTAGTACCCCTATCCCACGGCAGGCTCTGCCCTTGTAGGGCTGGACTGGGAAGAAGATGGGAGCTGGTGCGCCCCTGGCCCTTGGAGAAGATGAGCAGAGCGCTGCAGGCTCTGGGCCATTTCAGAGCACCTGGGCACCACGTCTTGCCATGTGTCACTCACCGCCACTGCCAAAGATACTTGAAAATCTACTTTCCCTGAAAAGATAAAGATCATCTCCCACCTGAGACTTGCCCCCAGTAAATCTGATCTAGGTCCTGGAGTAGCATTGAGTGTTTTCTCTTACATTCCTCTTAGCTTCCAACCACTTCTTTCTCCATGCTTTCTGAAATTCTAGTTCAGGATCAGCTAGCTTCCCAACATGTGCTGGCCTACACTGTCTTCAAACGGCTAAATCGACCTTGAACTCGTGCTCACCCACACATGGGTCCAGCCCCGCCATCATCCTCCCCACATCTCCAGAAGGACAGGCCTCTCACTAGTCAGTTAGCTCAGGTAATGCTTATTCTCCTGGCTCTAACACCGACTACCTCCTCTTCTGCTCTTTTGTGTGGGGTGATTAATGCAGCCAAGCCTCTTGCATTAAAAAAGAGAAGGCTGAAGGAAAGGAAGGAAGACAGGATGGAAGGAAGGAAAGAAGGAAGGGAGGGAAAGGAAGAAGGTAAGAAGGAAAGGAGAGGAATGAAAAAGAGGGAGGGAAGGAAGGAGAAAGAAGGATAGAAAAAAGGGAAGGAAGAAGTGTAGGAAGGAAAGAAGGAGGAGGGAGAGAAGGAATAAAGGAGGAAAGGAAGGAGGGAAGAGAGGAGAAACGGGAAAAGGAAAGTGGGGAGGGGGAAGAAAGGGAGAGGAGGAAAATTTCAACCTGTCCGCCTCTCTTGACCCACTTTGTTTTCCTGAACTGCGACGTGTATTTCAGGGGGTAGCAGCGATTTTTCCTAGTGAGAACTTGAAGCAACGTGTGTTGTTGTGCTGATGACGCCTTGGATGTGATGAAATATGGCACTCGTTCCCATTGTAGTGGGCACCCTTTGATCCTCCATTGCTGTGATCTGGCTTCTCTCTCAACCATTCTACTAAGAAATACTTCCCCCAGTCACCCAGGGGGCTCCTAAAAGCAAGATTTTTCCCTTCCAATTTTATTGGATCTCCACGTTTTGGCAGTTTGATTGCTGACACTCCCTTGCCTGTTTCTAGAGCACACGATCACCCTCCAACTCCTTCCTCTTCGAGCCAGGCTGCCTCATGGGCACCTACTTGTTTCTCAGTCCCTGGGACCAATGTCCCTCGGCTGTTCCTTCGTCCTCCTGTCATCTGCACTCATGCTGTCATGGGGTTCATACCCGTTACTTCATCTGCCACCGTGAACCTAGGCTTCCCAGTCTGGATCTGTACTTGAAACTCTTCTGGGCATCTGCTGCAATATATTTCTCCTGGTCTCTTCATTACTTAAACTAAAGCCACTCAACACAGAGCCATTATCCTACGAAGGGACATGTGGCAGTGTCTAAAGGCATTTTTACTTGTCACCACTTGGGGGTGATGCTACTGGCATCAGGTGGGCATTGGCCAGGGAGGCCACTGAACAGCCTACCAGAGAGAGAACAAGCCCCTACTACAGAATTGCCCAGCCCGTGGTGCCATGAACACTGGGATTGACAAGTCCCGCCATATGCACTGCAGCTGGATAACGCCTAAACTGAACTTCCCTGGAACATATCTCACACACAGGACTCCATCCTAGGGTAACTGTCCCTCCCACTGCACTGGATGCCCCACTGTGCTTCATTCATCTTCTCATTGCCATTTCCATCAAGGAGTCAGAACAGGATGCTTGACATCCAGGTGGCATAGTGAGTGAGTGGACATTCAATAATTGTCTGTTCTATATCCCCAGAAAGACCAAGTTCTCTGAAGACAGGGACGCCCCACAACCTACCTGTGGGCATTGAGGGAGGGCATGCAGGGTGAGAGGATGTGGAAGATTTGGAGATAGGTGACAAAATCTGTAGACTATGAATCCCTGCCACTGCTAGGTGAGTGTGGGTGGGTGACTGTTCACACAATGCATGACAGGAAAGAAAAAGTCGAACATAATTTCTATTCTATTACTAATTCTAAACATTGTAACGAGGTTGAGGAAGTAGACAGAGAAGGCAAAAACTAGTTCTAGGTTGGTCAACGAGACTGTTTTTTTAAAGCTAAGTATAAAGGAAAGATGAACCTAGAAGGTATTTGGAATAGTAAATAAACTATAAAATAAAAGTGAAGGGGGAAAATTGCCAAGAAAATAAAACGAAAAACCCTAGAGGATGAAAGGATGAATAAGACATTTTCGCCACGGTTTCATTTTCCATCTTGTGTTAGTGTTCTTCTATTATCTTATTTGGGTAATATATCATGTCTTTAACTTCCCAAAATTACCTAAAATAAATACCGGTGGAATATCGAATGGACAGAGGCCCCACTATTGTATCTCATACATTGCTTCCTTTACATGCCGTTCACAGGAAGGCTTTTTAAGTTACTTTAACATTTTAATTTATCGAAAGAATACCGCATCCTACCACGTAGGTTAAAGGTGTGCATCATCGTAAATCAGCATCTGGACAGAGAGGAGGCTTTTTTAAACAGAGCTGTGAGTGCACCTTCCTCCGCTCACAAGAACTAATGAAGCCTGTCTGGTGCCTTGTTCTGGGACCTCCCCTTCCTCTTTCTCTTTTCTATTAGCTGCATTTCTCTTCCTTGTATGGCATGCATCTTTGTAAGCTGACAGTTGATACCCAAGGTAGGACACAAATTCATTTTTCTTACCTTTTTCTGGATTCATTTGGACACTTTATGTGAGAAAACTAGTTATGAAAGCAAAGAATTTTGGATTTAAGGGAGGAAATTTTGGTGCATTTAGAAAACGTGAACACCCTTATGCCTGCAGAATTCCTGCTAGAGAGCAGGAGAGGACACTCCACCCCACACACAGGACACAGGAAGGGAGGTTCCCTGGGACACAAGGGGGTGCATATGCATGTATATGTTCATTTGCATGTGGGTCAGGTGCAAGCTTACAACCATGCAATAGATAACCAGAAACCTCCGTCCGACCCACCAATAGCCAGTGCCCTCACGTGGTGGCTTAGAGAACCTGCTGCTCCCCCCAAAGCGGGAGGGAACTCTAGGGGTTCTATTACGATGATTGGGAAAAGAACACGAAGGAGAAAAATGTCAGTGCACCTAGTGCAGCAGTGGTTTGGTGTGCTGCCTCTGGCTAAGCACAGTTCACATACATGCCAAAGACCTTCCCCCACACCCCCCCCCACCCGTTGTGTACTGGGCCTGGGGAGTGGGAGGGACCAAAATGAAAAACTAGACAAAAAAATAATAACAACGTGCTTCTTCCTCCTCTCTTCCTGCCTGCACCTTTCCTTTTCTTATATATATGTAAGAAAAAAGAAGTGAGAGAAATTGCTTTTGTTTTTGTTCTAAATCAGCTATTCAAAGCCACGTGACTTTCACTGTGTTAGAGCTTCTGCCAACCGTGTACAACTGCCTCTGGCGCCCAAGGAGACTACCAGGAGAGCGACAAGTCGTTAGACACTAAAACAGATTCACCTCCTTCCTCCTAGGATGTTTGGCAAAGCGATGAAGTTAGACACTGTGGTTGCATCTGGCGTGTGTCCCCGGGTGTGTCCTCACACTGCCACTGACTGTCCGTCTCAGGGAGGAGGGACCTGGGTCTCAGGATGAAAGCCCACGCTGCTTCCCTGGGCGGGCTGGGTCCAAACTCAGGCTCTGCAGTTTTCCAAAGAGGCCACCGTCTCCACTCCACCAGAATTACAGAAACTACCCAACGAAATTTCAGTACAAAGGTTTTTTATTGACATTGTAAGAAACATCGTTCTTTCTCTTTGTTACAAAAGGACTAAGTGGTTCTGAAAGCAAAACTCGAGTCCGCCTGCGGCGGCGCTGCGGCCCTGGGTTTGAGGAGGGCGCCCGGGCACGACAGCAGCCGGGGCCGGCCACACCTGAACACTATGCCTACAATACTTAAATGTATTTACATGTGTTTCTCTTAAAAAAGGATTACACACTTTAGTTTTTAAAAAAATCTAAAAAAGGTGAAAAAAATGAACTGGTATTTTATCTTACATGTTTGCAGGATACACAACAGTAATTCGTCGGAAGAGAACGTCCGCCTAGCAGTTCAAAACAACACGGGAAACCAGGTGACGAGGCAACTCACACTCTGCTACCATCGAATGGGGTGCCCGCGGCCTGGGAGCACCCAGCCCCGAGCTCTGGTTGGTCAACACCACTGGTCCCTCGTATCGACAAGATTAACATAAAATAAGGCACATACATCGCAAGAATCACAACTCTGTGGCTCACGAGGTTGAGCCTATGTGTGAGGAGCAGGGGCAGTCTAATTCTTTAGAAAATAAAACCAAATAGTTTGACAAATACACAACGCTTGACACAGATGTTACAGGAGTTCATGCATGAGCCTGCCTTAAAAAGTAGGATGTGACACTAGTGTGTCAGCCGTTTCTCCCTAAACACGCGGATCAGAGACGTGGGGAGAAGGCTGGGGCTGGGAGCGGGGCCCATCACAGGACATGCCCGACCTACAAGGTCTGTGTGCAGGTAGGACATGACTAAGTGGCGGCAAAAGACCTTCTGTCCTTTGGTGTCATGACAGATCACTGAATTCTTGGAAGAGCTCACTTCCTCTTCCCTTTCCCCTCTCCTCCATCTTCTCCCATAGAGACACGCCAAATACTGAGCTGAAGTGTGAATGTTCCCTGCAAATCTAAAGGCAAGAACAAGGAAAATAATGAAAAGAAAATGAAAGAAAACCCAGAGAATCACATGAAACCAAAAGAAAAAGCAAAGGCACAAGATGACGACAGCACTACCTGAACGCTGTCCATCCTCCCACAAGGGACAAGGTTTTGGGAGAATTATGGAAATGGTACATTCAGGTCACCTCTGGGCATACTGCTGGGAAAGGACCCCGACAAGAGGAGGAGGACAAGGGCTGAGTGTGCAAGATCAGACCAGGACTTGGAGATGTTGAGAGTTGTGGGAAATAGAGATTGAAGGAATGCCTCACTGATTTTGTGACTGATCCAGACCCGTCTGAGGAAGACAGGAAAAGCCTTTCCAAATGAAAAGTGATAGTGGCTCAAGTCTACTGAGCTCAAATCAGGAGCTGTCTTCTGCTTTGGGGCCCTATTCCAAACCGGGCGCATCCTTTGGTTGAAACAAAAGCACTGTGTGTGGAAGGACAGCAGGTAAGGAGAATCTCAGCTTCCCTCTACTAATCTTAGGAACCTCCGGTTGAAAGCAAATCCCAAAAGACAAGTTGACTTCCATGCTGGTTACTGTCATTGTTGGCCCAGATGAAAAACCATAAATGAGAAACATGGGCCGGTCCTAACATTTTTTCTATTAGCAAGTATTTTCTTTTACTTGATTTTGGTATAATACTAATTAAAAAGGCAGGAATAAATGGAAAAAAGCTACACATTGGCTCACAAATCACTTTGGATGTCTCCAACTCCAGGGTCAATGGGACAAAATACAGCACATCGTCTCAGGTATTCATTTTATTTTAATAGTTTACATGTTTAAAAGTAAAATTCTGGATCATCCATGTACTCTGCGCACACACAGTATGTCTTCCTGTGTATCACAGCACATGGGAAGTAGCTGTATTTGTTTTGTGTTCACATTTTAACCTAAAACCAAAGGACAGATGGCAGTCTGTGTTAAGGACTGACTACACTGACTATTTCAATCCTCAGTGGATGCAGCACTTAACAGACAGGGTGTCAAAAAAATAAAAAGGCATCTACACAGCAATTAGGCATCCTCCCTTATGCTCTCAAACATTAAAAATGGTTGAAACAATTTATTCCCAATATCATTGTGAGTTTTTCCTTTCACAACTAAGTGAAAGGTATGTAAAAGTTCCTTAAAATAGGGTGTTGAGAATAGCAATCTTCCTTCACTCTAGTGGATTTAATAGATGTTAATGGCATGGCTGGCTGTGGGGTTGTTTAAATGTCTATATACCTAGAACTATATGGAATCAATTCTCAGTTATCTATAAAAATGGGGAAAGAGACGGGAATAATCGACACACATAGCAAACCCACAAATATTCCTCAACCTAATTGTACCTCAATGCTTCAATGTACGACCGACTTAACTTCTTACCAGAATAGATGAAGGTGGCATTGTGACTGGGTGTCACCAGGTCCCCTTCCCTGTTGCGCTAGAGTGCTATGAATGTTCATGTAGATAGAGGAGAGGAGGCAAACGAGATAACTGAGAACGGACCACAGAGACGTACCCACCCAAAGCTTACTTGTGGCCAAGAAGGACTGCAACCCACATGGGAACTTTCTCACTGTAACAGCCCCGAGTTTCTTCTTGGGTGCACATGGGAACTGTCAGAAGTGTGCCCTGAAAGAAACTTCTCTCTGCTACAGCACACCCACAAACAGCTCAAACTTGCTATCCCTATTCCGATTCTTGTGCCCAATGTGGGAATTAAAAGAAACAAAAAACAAAAACAAACGTCACACATACGTAAAGAAAAAATTTCACGAGCTGCCAGAGTAGCCCCAGGGTCACCCACACAGCGACTCTTGTCTCCTCTGAGTAACAGAGAAACCTGTCCAGCCCTTCTGTTTGAACTTCTCTTCAAAATGAAAGAACACGCACATCACACACTGACACTGGCTTTACTAAAACAGGGGGTGGGCTTACAGCTTCAGAATGAAAGAGGGTGGTTCGTGTGTAACAATACTGATTCAAAACTGAAATGGAAGACAGTTTCTCCCTAGAATACTTTTAGGGTTTTTCAGAGTCCTTTTCCATAAAAGGAATATACTTGAGACACATCCCTGTTAGGTGAGATGAGATTACTAAAACACATACAGAACTTAAAAAAAAAAAACAACAACAACAACAAAAAACCCAGTCAATTTAATCTTTTAAACTCCTAACATTTCATGTTTCCTGGCCGTCCTTTATCTTCCTAATGCCTATTGCAAAACTGCAAGGAATTTGCTTTCTTCCGCGAGGGAGGTCAGCAAAGAGCTCATGTCCCCAATGGCCATGTTGGTGGTGCTGACCGACAGCGCAGGCAGCGGGAGGGACGCTCGTGGCGTTGTGAGGCGGGAGGAGCTGTGGGAGAAGTTCTGAATAATACTTGGGCTCAGGGCTCCGGAAAGCAGGCTGGCATGGTCCCCGTCGTCTATGATAGCGTCGAAGTCAATCTGCACCCCCTCCAGGTCATGGCTGTGGAGACTGTCAACTGTGCTGGTCACCTGGTTAGCACCTGGGGACAGTAATTCAGAGCTGTCGGCACCGGTCCCCTGTAGCAGGCAGTGGGCTTCGGCCATGGAGAAGGAATCGGCTTTCGTGTCCTGCTGACTGAAGCCTCTGGGGTGGTCATAGAACTGACCAGAGTAACTCTGCATGTTGGAGCAGAGCTGATGGGGCTGCCCTTGTGTCTCCATCTTGATGCCGTTCACCCTGCAGGTCTGACTCGTGTCACTGAGATGTCCCTGCTGCAGAGCGAGGCTGCCTCTGAGGGCAGCCGGGCGCCTGCTGACCCCATAGCCGGCACATGGCTGGTAGCCCCTGATCCCTGCTAAGCTGGCCAGCTGGCCACCAACACTGGGAGGCCCTGGCAGGCCGCTCTCTGGCCCCTGACAGATGTTGATGTGTGAGGTAGCACTAACCTGCCCCAGCATCTGCTGACCAGGGCGGCCCGTCCCCTGCTGGTGCACGCTGTCGCCCAGTAGCGGATGAGCCAGGTACCCCTGCCCTATGGGGTCCTGGGTGGGCATGCCATCCATTGCCTCCCCGGGTACCGCCGACAGGTCAAAATCTGGCTGGCTTCCGTTCCCTTGCATGGAGGTGCTTTTCGGCTTCGCCCCTTGAATCCCAGCACCACAGGCACCATCAAGTGAGGCCCCCGGTTGCCTGCTGAGGCAGTTCCCGTATGGCGGGGCCTTATAGGGCAGCTCATGGAAGGTGTTTCCGTTGGTGCCGCCACGATGACTCACCAAGTGCTCTGGGACACTGTAGGCACTGCCGTGCTCTCCGAGGGTCTGGTACATCCCCATGGGGCCAGCCACGTTCCTCAGGGGGTTCTGCATGTGGACACCCATGTTGTTGTATAGCCCCAAGGCTCGCGCCTGCGGCATCGTGGCCCGCTGGCCACATTTCAGCTTGGAGGAGGACAGGTCAGCACTGCCGGAGCTGACCTCATTCCACTGAATGGGCAGGTCAGTTTTGCTGACCTCGGGGCAGGGCTGCTCCAGCCCACGGTACTGCTGGCTGGTGTGGCTGGCATGGCTGTCTGGCAACACAGGTGGGTCAAGGTCACTGTGCCCGCTCCCCAAGCCGGGCCCGTGGGGCATTTTGCTGTCATCAGAGAGTGCGCTCTGGAAGTGCTGCTCATACCCAGCCAGGTTCTGGGAATTTAAATACTGCACCACATCGTCGGGCAGGAAGTCCTCATCATTCAGGTTCACATCGGAGTCCATGGTCAGGGACTCCAGGGTGATGTTCTCAGTAATGCTGGGCGGACAGGGAGAGGAGTGGGAGTGGCGGGACAGGCCCCCCTCAGGCCGTGTGTAATTCTGAAGTACTAAATTACGCTTTTCCAGGGATGGGGGCAGCCCCGGGGGGTTGCAGCTATAAAGGTTGCTGAACCGCTGGGCCCTGGGCAGAGAGAGGCTCTCCGAGACCGTCCTCACCGGGTCGCTGGCTCTCCTCACTCCGCTGCCCAGTGCATCCTGGGGCAGCAGCGGGCGCCGGCCATAACTGTGGGCGCCGCCATCGCTGCACCTCCGGGGAGGGTGCACGGGAGGCAGGGCCCCTGCAGGCTCCCTGCTGTCCCCAAGCAGGGCCATCCTGGTCTTCAGGCTCATCCTCTCCATGTTGGGCAGTGGGGTGGGCGGTGGCCCGCCTGTGGCGGCCGCATACTTGGCCTTCAGGCGGTACTGCTGGGCAGGCGTGAGGCTGAGCAGACTGGGCAGGCCATCACCCTGGCTAGCCTCGCTGGACCTGCGCGACGCGTCAGTGGAGATGGGGTCGTAGGAGTCGGCCACACTCACGTTCTGGGGCCTGCCCTCGGCCTGGGATGCCTCACTGGACCTCCGGCTGGAGAAGCAGGGCGAGATGCCCGAGGAGCGGCGGCTGCTCAGGTAGGCTGAGCTGATGGTGCTGGTGCTGCTGTCCCTCCTGCTGAGCATGTTCAGCATAGTGATGTCCACACCGGAGAAGTCGCTTCTGTTCGGGAGAAGGGTCATGGGCCCGCCCAGACTGCAGCTGTTACTGGGCTGTGTGCCTGCAAAGTACGGGGGAGAGGCGTTCATTCGAGGATGACAAAACAGAGAACCTGGGAAGAACTAGGTAGTAACTATTCTGCATTTCCTGGGGTAGGTGGTTTCCGCCCCAACCACCCACCTCGGCAGTGAAGGCCAAAGGGCTAGAGGCCGCAGTGAAGGAGTGGGCATGACGGGTGCCTATGAAACTTTATTCACCAGAGCAGGTGGCTGGCTGCACATGGGCCCAACGGATGTCTGCTGACCCCTGGCTCAAACAAACAGTAACTTCTAACTTCCCTGATCAGTGTTCCTCACGGGTGTAGTGTAGGGAAAAGGAAGTGTCAGGGATGTACACGCAGTGCCCATGTTACAGGCAAGCACACAGGTCAGGAGCAATGCCCCAGTTTCATCTCCCCACTCATGAAGGTTCTAAGAAAATGGGAGGGGATACAAACTTATGATCGGGTCCAGGAATTCCGTGTCCTCGCAGAAGCAAAAACCGACTCAATGCTGACAATGGGAAAGGTTACTGGCCTTTTCTTGAGCTGGGCAAACACTGACCAAGGTGGCCGCTCACCGCCTGCTGGTGGACTGTGAAACCAGAGGGAAGTGGTGACCCCAGGCGCCTTGGCTGCGTAATCTCCCTACCTGGGTCTAATAGTCATGATTTCCCCATCAGAACAGGAGTCATGCACAGTCTTACTTTTAATTTCAGTACTGTCCTCTCACTATGTACTTTAAAATCTGGACTCTCTACAAAGGCACTATTCCTATGTATAATTAGAGTATAATTTCAGGATGGGCGAGGAAACCAGCAAATCCTGAAACCAAGGGCCCAGTGCCTCTCACAATGCTCCAGCTGTCCTGAAAAGAACAGAAAATCCTGAGCAGACATGGGGGCTTATGCAGACTCACCATTTCCTATGAGAGGAGAGACTGCAGGCGCTTTTGGGGGTAGAATGGGGTTCAGTCGCGGAAGCATTCCATTCACTTGTTTGAGCCTTTCTAGTTTGACGTGCTCCATCCACTTGGTCCCTGCTGGGTTTCTCCTGGCTTGCAAAGCAAGGGCGGTGGTTGCAGTGGAAATGGTCGAGTCCATGATTGGGGTTTCATCGATGGCACTGAGGTCTCCTACACCACCTCCATCAGTCAGAGGAAGCTGGAGCCCACTGTTGGAATAGTTGCTGATGGGGGACTGTTGGCTGCTGCATGAAGACTGACCACCAGGGCTTGGCTGAGATGTCTGTGGAAGTCAAGAGGACAGAAAGACATGTTACTAGGCAAGTAAAGAGGGCCAAGAATGAGAAATCCTGCAGATCAAGACCTGCAGGGCTCAGTGAGTTAAATGAAAAGAAGAATTATGTTCTGAAGAATGGAGATGGCTTCTCTCAACCATAGTGACTGATGGACCATCAGGTGGATGTGCCATGGGGGATGATGAACAGGAAGTACTACGAGAGGTACGAAGGGCATGCTATCACCTCTGGA
Organism: Solenodon paradoxus; assembly: GCA_004363575.1. NCBI lineage: Eukaryota > Metazoa > Chordata > Mammalia > Eulipotyphla > Solenodontidae > Solenodon > Solenodon paradoxus. The sequence continues at coordinate 395,512 of RJWH01001232.1, read as the reverse complement.
GTCCTGCCCTAAAGCCAACTCTGCAAACACACTTGCTCAGTGCGAAGCCTACTTCGTTGACTTCAATTTCTGGGAAAATGACTCAACTTCCAGAATTACAGAATTGTCTCACACAGTCTACTTGCTGGGCTTGCTGGGGGTTAGGGAAACACTGCCTGATTCCTTATCTATCAAATGAGGAAAATTTATCTTAGTACTGTTGTGGGAATTACAAAGAGCACAGAAATTATAACACAAATCTAGATAAGGTAACTGATTGGTTCAGAGAGCATTAGCAATTATTATCCCAGGTGGCTTTGGTCTTTGGGCTGGTTTTGCTCAGCTGAAACAAACATGGGAGAGATGCTTTAGGATCATGCTTAGCTTTTCTCCAACAACAGGCCTGCTCAGCAGGTCAGAGCTTGTTCCCCAAGCTCTTTCTAACCTTTCCTCCTTCCTGTCACATTTCCACAGGGTAAAAGTGTTGGAAGAGGGAAAACATCTGTCACTTCACTTCTGTGGTATCAAGAGGGGATTCTTGGCTGCAAGGCAGCCTTGTGAGGCTGAGCGGTCCACCCCTAGCAAATCACTAGACGAATCAGGTAATGTTTCCTTATGCCTTAACATGTAGACTGTGTAAGACAGTTCTGCTATGAGATGGGAACCTAATCTAGTCTATGAGTACTTCATCAGGGAAAGCCACTCCCCACCACCACTGTCAGGACTCCTGGAAATAGTTTGTGGTCAACTTGGTGTCCCAATGTCTGGGACAATGGCTCGCAAGGAGGAATTAGCACAATCTCTTAACTGGTGCATCTAAAATTCCACTGTGCCCTGGGTGATAGAGATAGATCAGAAAGGTAATGTTCAGGGCAGTTCCCTGACTGCCCAAAAGCACAGTCAATGGTGTGATCTCCTAAACTCCCAGATTTTGCTACTTTCATTCCTCTGCACACTGCCTCCAGTGTTACCACCAAGCTGAAGCCTGATAGCAGCCCAAAGTGTAAATCCCCACAGTAAAAGCCTACAGTTTGAGCGATAGTTAGAAACTCCAATGGAGACAGTAATCCCCATGGAATGCAGTGCTGTCAGGAAGGGGTTTGCACGGTGGTGTAAAACTGGTGAAACTGGTGGGACCACGTCAGTGACCCCAGTATGCACACCCAAGCAAACGAACACTTTCTAAGTGAGTGCCACGTGATACACTAAGTTATTCCTGGGCAACCAAGCAGAGTAATGTCAGATACGCAAATGTGATCATGAGATTATGAAGCCTTGCTGAAATTTTTTGCTTCAGTGGTGTTTTAGTTGGCCAGACCACCTGCTCCTTCCCGAGCTTCTTGGAGCCTCCTGGACTTTGAATATCTTTTACTCTTGGATTGATGAATGTGTGCATATGTGTGTGTGTGCGTGTGTGTATGCACACACACGTGCACATTCATGCTTCCACAGGGCGAAGAAGGCACAGATTAATTCACTTACAGTTAGAAAACTGTTTAAAAGAGCTTGGACATTTAAATTTAGATCAACACTAACAGAAAATGTATCCAAATCTTCCTCAAAGAAGGTGGTGTATGTCTGATCCAAGCATGAATTTACACTAATCAACATAACAATTAAATATTTAGTCTTTGAGAACATCTGCTTGGTGGGCCCCAGTGTGATTTATTATGAAAATCTAGACGAAGAAAACAATGAATTTCACCACCTAACTTCACATTTCCACATGCGGAATGTTCAAAACACATTGCTTCTATGTTTGAAACATAGCAGAATAATGTTCACTGCCAAAGATGTCACAACGCACATAGACTACAGGGAAATGAAATAGAAAAGTTAAATGAAAGCAAAACAAAAAGATCAGAGAAACCAAAATTCCCTCACCTTATTACCCACTGTCCTTAGGAAGTGAGAACAAGACATTTGGGAGCATTATATAGAAGAGATGTTGGATTAATAAGAAAAAAGAAGAAAGAATTTAATTTATAGCATGATGACCAAATCGAAGACAAGTTTTCAAAGAAAGAACATTCGAAAGGTAAAACTTAAGTGCATTAGTAAAGGTCTATGTAGATATCACTTACATTTATCTGTCTGTGTGCATATACATACTTAAGATCTACTGAGGCACTGATTCATTGATCAATCTCCTTGAGCCTCAGTTTCCTGTAAAATATGGGGCCTCATCTCAATCTCTGATCTTTTCTCTTCCAGTCCCATTTCTATGATTTAATTACTTTATAAAATAATACACATCTGTAGACATCTCCAATATCACTAGGTTAAATCACTATCAATTTTATTTCTAACAACTATCTGTTTCAATAATGGAAGTCTGGAGAGGAGATGGCACGTTTTCTGGAGCTAGGGATGTACATTAATGGAACAAGAGACCCTGGGTTATTAGGAAGTCCTAAGAGCATGAACCAATGACATAGGAGACCAGACTGTAGAAGACCAGAAATTCACTTTCCTTGTTTCATTAAACACTTAAGGATAAACTGTCAAATGTTCAGCACATTTATTATACAGGTGGACTTCATTTTAGGAAATGGGTATTCTCTAGGAAAAAAATTGTATATAAAACACAGTTTACGAATGGATTAATTTAAAAGTATGGTGATTGTATGTATATAAAAATTTTAATATATATACATAATATAAACTTTTTACTAAAGTGCTTTACAAAAACAAAGTGCAGTTACCAACTGAGAAATAATGACAACTCTGGATAGTTTATTTGCATTTATTTGGTTAAACTTTATGCCATTCATACATAATGAGTTCAAGACAAATGCTTTCTGTCATTAAGTGTAACTCCCCACCCCGTGAGTGCTGGAATCCTAAGTGCATTATCTCCTGTCCCTACTATCTAGCTGCATAGTGACATCAGGAATTCATACGATGGCCATTCAACTGCTGGATTTTTCTAATTTTGAGAAAATGCTTCTTAAATTGAGTAAAAATCTGCCTGCTGGATAATTTCTGTGTCTGGAAGTCTAAGTGTGTGATTTCTATCCGGGACATCCAGAGTGGGAGAGTGGGTGGCTAGAACCCAGCATGTTTGCAGAGCTGCAGCCATTCTCCACACTGCCAAATACAGATGCAGCAAAGTGCCTCTGACATCTCCTCTTTTCATTTCTCTTGTTGTCCTTTGGAAAATATCTGATGCTTTTCCATGGCACATGCATAAATCAAAATCACTAACTGAAGTGTGAAAGAAGCTGCGACAGTAACAGCATCCGCATATCCAATTAGTCCCCAGACCATAAAGCTTGCTATGACACCTTTCAAACCTCTTTCTTGTCCTCCACCTCCTGGTTGAGGCACCACTGCAGAAATTCTGGTCCCCAGCCTATCAAACCAATCACTAGACTGGCACTGCAGTTGCCTGTTTCTAGAAGATTAGCTATCTCCATCACTAACAAAACATAACCTTTTCAATTCTCTTTTCATGACTGCACATGCTGCTGGCAGCCTACTGCATGGGTTTGGTTTGCCAGAATGTGCCCATTCCCCTCTGAGTGCCGAACCTGGAGGCCCCTCTGCCTCACTCTCCTTCACCAGGTGCTCCAGGGTGGTTAGTTCCTCTCTTCAGTGCTCTTACACAGGCTGTATTAAAGCTCCCATCACACTGAGTTTCAAGTATCTGCTTTCTGGTGGTTGGCCTATTCCCGGGCATTGTAAATCCCTAAACGATAGGGACTATGACTTATGTATCCTGAGGTCACCAAGGCAAAGGAGATAGAAAACAAATTTACAGAAAGACTGAATGAATGATTTTCTGTATTACTGACCTGAGGGAAATGCAGTCAGTCATGTCTTTTGACCTGCCACAAAGTGATATGTTTCTGGATCTGTTTCAAAAATCAAGTAGCAAACCTTGAAACCTCAACTTTTCAGAGCTGAGTTCTTCTACTTGGGTCAACTTTGAGTAAGTTGGTCATTGAGCTCGTGACCTCCTTAAATCAGATCGCCCAAGGCACTGAGGACAGGAACAGTCTAATGTTTCTATGCGCCCTACCAGCTCTTCGGAATGCCCTCGGATGACTTTGGGAAAATCAAAAGGAGAGTGAATGACATACCATGGGCTTCTCGGCCTTGACCGCTTTCACCTGGAGGCATTCTTCCCGCTTTGAGGTAGTGTTGCTGAGGTCCTTCTGCTCCCCGAGGGCTCCCTGAGTCTGCCTGCCAGGTGACCTGGGCTGTGAATGGCTACCGGAATCTCGAGGTGGCGGGGGCCGAGGGTGTATGTCCCCACGCTGCTTCTTGGTGACATGAGCCTCTGGACCATGCACTGTCTTCACGTGTTTCCGGAGGGAGCTGGGGTCTGTGTAACGTTTAGTACATCCTGGGATCTTGCACACATATGGTTTCTGCCAAATACCATAAGGATGAGTAACAAACTGTTAGGAAGGCAATCACACCCCAGACCAACAGTCTTTTGCGATTGCTGATTTTATTTTCAATTCTTTCAAAGTAGTTTCAGAAAGTTTTGAGGTATTCAAAACCTAAGAACAAAGGTTTAATAAAGGCAGTCTGAACACTGAACATGGACCATCAATCTAGTTTTAAGAGGTTATTATTTTAGAGAGAGCTCATGGCACTTAAGACTGTGTAAACCGTCTTTATGCTCTGAAACACATATTCCATGAGTAGGAAGAAGTTCTGTGCTATCATGGTGCTTAAAAGATATTTGATCCAGGGAAAAAGCAAAGAAAGAAAACAAAAAGGGAAACCCAATGAAAATCTACCTACACCCAACCCACCTAAGAGAAGGAGACTATTAGTAGACATTAGAACTCTCATGAGGGATGAAACACTCATAGACTGAAATGGAATTTCAATATTCTAAAATGAATATAGCATTGTAAACAAAAGAAATGCTAAAATTATTATTTAAAAAAATAAATTGAAAAAGATATCATACTTAAAAAGACATTTGACAATGATGATAGTGATGATGACGACAAGGATGCTGATGAAGAAGAAAAGAAAGCTTAAAAGGACACCCATCATCTAAATCAGAACACTGCAGACCTTTCAGGAAAGATTGTTTGAAGAAACTTCTTGTGGAAATCCTCGTTCTCTGATCTAGTATCACTCTACCTGTTTTGAAAATGTGCTCCTTACATACAGGCATGAGAAAAAATACTCACTTTTGCTAGGGATAACTAAAATAAGTTGTTTAGGGTAGTCTTACAACTGTAATGTTCAGGGCTCCGAATATCAAGAACCCTTCTGATAGTCACAGTCATAGAGCCCTGTGAGGTTGAGCATGGACATTTACTCATAAACTAAACAGCCGTGTGTGCTGTGAGCAAACACTCTGAGCTAGCTTCTGCTCCTGAGTTCTAGGGTCTGCTAATTATTTCATTCTAATTTCATTTCCTATTCAGGTCAGTGATGAAGCCTACAGACATAGTCATAAAACAATCAGTTGGCTGCTTGTAAATGAATATTTGCTCAAACCACAGAGTTGCTGGTATTTACTCATTCATGACCAACATTAGAACTGAGACTCTCTTTACTGGGCTTGAAATATAAAATATTCATGGATGCTCCTATGAATATATATTTATATCTCTAAGTACCAGAAGATGAGCTATTAAGTACACAATAGTCATAAAAAGTATTATTAATATAATTTACTCATTATATTTAAAAAGATGCCCTTTGAACAGAATATGTGTCTAAAAGATGCTTTTTCACTAAAAGCCCAAGAATAGCCTGAGTGCTACCTAAAATGGTGAAAGGTCCTAATGTAGTGAAGTAAAGATTCTGAAAATTATCCTGAGAGACTTTGCCTCTGAATTTGAGATTCTTTTGGGTAGAATTGATTCCCATTAACTATGAATTACTTCTATTCAAGAGCTTGCATGATTTGCAGCATATATATGTAATGAAGTGAGCACATCAAATTCTATGCATTAAGCACAGAGAATGGCCTTGAGGATTTAGCGCTATTACTACACAGTGTTCTGACATGGCCCTGAGCTTGCTCACTGCGTGGCGACAGGTGCCCCATCAGCAGACGTGAATGGAAAAGGGAGAGAGCACAAAGCTAGACCAGCATTACATGTCAGAGAGCTACTCTTCCCATAAATAGATGCATGTACATTTGAGGTCAGCTGGAAACAAGGATACAGCTAGAGGTGGAGTGAGTCTAAAAAAGTCTGTTAGCAACTCTATTACCAAGAACAACAGTACCTATAAGTACCCGCATGCCCAGCGGCCCTTGACTGCGAACATGCATGGTTAGTCCTCACTTAAGGTTGCTGGTACGTTCTTGGGAACTGCAACCTAAGTGAAACCATGTTTAATGAAAGCAGATCCTCGAAGAGCATCATTCTATCCAATGTCATTCCATTCGATGTTGGCTGGGACAGTGTGCCCCTGTCAACATTATAAGGAAACAGTGTTAAATGAAATGATGTGATTGGAGGATCTGTTATACCTTATCTACCTACAACAATCCACAAGAGCACAGGCTCAGGAAAGGTAAGCTTTACCACAAAACACATGAATCCAATCATCTATCTTGGCCCCTAAATTTTGTCGTGATCAATGACTGAAATGAAATATAATTGTAGACAAAGTTAACTGTGGTCAGATTTAACAAATCGACCCATCTTTTCTGTCCAGGAGATTCAATTTTCAGCATGGCCCTTACCTTTTTGACTCATAGCCCTGAAAGGTACTTTCTCTATTTGATGTTGTAGAATTTTTCCAAATCATTTTTCAAATCAACACTTAATGATCCCTACTATAGCCTATCCCTACTTAAAATTTAGTATATGACATGATTTCATCTCAAGGCATATAAAATAAGGTAGGCAAAATAAGAGAGCATATAATAAAAAAAATAGCTCAAACGATTCAGAAGGATGTGGACAGAGGAGACTCTCTGTTTAATTGGGATGATGGTGAGAGGCATCAGTTAGTTACAATTTCTATATGTGCATTTAATGGCCAGATTCTGGGACCACTGCTTTCCACACACTAAGTACTCACCAAACAGAGCTTTCAATTAGGAAGAGGCATTGGGTTGGGTCCTAACAGACATTATTCTAAGGGATAAAAATAAGTATCCTGAGAAAAGGTGTGGAGGTGGGAATTCACACACGTGGCCGTGTTCCAACACATACTCTCTAAAAGACTCCATTCATGGTCATGACAGTGACTGGCCAAGACTGGAAGGACAGGCATGGTTCAGATGAGAGCGAGCACTAGCCTAAGGGCTTTAAACTGTTCCTGTAGGAAAGAGGGAACCGTCAGAACTTTTTGGAAAGGAAGACACAACCTAATTAGAGCTCAAAAGAATTTGCTTATTGTGACTTTGAGAAGCACAGGAGCTGCATGCTCTGGAGTAGGGAGTCCCATTCGAGGCCAGTGCTATGGTTCAGTGGTCTCAAAGGGCAGGGTTGCCTGGGGACGAGGGGATGGAGGACTCTGGACTGGTTTTCTGGAATGGAAATTATTTTCTTCCTATTCCATTCCATTCTATTCTTTTCAGCACCTAGAATAGCAAAGTGTTTGGCACATAACAAGTTATTAGTACTTGTTTAGTGAATGAAGGTATAAATAAGAGTAAATAAATACAAGAAAATATTTGACTTATTTAGGCTCATCTGATTACACAAATCTGGATTTCCTGGAAAAACTTATTTTGGTGCACCTGAAATCGCCCATGATTTACAGGCAAGGCCAAGGAGTTGTATATAGAGTAGAGAAAAAATGACTTACACAATTATGAACAAAATCTTATTTATGTGTCTTAATCACATAAGTAATCACATAAGTTAAGTAAATTGCTCAAAATTGGAGCAAGACACTTCATTTCCTTCCGTCCTCCAAACCTCTGGAAATCACTAACCTATGTTCTGTCTCTAAGAATTTCCCTATTTGAACTCCCTAAAATTTTATACAAAACAAGTACAGCAGATCATACTGCAAATATCACACAGAATGAAAGATTTTTGATGAGAAGAAAAGATGTGGCATCTCCTCTAAAGTATCTTCAAACAGTTGCTTAGTCATAAAAAATTTCTGATGACTCAAATTTCCTTATTCCGTCATGACCCTTTCAAAAGGAGTCTGCATGTGAGAAGCTGCACATGAGTTAATGTGCATGTTTTTCAGAGTGTGGGTATTCTTGTTGCTTTATAAGTTCAAATGAAACTCAGTGGAAACCATCCTGCCACCTTAAAGCCATTGGCCTGGGGCTGACGGTGTACTTTGTTTTAGCGGGATTCTCTTTCCACAAGGCTCTTTCTGGATTTGACCGGTACCTTGTGAAGTCAGATGACAGCCACACCAAGTGAAAATGTTCCTTCTCTAACACATTTCAAGCAAATTGATGACCTCCTTCTCAGGAAGAACTCATATTAACAAATTCTGTTTAACTATTCTATATCTGTTCCACATGCCTTTTTGTTAATCTCTTAACTCATTAAAGGAGGACCCTGAACTTGAGCTAGACCTTAAGGAGATAGGGGTGTGTAGCTAGATGTGTATTAAAATCTGAAATCACTTTCATTCTCATGTTTCTCTCAAATTTGGGGGGATAACTACCTAAAGATAACAGCAACACAATAGAAAGAAGCTTTATTCAGTATGTTATCTTAAATAATGGACTGGAAACAATTCTGGGTTTCTGAGAGTAGCTTCCAAGATCTTTTAGAATTTTGAATGTCTAGAAATCATACCTAGCCAAGGCTGGCAAAATTTTTTATATATAATGGATTTGAAGATATCACCTGGAAAAATCAAATTAAAGTGTCTGTCTTAGCAGTAAGCTGTCATCAGGTGTCAACATGTTGCTTCTGAATCTATCCGTGGTCCCCACAGTGTCATTCTCTGCATGAGTCTGTGCTGTTCCAGACAGCAAAGCAGATGGAACGCCAGCTTAATTTCTCCTACTGTTTGACCAATAGGTGGCAGCTCTTGTTCTTGAAACTTGTTCACCAGGGGTTTTAAGAAGTGCTTGCTCTATTTATCAGCATTATCTCCGAAACAGCCCTACCTCTGAGGCTCTGAGACTTTATCCACAGCAGAGGCACCCACTCATGCTGAGAAAGGCCCAGCAAGGCTGAACCAGGCAACCCCACCTCTGCAGGCTCTTCCCCAGAAGGGCTCTTGGTCTCCAACCACAGCTCTGGCCCATGGGCTCATGCAGGAGCCTTACCTCATTGGAGTGTGTTCTGTTCTGGTGCTTGGCACGATCAGAGGCATTTGAGAAAGCCTTGTTGCAACCTTCGTGCTCACAGACGTATGGTTTCTCTCCAGTGTGAGATCTCAAGTGCGTTTTCAAGTTTTCTAGTCTCGAGTAGGCCTTTGTGCAACCTTCAAACTGAGGACAACAGGTAAATCTGGATTACTCCACACAATGACAGCTTATGCCTAACACTCCCATCAAAGTTGATGAAAGACTGACGTTTGGAGGGTCTACAGCTTTTCAAAACCAATGAACAAAAGTCCACTAAACTCTGCATTTAGTGGGATTCAGATGGGCTCAGTGCAGTTGGAGAGAAAGCATTTTCAGTGCTAGTAAAAGTCTTGGAGATTTTTTTTAATAGCCCACTCAAAGTGAACAATGGATTTCATTATCTGCTCATTGATCTCCTCAAATTCCCACTGATTTCAGATTCAGCACTAAGTTCATTAATATGGCTTTGTGTCCATACAAAGGCATGGAATTTGATCATGTTTGTAAAGGGCCTTTAAGATGTAAAGTACCAAGGCTGAACAGTGCTCAGCGCCCCTGGCAGGCACCTCAGTGAAAGAAGACAGCCTTGCAGGAGTCCCAGTCAGTGCCACACGTCTACACTGGGCCTTGGGGGCAGCCCAAGAGAGCAAGGAAGAGCTCTAAAGCCATATAGGTTCTCCTTTGAAAAAGCCAACTCAAGTTTTTCAAGCTGAAGCTGGAACCTCCCTTTTCTGTCCAAACCACCTGGTGAGATGGGCAGTGTTTCTGGGCAGGCAGAGTGACAGAATGCTCATCCTCAGGGTCAGCTCTGTGTCCCAGAGTCATCTGCTCATTGCTTACCACCCTGCAGATCTACTGATGCTAGCCACTTGGGGTTCTGATCATTACATTTAAACTACTTAAACTTAACTTGAAAAAATCAGCTCCTGGCTGCTCTAGCCATATCTTAGCAGCACTCAAGGAGCCAAATGACTTGTGGCTGCGAGGTTGGACAGGGAGTTCAGAATGTCACCCCCAAAGCATGGCTGTCAGTTTCCTGTCTCCAGAGTCTGCAACTTCCTGCTAGCTTCCCGCCAGCTTCCCCTGTATTTCATAAACCCTTCCACAAACCCCTGACATTTATCACAGACCATTCTCCATTCCCCTTCTCCTCCACCCAGCTGGGCCTCCCCTAAGGCATGCATCACCTGAGAGGTGACACTGGGAGAGCGCCATGGCACTTGGAGAGGTGGCCGTGGCACCTGTGGACTCACAGTGCATTTGTGAGGCTTCTCTCCTGTGTGTCTCCTCATGTGCACCACCAACATATACTGGGCTTTGAAGGGCTTCTGCTCCCTGGAGCAATCCAGCCACCGGCACACGAACTCCTTCTTCTCTCCATGGATGTGGTCATTATTTATATGCTGGGTTTGGAAAGAGAGAACGCGAAACAGAATAGAAAAGTGTTACTCATTCCTGAAGCAAGAGGAGGGAGTGCAAAAACAAATGATCCAACTAAAGTCTTAAAGACTACACCACAACTTTACCAGCTTACAGATGATTTTGTTCCAGTGTGTATATTTCTTAAGTCGGCTTACTCTTACTAAGCATGTACGCTTACTTCCTAACTAGCAAGAGTGACACTATTTGGAGGACCTTTTCCATTCCAGGAAAAGTACTGCATAGGGCAGCTGAAAAGCAGAGCTGTGACATGGGGTGAGCCCCCATGTCCTCTCTGGGTCTCGGTTAGTCTTCATCTGACAAGTGGTAAGTGAGCTGATCAACCACTGCAGCGCTCTCTAGGTTTTGTGACCTCTAGACCATGGGTTAGTTAGGTTAAGGATGTGGCCTAGATGGCAGAAAAGGAGCACACGAGCACACGCACACGCGCACATGCACACACAAAATCCTTTAAAAAGGAACAGAAAAACCCAAAGCACTTTTCTCAACTACACTTTAGTTCCAATGGGTGGAATTTCTTCTTGATTAAGAATCACTGAGAAATGAACGAGATGTTGAAAATGAGGAGCAAATAAGTGCCAATAAGTGCTTTAGTCTCTCAGCATAGCTGTCTTCATGTACGAAACAACAGAGCAGATGAACTCATCACGGAGTTCTTGCTAGCTCTATAATTCTGCTAATTTGGCTTTTTAAATGAAAGTGACTTTCTCCTCAAACCCGACTCGTCGTGGAGACGGTCCCGTGGGCCCACACAAGCACCAGGAAGCACAAGCACCCTTCCAGGCAACAGAGGAAGCCAGAGGGCGCAACATGGCTCAAGCTGAAGCCCATCTCCAGAAGTGGCGTCTGGAACTTCAAGGTCCAGTGACAGGTTTCTGAGAAAACGTGTGCCCTGGTTTGATCCTTGCTCGTTTTATTCTCTGGTCATCTCCCATTTTGCTTGTCTTCATGTGAGTACTTTCCCACACATACATAGAGAGGTACCACTACAACATTTATACCGCAAGAGAAAGCCCACCCGGGCATTCCAAGAGCCCTGAGTAGTGACAGAGCATCTAAGTGCTTTCCTGCTTGGGCTCAGGCTCCTCTGTGAGTGGTTTCTGGAGCCAGGGGAAGTCTACCTCCCGTCTGCCTTTCCCAGTTACTCCACTAGGCGGCCTATTGCTTCACATAAAAGATCCAAGTGTGTCCCACAGCTCCCAGAGTTTAGAACTTACTATAGAATATACACATGCCGATTTATAATGTTTCACGTCTGACACTTATGCCATAGTATAGTGCAATGTTACTTCAAGAAAAAAATGAAAGATAAATAATGGCTTCAATAATTCACCTTGTTAAAAAAAGAAAAACGGAACAAAACAAAAATCAGATGAGGGCAGAGAAAAGCAATTACTATTTAGTAGTCTCTCCTTGAACAGCTCTCAGATGCCCCAGGAAGAGAAAAGAGTCGGTGCATCCACCACAGGCACAGGGGAATAACCAGGACCCTTTCAGAAGCTCTGGACACACAAGGAAACCAAACTGAATCACTCAGGTTCACAAAGATAGCGATCCCATTGGCAAAGCGGGGTTCGAGTGTCCCCCGCAAAGACAATTACCCCTAAGTATGAGTGTTTCTTCCAAGTTATGCTGGTGCTCAGGAGAATGGGAGGAGAACAGGAGTGTGGGGAAGGAGGTAACAGGTAATCCTTAATCTTTACGTTCACATAATACAGACGCCGCCTCTCTACGAGAAAATGAAATGGTTTCACAAAATTACTGCATCAAAGTTACTCTTGGTTTAATATTAGAAAATTTTGAGCTCTGAACTTGGAAGTTTTAAGTTACTGGCAATGAAGCTTAAATCCTTGGATTAACAGACATGAAAGAAAAAAAAGGAAGGACAGAGAGGAGGCAGGGTGGGATGGAGGGAGGGATGGAGAGAGGAAGGAAAAGAGGCAAAACTAAAACTGTAAAATTGAATTAGAATTTGGGCTGAGCCTCCTCTTTGTCTTTTACTTTAAAAATCTAAAAAGAAAATCTCAGCAACTGATAGGTGTCCCTGGACTGGGCACATGCTCAGTGAATATTTGCTGAATTGACTTTACATCATTGGACACAATAAATTATACTTCATGCTTTTGCTTATCTTAATTCAACTTGGTTTTACCTGGTACCCATATATTAAGATTTTTAATATAAGGTGCGTTAACACTTGAAAATAATATACTATCGAGAATTCAAAAGGATTTGAAAGATATCCAAATCTGAACTCCATGTTGCTGGGTGGAGTAAAGAAAATCACCGTTGATTGCGGTATTTTATTCATCTCTCACAAGTACGTCCTGACAGCTGCGCCACACCAACCTGGTGCTGGGAAATCCAACAGAACATGACTCCTGCCCGAAGGAAATTACAGTCCACTGGAGGGAAACGGGTAATGACTTAAATTACTATACAATTATAGTTGGGATCAGCCTGATGAAGGGAAATAAGAGGGTTTCATAAAAACAATCCATGGGGAGCCCAAATCTGAGGGGAGCCCTAGCGTTCAGGGTCAGCTTGCCCAATCAGCTGAAAGCACAGTCGGACCTAAAGGACAACTGGAGACAGGCCAGGCGTACAGGTGAGGAGGAGGGTGGGCAGAAAGGGAATGGGTGTGGAAAGATGAAAGAGAAGCATCTAGCAAGGACAGGATGTGGTACCCTTAAGGAACAGGGTGAGAAACAGGGGAGCATGGGCAGGCAGACAAGGAGGCTCTCGGTGCTACCTCTGCTAGTAGAGAAAGAAGATCCGAGTATCCATGGGGTCATGCCAACCACCAAGATAGTCAAACTTGGATCCACCTAAAAATGCAGTGTGCTGGGGCAGGCTTCCCTGGGGAGACTGCTGGGTCTAACCCTGGTCAAAACTCACAAGGGGAGGAGTGACAAGTGTCTCTTTGCTGGCCACTGTCGGTGCCTCCCTGATACCACCTTGTGGGTCATCCTTACTCCCCCAAGTAGCACCTGTTAATTTTGATGGCCTCCTCCTAGGGCCTGGAATCCAGCTGCTGGCTCTCTGGCAGGATGCCTATAAGGGGATGGCAGACTAAGAGCTAACTCCCCATCAGTACCTTGGAGCCTGGCCAATTCAGGAGGGAATGTCCTGGGGTGGTAGAGGTTGGAGGTTCAAACTGAATAGGTTTTAGTCACCAACAGTGACTGAGAAGGAGCAGAGCTGACTGCCAGGGTGTAGACGCAGGCACTGCCAAGCCTGAAGGGAAAAACGAACCAACCAGAAGCTAATGAGATCAGTGACTGGAACCATCAAATTACAGCATTTCATATTTTCACACCACTCATTTCAGGGACCCTGGCCTCTGGGACAATGTCTGAACATCTTCATGGTGGGAACCCCATCTGATCACAGAGCACAATACACAGTGTGGTCTCCACACGTAAGGGACTGGAAGAACCTGGGAAGGACTGTGGAAGTCACATCCCTTTCAGAGTGGTTAGCGTCTTGGGAATTTCCCCTTCCTGCCCCATAGAGCAGACCTGAATTCTGTCTTACATGCTTTTATAATCCTCCAAAGCTGCTCTTGAGAACAAACTTGGATTGAAACCAACTATTTGTCTTAAAATGAGATTCTATGACCTCGACTGGCAGACCCAGTCCATCTTGCTTGTCTTTAGTTCAAATGCTGAGCACAGGATGTAATCAATTATTATAAAGACATATGGAGGCATCTTTCCGCCTACCGAGGTAGTTCAAATGCATTTTAAGTTTAAAATATTTCCTGGAGCTAGATTTCAAATGAAAGCCAAAATTCTAAGAAACCACAAACTTTATAGATCTGTGTACCCTATATTATTTCCTTTTCTTTTAAAAATATGCTTTGGGGATGGCCTGTTAGAGTAGCAGTTAGATCAGCTGTCTCCAAAGGAGTGCAGTCCATGTACATCCCAAGGACCGGCTCTGTGTGCCTGGGTCAGAGGTAAGGGATAACTAATGTCAACAACTAAATAAAAATCAAGTGTTCCTTCCTCTACTCAATTCCTGTCTGATTCCCCATACCTTTCCTTAAAAAGAAAAAACAAAAAGGAAAGAAAAAAACTGCTTTGGCCTCCGCAGCAAGGGCTCATCTTAGGGCAAGCCTGGCATCAGAAGGTGGGGGTGGACATCAGAAGAGGTCTCCTAGACCGATTCCTGATGAGTGCTGTGCCTTTGGACAGGCTGGTTCACCTATTTAGACCGTAACTGTCTCATCTATATAATTAGGGTGATAAATGAGAGAAGATGGTTTTGACAAATCTTTTCTATAAGATGCCAGATAGTAAACATTTTTGGCATTTTGGGCCACGAGGTCTCAGTCGCAGTTATCAGCTCTGTTGCCATAAGGAGAACAGGCAGAGATGCATGCACACACACAGGTGCAATGCACACTGAGCCTTTCCCACGGCATGAAAAATTTCAAACTTCTCCTGTTCTCAATTATTTAAAACTATCCTTAGTTCTTGGGCTACACACATAAAAAAAAAACCAGAAGACAGCATTTGGCCTGTGGGTCTCCAGTTTGCTCCCCCGTAACTAGAGGGATTCAAAGTTTCTCTCTTGGGCTGATGGAGTTCATGACTTTCTCTGCTGAGTTAGCACTCAAGCCTGAGGAAGTAAAATGAGGACTTTGGGTGCCAGAGAAAGAAAGGCAGGAGGAAGGAATAAAAATAAGGATTCTGGGCAGAAAGAAAGGGTATTAGGCCAGACAGACTTCCCCCTCTGCATACTTTCTTAGGACTGAGTGGAAAAAGCACACTTTCTGTCCATCAAAACTCTCAGTAACCAGAATAGTGACGCACAGTGAATTCTTCACATCCGGCAGACAGAAGGATCTCATGTGAAGCTGGCCCGTGATTCAATGGACATGTATTTGTAGTTTCATTGAAAATTTGACTTCCTAGCAGTGAAAACAGTTAATCAAATATATAAATAATTTAATTGGAGGGAAAATAATGCATGATTAAATTCCAAACTAATCTAACATAAAGACATGCAATTTGCCAGAGGCCCAAGCACCAGAAAGAGATAGATGGTGTAAATTATAGTGTTGACGCCAACTCCCTCTGCGGGGCCACTTGGAGCAATTCCTGGCTGAATACACAGGACAGGAACAACAAGAGCAGTTGATTCTTCCAGAAAACCTGAGTTCAACTGCTAACCTTCCAGATGAACCTACTTCTTTAGTTTTCCATTCTAGTATAAGCATTAATCTCAGGAAACTGATAACTGATGAAATAGACAAAACATCTCCAGGACCAGAACAAATCAACAAATTTGATCTTTTGCAATCGTCATTATGTTTGTTGCAAAATGAGTCAAGACCCACTGTCTCTGTCCCTTCCACTGCCCCAGGTGCTTTGAGATCACAGAGAAAGCTGGGGAGAGGCATGTCCTGGTGGCTCAGGTGTTAAAGTCTTTGGCGGGGCTTAGTTCATGTGAAGTCTAAGGACTTGAGTTTGAAAACTACAGCCGGGGGAACAACTAAGATGAACAGCTAAATAAATTCACAGAGAGAGAGAGAGAGACAGAGACACAGAGAGAGACAGAGAGAGACAGAGAGAGCGCAAGTGAAAAAGAAGGTGGGGGCATCAGTTTTTATGGCCTTGCCATGGAGGAAGCAAACAATGCTTCATTCCTTGAAGAGGTTCTCTTTGGGGGACCAAAGCCCAGTACTTCACATCAAGCACATGAGACTTTAAATGCTGCAGGAAGAAAGATCTTTGGGAAAATGGGAAAGTGAAACTTTTGTTTTCCTAGGAGCAAAATGGAAGCCCACAATGGACTTCATGGAGCTAATCAAAACCCTTTCTTCTTGCCTCATTATTTCACTATGAGTTCAGAGCAGGCAGCTTTTCCTCAGTCTAATTCCTAACCCTTCAGATGAAACGCAGGCGTGCAGTCTATCGATCCCGACTGTTCACAGCTCTCCAAATAAAGCTGCTATTCAAGCAGTCCATAGACCCTGGAAGCACATTTTTGCTTTCTCTCCCCTCTCCCTCTGTCTCCCTTCCTCCAGCCACACTGCCCATCAGGCCTCACCCAGAAAGCGCAGTCCTTCACATGGGGAGCACCCTCATTCTAAGAGGCTTCCTTAGAGAGGAAGCCACACCTGCTTAGGATTGTGTGGGTGAGAGATTTGTACATCCCATTCGCACTCTGCCAGGCTAAAGGGGCTAGTTCAGAGACAAACACCTTGTATTTGTAAGTCTGCTCAGTCTTTAAAGGAGCCACTCCTTAACATCAAGAAGGCAAATTCCTTCCACTGTGTTAATGAAAATATTACCACAAAGCACACCTAAAAATAGTGAAGGCAAGAAAGGTCAAAGGTCAGATGCAGTCCTCGCCCCTATTTCCAGAAGTCTCCCCTAGACATTTCACACCAATCTTGTCTGTTTCTCAAATGACACAGAACTTTTGCACCTGTTGACAAGGCTTCCACGAAGTATGGCATGCAAAGTACACGTAAAGGTAAAAAAGTATGTCTTCAGTAAAATAGTGATAAGGAAATATGATCTCTCTCCACATATTCACACCTATGTCCATGCACACATATGCTAGCACATACATGTACTCTCACATTTTATTATCACTTTACTAGAAAGAAAATTAGGGTTTTGATAGTATTAAGTTTCATCTAGGAACACCCGAGGTGATGGAACTGCATTCTTGCAGACTTGCAGGTGGCTGCAATCCCTGAAGACCCCTAGAGATGTTGATGTAATTTCCCATCCCTCTCTCGCTACATTCCTCTGTATCTTGACCCACAAACATGGCACTATTTGATTTCATAATTATATTTTTAAAAGTCAGGAAATAAGAGACATTTGCTTCTCACAATATCAAACTGAGAATGTCTGATTCTTTCTACATCTTTTCATATCACCAATAGGTTAGCTCATAAATGAGGCTAAATTAATGTTTACCAATTGAATAACTTGTAACTTCCAAGAATTTGCTGAGACAGTATGCTAAGGAAATCTTTCATTTTGGCATAGGACAGGGTATAAATAAGTAAACAATTTTAAAACAACTCAATTTTCAATTTGCTTCCTGAATTTATAGTCTCTTTTTACTTAGCCGTCCAAAGGTATTTCTGAAAAGGAAAAGTAATTCAGAATCTAACTTTAATTTACATTAAAACTGATATGACAGATTGAAATGCTTTCTCTAAATTTTTTCTCTTTCTCTGTACGAATCTCACCACTTTCTATTTGAAATGAGGTATATACCTTCTTGTCTCATGCATTATTTGATACATGCAACATTTTTGAAATGTTTTATAACTGTCATGAACTAGATTTTATTGAGGGCATCCTGTGATTGAATTCCAAAAGGTTTTGCCTTTTGGTTTAGACAGAGGCAGAAAAAAAAGAAGAAATCACAGACAACCAAGGTTGAAATAGGTCTTTTATCTCAAAACGCACTTTACTTTTAGATAAATAAAATAATTAAAGTGGTTTTGGTGGAATCCATCAATTTTCTTAACAGAATTATTTTAAAAGCTGTAACAGCTTTCTAAGGGAGGGATTTTTATGATGACCTCACAAAACTGTTTCAATTCAAGCTGACTCATAAAAATATCCACAATTTTTAGTTTTCTGATTTAACTATAAAATTATACAATCATAAAAAAGACCCAAGGTGGGTATAAAATAGCATTCTCTTAATAAAAATAAAATATGCTTCTATTTCTTATTTGTTATCTGTTGAGAATTAGGGTGAGAAGACTTCTTTCTGACAGTTACTTAAATATTGTTTCAAGGCACAACTGTGTAAGGAAATTATACTCCTTTAAGTATAAGAAAAGCCAAGTCCATCAAAAAGGTAATGTCTGAACAAAGAGTATCACAATGTTGGATTTAGAAAACAGAAATTAACCTGGAATACTGCTCTCTTCCTCTGTTCCTACAAGGTCAGTGGGGAAGCTGTCTCACTGTGGAAGGCAGTCGGCATCACTGACATTTAAAGACAACATTGCATCAAGAGGGATGAGGTCCTGATTCACACTACAACATGCAGGACACATTATGGGAAGTGAAAGAAGTCAGTCACAAAAGGACAAGTATTGTGTGATCCCATGTATACCAATACCTAAAATAGGCAAATCTATGCAGAGAGAAGGTAGATTAGTGACTGTCTATGGCTGAGAAAAGACAAAATGGGATTTCTTTTTGAGGTGATGATAATGTTTTAAAATTAATTAAGGAGATGATTACACAACACATGAAAATGTGCTGAGCTAATGTCTACTTTAAATGGGTGAATCAAAGATGTTGAAGACTAAACTTTATGCAGAGTTGAAAACATAACAAAAACTAAAATATATATATATATATATCTCTCGATAGGCAGATAGATAGATAGATAGATAGATATTACTGTATTTTACTGTGTAAAATGTGCTCGTGGTATAATATACAACCATGTTTTTGGCTTAAACTTCCAGGAAAAAAAATCTTTTTAATTTTTTTAATTCATATTTTATTTGTTTGTATTTAGGTACTTGTTTTTTGTATTATAAAGGAATTTTAGCATTTAGTTTTAACATATTATGGTACAAGAAATTTTATGCAACAAATAGTTGCAAAGCACAAGAACAGATACAAGGTACAGGAAGGTTGCTTCCACCATCTACCCATGTATAATGTACATCTTTATTTTTCCCTCACAAACTTGGGCCCCCCCCCCCCGCCAAAATTGTGCAATATGCATGGAAAAATACGGTAGTTCAAGGAAGTCGATGTGAAATAGCACATGATTTGAAAAAAAAGTAATGTTTCTTAATGTAGGCTATAGTCTGAAATTCACTAAAAACTCAGAAAATTCAAGCATTATTAATTCAGAATCTCTGTAATGTTGGTTTTGTTGTTACCTTGAGGTCCACAACAACAAAGCGCACTTGCATATTTTGTGATATAATTTATTGAGCCGATCTCTCCCTTCTCTCAAGAAATGCATTTTTTACTAGTTCAGATCCATATACACAGAATAGCATATTAGCTTAATATTAAGATAATCTCAAACTTAAGGAAGTTTTAGTTTTGGGGAAGCGTTTTTTATAAGCAAAAT
This sequence comes from Solenodon paradoxus, assembly GCA_004363575.1. Taxonomy (NCBI): domain Eukaryota; kingdom Metazoa; phylum Chordata; class Mammalia; order Eulipotyphla; family Solenodontidae; genus Solenodon; species Solenodon paradoxus. Next base: position 375,795 of record RJWH01001232.1, on the reverse strand, counting down.
GTAAGTAATAGTAATATTTATCAATGAATGGCATTTAGTTTTTTAGGTAAAAAGAAAACATCTTTCCTGAAAATGGTTCCTTTCAGGTTCCTTTCAGTGCTTGCTTTCTGACAGTTTTGTTCTCTGAATTCTAAGTGATTTTACTGAAACATAAATTCACTCTTCCCTTTTAAGAGGGTTCACTTACATTTAATAAAATGCCTTTTGTTAAAAAAAATTCTTTTCTGGAAGAGGTAGTATTTAAATTTCATTGCAATTTTAAATAAAGATGCTAAGTGATCTCATCACTTCTTCCAAGCATTCTAAGACTCGACATTGTTTCCACAAGTTACTGGGTACATTTTTCTTTTTAAAAAACTTACTCTTTTAGATATCAACTTTTATTTCAGTCAAAGTGACAATAAAAACACAAACTCCTCTTAAGCAATATGCTTGTTAAGTAAGGCCTAGGTACCAAAAAGTGTCCAGCAAGCAAGGATTTAGTAATGATCATTCAAGAGATAAGAAGAAAAAGAACATCAAATCCACAAAGACAAAATACTTTTAATCATGTAATCATAGAATGAAAGAATTTGGAAAATCATTATCCAAGAAGGGACCCTGTATTTCATTTCTTTGCAGTGAAAACATACAGAAAACACAGTGAGTGCTACTTTCTGATCATAGCCCCAGCTCTGAAGAAGTAGTTTAAGTACCAATTTTCTGTTTCTTAACTGGTTCCTAGATTGAGAAAAATGGCAAGTCCAGGAATGGTGGTCAGAAAATGTAACCTTTCCCTAAGACCAAAGGAATTAGGCATTGCATAGAAGGGCCATGTCTACAAATCCAGCATACCGGAAAAGTAGTACAATTCATAGCAATGACAGATATCTGCAAATTAAAGATTTCAGAAGCTGAGTGTGTCCCCAGCATCAAAATCCTCCCACCTAGGGGGCTTGTAGGGTTCATGCGTAGTTTCTCCATACAATAATGATTCCAACTAGTGTCTGCATAGTAGCTATACTTTTCAACCTATTGTCAAAATACTTCTTTTGCTATAAAACTTTGAAAGGTAAGTTGGTTAAGTACAATAATGTAATTATCATAATAGTACATATTTTAATGTTAAGGTGCTTAATGCTTACACACACAGACACAAACACACTAACTAGCTCTAAGAAGAACAAAGAAGACTCATTTTTGAAAGTCTTCCTGAATATAAAGGTATATACAACTATTCCCTGTTTGGGATATAAGATACCAATAGCGCCATTATCTAAGCAAATGCTGGTGAGGATGTGGGGAAAAGAGTATCCTTTTATACTGTCGGCGGGCAGCAAATTGGTCCAAACATTATGGAAAGCAGTAATGGAGATTCTTCAAAAAATTGAGAATGGAAATTCCATATAATCCTGTTATCCCATTGCTGGGTATTTATCCCAAGATACAGCAATATTAATTGAAAGAGATACATGCATCTTCATGGCCATTGTTATTTACAATAGCCACAAAGTGGAAACACCCTAAGCGTCCATTGGCAGATGACTGATAAAAACGATGTGATATACAAAATGGAATACTACTCAGGTGTGAAAAAAAAAAAAAAAGGATGAAATCCTACCATTTGGGACAACATAGATAGAACTAACCAGTGGGGATTATGTTAATGAAATAAGCAGAAGGAGAAAGATAAATACCAAATGATTTCACCCATGTGAACTATGAAGAAACAAAGCAAAAGAACAAACAAATCAACCAAAAACTAACCCTTGGACACTGACAACAGAACTGAGGTGACCAGAGGGACGGAAGTGTGCATGGGAAAAATGGGTAATGGGGGTCCAATGCACAGCGGTGGAAGATTATTAGAAACTTGGTAGTGAACATGGCATATCATCTTATATTTGATGAGGAGTGTACCTATACATATACACCTATATTGTTTAGGTTTACTGTTATATTGCTATATTAAAGTTACTTCAATAAAAAAAAAAAAGTGTTCTGGTATTCAGAAGTGCACAGAATGTAAGCTTTTTATTATTCTTAATTTATATGATCTCAGCAGCTCACATAGAATCTGAACATAAAGGCCAATACCTGTCTGAAATCTAAACATATATTGAGAATATGAGACAATTCAGTATTTAAGAATACAACAAAAATAGAGATGAGATCTGACTTTGAAGAGGTGGTCTATCTTCAACTGCCTTTATAAATATGACCACAATCCCTGAAAATTAATTGAAGTTTGATTCTAAATATTAGAAAAAAATTTTAACAATCAGTCCTTAAACTTGTAGGCTATTTGATAAGGTTTTATATATATATATATATATATATATATATATATATTATTTTCTAAGGAAAGGCGCAGGCAGGAATGAAGGCAAACAAAGGCAGGCAGAAGAGGAAGAAACATTTATTTATTTTTTAGTTGTTCATCTTGGCTGTTCCTCTGGGATCCTTGGGATGCATGTGGATTGTGCTCTCGGCCAAGGTGGATGACTTAACCACTACTCCACTAGGGTGAACCTACTTTATAAGTTCTTGTATCATAATTTTGATGACTAAAATATATGTTAAAATAATGGCAGTTACAACAAAATTACTTTGATTTTAAGTGACAATATTTTTAATATTTGGAGGTAAGTCAATTCTTAATGGAATACTTTGAGGCTTTGAATACTTTGAGTTATTGATACCAGTTCGGTCCAAACCACATTCCTAATAATGATGCTCCAGAAGCACTTCTGGCTATCATGTTGCTAAGGGAGAGTCCTGTTTAAAAAGCAGAAGTGTTTTCTTTCAGGACGGAAGGTAAAGACTAGGTGAGCATATGTGTATGGAGGGGGAGTGCTGTTTGTGTGTGTGTGTGTGTGTGTGTGTGTGTGTGTGTGTGTGTGTGTGTGTAGAAGTGGGTGGGAACTGTTGATGACAGAAACAAGGCACATCTCAAGAACTGTTGGAAGAAAGGAAAGAGGAAGTCAAGGAGGCAAAATTACCCACAGACATCTGCCCATAGTCCCCACCATGCTCTCATTCATTCACTACTAACTCAATGTTTATGTATGATCCGACAGCTACTGTGCTAAAAGCTGAAGAGGCAGATTGAACAGGACATGCCCACTGGATCTTAGCCAGGACTGGCCACAGGAATACAGAAAGGAATAATGTTGAAGAATTAGCTTGCACATCATGGACACATTGGTAATGAAAAAAAGGTAAGCAGCCCAGAAGAATACATGACTCTCCTCCTTCCCCTGTAGCCCCACATCATAGAAAACTAGCAGACCCATTGCCCAGGCCTTTCCAGGTTTTTCTTACCAACACAAGATAGAAAGGAAGCCCTTGGACATCTCCCCATCAGCAAGCTTTCAACATGTAGCACTATTAATTTTAGCAGTTTTCAATGCGCTCTTAGTTTATTCACACACTATTCTTCTGTGTAGACTCCCCTCTAAACATTAAATTCCTTATTTTTGCCAACTTATAAGTATGTAAAAATAAAATGTCCTACATCACTTGGGCACATGATAACCATTCCACATTCTAGATTTCCATTTTTCTTATCATGTAAGTAGAAGGTCACAGAAAGAACATTGGCCCAGACACTAAGGTCAATTAAGAATTCATTTGTTTGTATATTGTAAGCAAAACGAATATGTATATGCCATTGGCATTGTGCCTGGTAGAGGATATTCTAAATAGTGTGAAAGGGAAATGGGTGCTTCTAATAAAACAGGATGGGTACTAATCAGCTAGTAAGTCAGGGAAGTCTTCATAAGCAGATAAAGTAGCTGAAAAAAGAGGAAACCTGCTAAGAAAAGAAGTATCCTTGAGAAGGGAGCTAGACAGGTACAGGGCCAAGAAAGAACATGATATGTCAGTGAATGCCACCAAATACAGAGGGAAGGAGAGTGTATGTGAGTGTGAATATGAGTGCGTGTGTGTGCACAATGTATTGTGTGCTCACTATGCAGTAGGACTGCTCCAGTGGTTGGAAGCAAAATGCATTCATACCCCAGGCAACCAAAAGAAGGTTTAAACAGGGCAGTGATCAGATTTGTGTTTATAAAAGGCAACAAAGGAACTAGGCAGGGAACGCAGTTAGGGAGCTACTATAATCATCCAAGAGAGGTCATGGCCTTGAAGTGTAGCAGAAGTCAGGAGAATAGAGAGAAGGGGCTGGATTTGAGAGACACTTTGGAATAATTTGTGCATGACCAATAGAGAGTAGGGTAGTAGGTGATACTGTAGTTTCTAGCTTGCAAGATTCTGAGACAATAACAGCAGTGAAGGTCAAAGAGATTTGGGAGAGGTTATATTTCTGTTCTGAACAGGACATATTGGAAGCGCCTTCAGAGAGAGGTCCAACAGAAAAGGTAAATTCAAATATAAAGATTTAAGAATCTAAGAAAGTGTGCTGTTGAGAGAGGAAGGTACCCTACCCTCTGTTCTCTTTGGTGATCCCAACACACAGATTTTAAGGATTTCACAAAGCCCAGTTTGAAAACCCCTGACCTATAGAGAGACTGATGGAAATGATGGGAACTGGTTTAAGAGATACAGACACAAAAAAGGAAGCAAAGGAGAGAATAAAGGAGATATAACACAAATATGGGGAACAATGGGAGAACATAAATTGTATTGGATGTATTTGGTAGATCCTTGGGTAGAACACCAACAGAAGAGGTTAAGGCAGTAAAAGTTAACATCTCTGCCAGTGATAGCTTCCCAGATCCAATGCATTTTCAGGGATCAGAGCAGAAAAGTGAAAATGCCTAGCAACATGGTGGAGAGTGTAAACTTAAGAAGGGAAAATGGACCATTTGTAAGTTCCATGTTAGAAGTAGTTGAAGAATGACAGAAATCACTACGGCTGAATTTTTAAGCTGTTTGTTCTCTTGAACCCTTTATATCTCCCTCAAGCTGTCTATTAAAATTCAAATCTGTCTAGCATCCTTTCATTAAGGAGCTCAAGAGAGCTGGAGAAATTAAGACCGCTAGAGCTACATCTTGTGGTTCAGGTGACAGAGAAGAGGAAGTGGAACAGTCCCAGGACTGAGTGTCCAGCAAAATGGGAGATGGAATGAGACAGCACCGAGGATCACCAAGACCCATGACGCATCTGACGTCTCAATGACCACGAAAAGCTGAGTCAGTGCCTCTATGGAAAATGCTACTCCAGAGGCTGGACACACAGCTGAGCCAACTGGTTACATCTAGGATGGGGCCAATAAACCATTATTTCACATCAAGTCCTTCTTCAAATGTCACCTCCTCTGCAAAACTGATCATTCCACTTTCAGGATAACCTTGCAGTCCCTGAACTCTCCATGCCCTTTAATGTGAATCTCTATTCCCTGCCCCCATCCCTTATCACCTCTAAAAAAACTAATTTACACACAGAGATTGTTCATGATTCATTGTTTGTCTCTACCTCCATCTCACCCCAAGACTGTGAATTCCATACAGGAAAGGATTTTTATTCATCTTGTTCAATGATGTATCTCACTTGTCTGGAACAACACCTATCATAGAGTAGATGTTTGATAAAAATATTTGTTGGAGGACCGTGTTACTGAAAAATACCATCTTTAGAGCTGATTTGTTCCTAGACCTCATACTTCCAATCTACCACCAGCCCTTATGTTTGTGCTTTGAGAACCAGAAGTCACAGAAAATAAAGTCTTGCCTTCTATGATCTTCTGTGATCCTTCTATTCCCAGTAATCAGATAAACAAACCTCAGCATGGTATATGCCTTTAGGGTCTATCAAGCAGAGATCCCTTTTCTATTTCAATGATTCAGGTTTTGAACTAGTAATGATTTGATTCAGAATTATCTTAGCTGGTCCCCATTCATTAGTTATGAAAAATAATTCTATTTTTGTTTTTGCTCACCATGACAATGCTGACTTAATTTTGGGGCTAGGACTCTGGCATTTAAGTGGTAATCCCAACTTTCAGTATTATATTCTACTAACTGTAGGAAGCAAAAAATCTTATGTTTTACTCCATTTCTCTTGAAATAATTCAATAAAGCTTTAGATAAAGAGAGGAAAAAAAGACCAAGTCATTCTTGTGATTAAGCTATACCATTCTTAATGTAATTTTACCCTCTGGCTATTATTTTTGTCTATAGTTTATACAAAGATTTCTTCTAATGCAATGTTGTTAAGTAACAGAAGACTGCTGGGCATGTTTCCTCTTTAATCTGCTTGTGGAAATCTCATTAATGCAATGGAAATTTTGCCCCCTACCATGACTAAAGTGTTTGAAGAGACAGAATAAGGAAGTAAGGTTGTTCATATAGAGTTTCAATTGGAGAAAGAAGTTAAGGAAGATAGAGACACAGGTTTAAACTTGGCAATTAAAAAATAATAAAACGTGTGTGTGTGTGTGTGTGTGTGTGTGTGTGTGTGTGTGTGTATGTGTGAAAAATGATCTGTGGCCCTTCCAAAAGAGAACTCGGAAGCTAGCACGTCTTGTTTAAATTAAAACACATGATGAAATCACTCCTGTGGGAGGGTGACTTTTCTTAAATTTGTGTGATTTCTAGTTGCTGTTTTTTTTTCTTTTGTTTTTGCTTTGCTTTTTACCTTTCCACCAAAGAAAAATTTCATTTCTCTAGCTGTGCTAATTTATTCCTAAAAATGTTTTTAACTTGAGGGCTTGATTCTATAAAACATATTTTTATAAGCACATGTTCCTAGGCAAATGTGGCCAGTATACACTAAGAAATCATGCAACTGTTTACGTTTCATTTGACCCTTCAAGCACATGCCTTCAACAGAGAGGTGGCTTTCATAGTTGGATCCACATTGCATGCAAACAGAATATTAATACAACATAATTACAGCATAGACACAGGATAAAGGTTTATGAATTTCAACACTCTGTAGCGAAAAACTATGAGTGGACTTGCCGTAATAGAGACTGACGCTAACTGAAATTCAATTTTCGGTTCAAATGTTGTCACCTGGATATTTAAAGTAAATGTGTACTATTTGTGTCAGGGCTGAAACAGAACATCCAGTCTCAGAATTGGTTCTGGGGATGCCCTACTCTAACCTGAAGAGCCAAGGACAGTGGAGGACAGCTCCAAAGGCAAAGAAGCTCCAATTCTTCTCTTTAGCTATTCCCTTAATCAAAGAAGACACGCACCGCTCCCTGGATCTATATTCTTCTCCTAAACCAGAAATGGTCTTTTGTCCCTATTCTCTAGAAGAATGTAGAAAGGGAAGTTATTTATCTTTACTTTCATAGTGAAGATGGGTCATTACTTCTTGCCATGTGGTGACCCCCTCTTCCTCCCTGAGACCCCAGGTCCCGTTTCCATGCCTCAGCTCAGGATATACATTAATGGTCTGCCCCAGCAACCTGAAAATTGACCGCCATGTAAATTCTCCATACTCTGTTATTAAAATTAGGCTTTTCTCTTACTTATCACACATAATGTTCATTTGTTCACTCACCCAGCCTGTGAAGAACCTGAGAAATGGGGGAACTTTTCCATTAACCTTCATATTTGTCATCTAAATTTCCTACAAAATGACTTCTGAATACTTCATTTTTTAGGTGTTTCAACCACTCCACAAGTATCCAAAGAATATTTTAAGAAAGAATCATAGTGGGCACTCTGGTTTCAGTCTGTCTTCATCTAGGTCCTTCCTGTGAATCTGCTGGGTGTACATCCATTGTACAGGATGGAGATACACATAGCATTAGGATCATTCTCACCTTGTCTTTTCCTCTCCTCTAGTTCCAGGGACCTAGGTGGTAAGCATTAACCTCTGCTCCTGTCAACTCTGGTGCTGGGTCTGCTTGTCCATGTCTTTTCAGTTGCCTAATTCCTTCGCATACCTGTCTCCCATAAGAGCACTTTCCTGATGTCAGAGAGGTTCAGAAACTTGTCTGAGAGTGTGCCATTAGTTTGTGCCATAGATAAGAACAGAATTCAAGGCTAAACTTTCCACTCACATGTGGATGGACCTAAGTCAAAAGAGTGTAAAATTCCAGGTTAAGGGACTGTCTACTCATTTATCAGAAATAAAGAGTCAAAACCTCATTATAAGAGGGTATTTTCTAGGGCTCCTTTTAACTAAATGCTACAGAAGAACAGACAAGAGAGGGTGACTTATACCTGGAAGGAAGGAAGAAGAAAGGAAAGGAAGGAAGGATGGAAGGAAGGAAGGAAGGAAAGAACGAAAGAAGGAAGGAAAACACATATATTCTTACGGACAGAATGCACTGCTTATTCTCTGAACTAGGAGCCTGGACTCTGAGGTACTATCAGAGTCAATAAACAACATTATAAGGGTTAAATGTTATCCTCATTGGCAACAGCTTTGACCTCTGATAACTGGTGATCTGGAAAAAAAAAATACATCAAATCTGAGGGAAATTCCTCTTTACTCCAAATGGTGAATTTGTTTTTGGATATCATGGTCTACAGTTCAGCTCCCAGGAAGAATAGTTACCACCATCTGACAGACAGAAATGTGTTATTTTTAGGAAACTGATTTTTGGTAACCAAATACCTTTAAATTATCTGTATATGTAATTATACAAACTCGAACTCCTCTTTATTTCTGTCTTGAACCATTCTTATTAAAATGAACTAGGCAATTTTTCTGATTTATCATTTGAAAATGATGGGCTAGAAAAATGTTCGTTTGTTTTTCTGCCAGACCACATAAGAGAGATGGTGTCTCTTCTCAGAGGTACGGCCAATCCATGTTCCCAGTGGCTTTTGCAGGCATCAGCAGTTCAAACATATCCAACCTGTACCTTTAAAACACTCAACACAGAGAATTCCCCGTGGATTAGTCAACCGCTGGCTTATATACAAAGAAAATACTGTATTTTGCTCTGAAGCACTTTCTGCATCAATTTAAACACAGTGAGACAGACACAATATCCCAGGGAGAAGAAAACCTACCTTATTACATTCCTGACCCAAGAGAAAGGATTTGCCCTCAGGACATAAAAGGAATCCATGGAGGTGTGGGGGAGAGTTATCTAATCCTAAACATGAAAAAGCATGATAAAGCTTTTAATTGCTGACATAATTGTAATATGTATATATAATATGATACGAGAAGTCCATGCAGCTTATTATTCAGCCTTCAAGGCTTTCTTCAATATTCTCCTTGAGGTCTCCTGGATTTTATACTTGCTTAGGGGAATTTTCAGGGGGAATGTAACGTGATATCATAAGGATTCTTTCTCAGTAAGATCACATCTTGTTCCGATTTGAGTCAGTGCATCTGTTTGCAGTGAGTGTGGTAAAGCAGACTTTGAGCTCTGTGAAAGCAGTGTTTTACAAGTCTTACTTGATTTCCTGGGTAAGTTCACAGGGCCGTAAAATGATGGGCAGAAGGGTTGGGATTTTTATTTCTTCATATTGGAAAGTTGCTGAGAGAGATACTCCCTTCATCTCAGCTGTGAGTAGTATGGGTATTAACCATTTCCCTTTTATGGTTATGTAAAATAATTTTTTTTTAAAGGGGGTTTACATTTTGGTTTTGATCGCTTCTGATGTTTCCATACACAACACGCTCTAAACCCAAGATACTCGCCCTCAGAAAAGAACTGTGTCCTTGTCCTACAGGTTGGAGGGTTGATAAGGAAACTTGACACGTTGAAATGTTCACTCTTTTCTCCCTTTAACATTATTTATGGAAAGACTTGTACAACATGAGGAATAGTTACTAGGTGGTGGCTGAACTGCCAATTTTGCAGGCCATGCCTTTATACCAGGTTTGCCTGCGACCAGATGTGGTCAAGGAGCTCACATTTTATAAAATGGAATGCTAGTGATGGGCCAAGGATCATTCCAGATCACATGAATAGCAGAATCACTGTTGCTCTCAGCATTCATATGAATAATGAGCAACAAAAGAAAAAACTATACAACAATGCAGAAATTTCAAGAGAAGAAAGGAGAAGCTGGTGTCCCAGCAGACATTAAGTGAACCTTAACTCCTGAACATTACAATTCTTCTAAGGATATCTTCTTTGCACTTGAGATGGATCTATTTTGCAAGAGCAAGCTTTTTCACTGCTTCTAGATTCCTCCTGAGCAGAGGGACTTTATCTCTCAATCCAAGGCCCCTCAGGCCTTCACCACCATGACGTCCACATAGCAGGGGCTCAGGAAATTGAGCTGCGAGTGTGAATCCACAACATGAGCCAACAATAGGCTCAGTTTCCTCATATTTCCTTGCCTCAGCAGTTAGGTGGCTCATCCACCTCGATGCACTAAAGAGATTTTCTTAGTCTAACTCTCATATTGATGTTTTTCTTGCTGTACTTTGGAGGAAACCTCAAGGTCAAGGGCCAGGCCCTCTTATGTATTAGAGACTTCTGGGGTTTTTTTTTGGAGGCAGGGGGCAGCGGGGCAGTAGTGTGAGAGGCAAAGAGCAGTTCTTTTCCGTGCGGATGTTGGCATTAAGCTGGCTCCACCAGGTCATCATACGGAAATGCCTCAGAAGAGGAGGTAAATGATGGATGTGGGCATTAGGGACCTCGAGGGGTCAACAGCTGACTTCATTTATTTTACAAGTAAGCCGAGATGGCTGAAGTAATCAATAAATGGCACCTCTTCTGAAGTATTCACACCACAGGCTCGAATTCCAAGCATGTGACAGAGAGCATGGTATTTTCTTTGCACGTATTTTTTTAAAAAATAGCTCTTTTACTGCATCTTATCTGAGAGAGCCTGTTAAAACCATTCAGAGTACTCAAGATTCGCTGTGACCACCTACCTCTCACCATGTCAGGACGCGGGTTCTATCATACAAATTGATAATGAAGCATTAATGGGCCTGTCCCACAGTCATCAGTTACATAATTTTCCCTTCTTTAATGCCTCAGAAGTAAATTCAATTTGTTACTTTTAACACCTCTCATCAGACCGTGAAGTACAAAATGCATTACTTTTAGCAAGAGAGTAAAATAATGAACTACAGCATTTCAGCAGAGTACTTAATTTCACTGGCAGAGGTTCTGAATGGTGTTAACATAATATTGGCTCCGTATATATTACACTAACAGAGCCAATATAATGCTCAAGCTATGGCTAGTCTCACCTCCCTACTACCTGACAGACTATCCTTCAAAGGTCAAATCGCTTTTTGTTAAAGAAGTTTTGAGGTGAATATGCACTCATGTCTTCAATTATTTTATTTCTCTTTTGCCTCACACTGTTCTTCTTTACCCTAATCTACTCCAGTGTCCATCTTCTTTTCTGTATTCTTTCCCACACGGCTTTCCAGACTTTATGGAGTATCGTGGGTATAGGGATTTAAATCTTGTTCAAGTGTATCCAGAGCTTTTTATATTGCGTATCGAGTTACCTGAAAAATTGGGAGTTGCCTTACTACGTAAATTAGATTATTCAGATGATTGAAGTATTTTGTGACGAGAAGGTAGCATACCATTTCTTCACATTTCACCAGACATAATTCCATGATAGAAAGTTATTATCAGTCAATGGCAAAAACTATTAAGGAAAATTATTAAGAAGTAAATTGGAACCATCTGCAGTAACATGGAGACACAGGAAAGTGACCAACAGTGCCTGCTTCTATCTCTATATGCAGGACACCAGCACTGATGTGTCACTAACTAAAGCAACGTAGTAGTCTTGAAGTAGGACATGTCACCCTTTGGATACATCTTCTGAATCAGAACTCAAAACTGCCTGAAAGACAGGAAAAGGCTTTGATGGCCTTTACTGAATTCCTTTGGCTCTGGGTTTCTGGGGCTGCACTGACTGAACAATTAGGCAAATGCCTCTCCCATAAACTATAAAGATTTTCAATGATCCAGAGGGTTTCTTCTTGCTCTCAGCAGCAACTTTCTGAAACTAAACAGACACTGTACCTCCAAAGACTCTGCGTCTGTGGTTCTCAGTCTCTCGGTCCTGAAGGAACATCCTGCCTTTCCCCTTCCATTTTTCCATTTTCCTACTACACTAGCTTACTTGCCCACAGATTGACAACACCTAAACTGGTCTACATTCAGTTCAACAAGCTGGTCCCCTGATCACATAATTGGTGCCATATTGGTGACAATGCCAAAATGCCAAAGAAGTCTCAAAAGGAACACTTTTTATTCGGTATGTGAACAGTTTGAGTCCCACAGCACTGCAGAACCAGAATTAGCAGGGGGTCAAAAGCACACTTTAAATATCCTGGGGTGTTCCCCACTGCTGACCAAGAGTCACTTTTGGAACCCAGAGCCTTGCCTATGTGGGAGGCTGGGGCACACTCTGCTGGGCACCCACTAGAGAAGAGCTCACAGTGGTCTCTCACCTAGACAGGCAGGAGGAACATTCACCTCAGCCCCACCGATGAATGTCTGCCAAGCACAGAACTGGATCATGTCGAGTCAAGCACAAATCTCTGTTTATATTGTTAAGACAGAAAGCATGGAGGAGAATAAGAATTTGTATTTGTATTTGCTTATATTCCCCCTAAAGGAATTCCAGAAAGATACAGAAATTAATAGCAGTTGTCACTTGTGGAGGGAGCTGAGAATTAGGGAGACTTCAATCTATACTTTTACTACTTCTGGTACTTTAGCATGACTGTTTTCCAACTCTAAAACCCTAGAAATAATACAAAGTACGACAGAAAAACTAATTTGTAAAAACTTAAAAAAAAAAGCATGCAGCTGAGATGAGAAATCTTCTACCACCATAGGTGATTAATAACACGGCTTCTACACAGAGAAACAGTTGCCAAAATATTCATCACTAATACCTGAAGCTCATAAACATTTTTCTCTTACTGAGGAAAAGGGAAGACTGCTAAAGACGAAGATTAAAACAGGGTTTGTAAATAGTGACAACAGTAAGAAAAAAAATGGAACCGTCTGCTTGTTGTTTCCGAATAGGATAAAAGAAACCATGATGATTGCATTAAAAATCAAACTTTTTAGTGGAGAAACAAGAAGGTAGAAAACTGAGGTGAAAGAAGGCTGGTTAAACATGATCTAGTAGAATAAAAACTAGCATGGAAACCAGGAAATCCAATCCAATCAGGGTATATAACGTGAACATGCATATCTGTACCCAAAGAAAAAAACTAGAAAAAGACAGCAGATATAAACCAAAGCACACCAAATGAAATGTTCTCAGTATAAACCAAACTTGAACTTTATGAAAAAAGCCTATATATATTTGGCATCATTAAAAAAAAAAATTCTAGAAAAAAAGAGACGTATTCTTCCAAAGAAGACACAGGTTAGCACAACTTTGCTATATATATTAGTCAGGATTCAAGACCAGTTCAACTCTCCTCACATTCTCTGCTAGAAAGGACTCAAGATCTATTAGCATATGAAAGGCTTTCTCCAAGTCCTGCAGGGAGAGATGACAAGCTTTGCTACTAGCAATCTAGCTCCTCCGTGGACACCTTTCAACATCCCATAAAACTAGTGATCGTCAGATATATTTTGGAAAATGTTGAATTATCTGGGTATGAAAGAAAATACAAATTTCTCCCCAATATACTTGACTCACTGAAATTGTTACTAATGTAGGAAGGCAGTTTTTAAAGAAGTTTTTCCTGGTGACCAAAAGATGGAGAAAAAAAATCTCAAGGAGAAGCCTTTCCATGAGTCCATGGAGCACTGAAGACAACTAAACACAGAGCCAAGTTGAAAAGATTGCTTAAAATTACGAAGATAAGCAAATTAATCACTGTATAGTAGTAACTGAGTTCATAAACCCTAATTCAACTGATGAAGGCAGGAAGAGAAGAAAGAGAAAGAACTTCTTTAATAATAATTTGTCTTGCTATTATGGATGTGGGTTTTTGTTGTTTGGTATGTATTTTTCAGTAATTAGAAATTACGCATTAATACATTATAGGCAAATAAACTAATATTTAATACACTCAAAGATCACTATAAACTTCGTAAGGCAGTTGTTGAAAAAATTAGAGAATTTAAAAAACAAACAGGTGGATATATTAGTGATGGCAATCTTGATATTAAACACATTTGACTTCAGGGTTGAAAGATTTAATTGGAATGAAAAGTGTTGCTTTCTCTTGATAAAAGTGTAATCAATAAAGAAAAGCAACATTTTTCCCTATCAGATAACAGAGCATCACAGCATATAAAGAAAAGCCTGTTAAAATTATGAGGAATTGAGCTAGGAACATAATTATATGAGATTTAAGAGAACAGCACCACCTTGTGATAGAATAAAAGCAAAGAAGTAAACAGAAACAAAGATTTTTAATCACATCATTACAAAGGTTGAAGAGTGCTACCTCAGACTCATTATTTTCACTTGTCCCTAAAATGTATAAAGAAATATACGTAAATGACAGCATGAAAATAACCTGGATAAAATATTAAAGTGCACAAAAAGTGCACAAACCGGAATCTCTATTCATTGTCTACTGACTAGATGTTATAAAAGGAAAAACAAAGCCTAAATGTACTAAAGAATAAAATTCCATATCCAGGGATACAACTAATCATAGCGTCCTGGTTAGCAAACTTATGTAGAAGCCAGTTTGACACTCTCACTTAATGACAAAGTGACAGGGACTGTGACTTGGGTCCTTCATCTATAAGATGAGGATAATAATTCTTTTTCTTTTTTCCTTCACCCCAGCCCCATGTCTTGAACCTGGAACCATAGGCTTTACACGGCCTGCATCTTAGCTGCCTTAGCTGTCTGAGCCACGGAGTGCACCGAGGGTAATAATTCTATCTCATTAGGTTGTGAAGTGGGTTAAATGAATGGACACCTTCTCTTAGAACAGTGCCTGGCACATAATCACTCACAAGTCAAGCATTTGCGGGCTAATGAATTAATTAGTATTTGAAACTATATTGTCTCCGGAATGCAAGCTCCATGAGAACAGGAATTTTTGACTGTTTTGTCCACAGATGTATTTCCAGAAGCTAGAAAAGCGTTTGGCTATAACAGTAGTTCAAAAGCATGATTTTGTGCTTTGTTTTATTCATTTTTAAAAAATGATTTGGTTTTTAAAATTTCATTGACAGAATATTGCATCCTAACATATTGGCTTAAGGTGTATATAGCCTCATAAATCAACATCTACATATATTCAGTTTCCACCATGTACGATCTGTTGGTGAAGAAGTGACTTACTGCCTACTAAATTAACCATAAAAATCACTACGGAATATTTTGAAATATCACAGGAAAAACAGCCAAAATTTATGAGAGAATCAAAGTGAATTAAAGTGAATATTGACATATTTAGATGCACTTATCATTTAAGAAGAAAATAAATAAACACTTCATTCTAGAAGTTATAAAAAAAAGAAAAATATTTTATAAACTAAATACAAGACACAAATTAAAACTAATATGAATAACTAATTCCAGAAATGTATTTTGGTGGAAAAAATTTAAAAAAGAAACCAATAACAAATCAAAGGAAATGGAGGGAAATAACAATGACAGAAAAATAAACAAGAAGATACAATGAAGAACACAGAAGATGTTTATAAAATAATTTAAATAACTGTAGCTTGATAACACTAAAGTTGAAAATCTCTGGGAAAATAAAAATAACTCAAAAGGTAGAAGCTCAAATATGCTTCAAGGCATAAGAATAATTTTTCAAAAACTATTAAAGGATTTTATTCTCTAAAGTCTGTAGATCCAAACAATTTTAGGAGAATGTCATTTAAACATTTAAGGATAGAACATTATTATGCCACGTAGGACACTCTGGAGATAGAAATAGTGGAAATGATTCAGAACGTTAAAAAAATTAGCAAAGCACTGGTTCCAAAGCAGCACATAAAAGAAACAAAGAACTGAATTTTAGTCATAAAAATATGAAGATTATAAATAAAACAGAACACAGCAAATCCATTTACACACCAGAAGAATAATTCACCTGACATATTCTAGGGTGATAAAGAAATAGATCACACCACATGGTACTCTCTGTAGGTGGCAAAAAGTTAATAAAGTAACTCTATTTGATTTAAAATTCTTTGAAATTTAGAAAGAAGCATCCTTAAATCACATGTTCAAATAGTGTGAACTTAAAATGAAGTTAAGAGATTACATAAAGTTTGAACACCTGAGGCATTCCTATTAAAAGTAGGTACAAAGGAATGTAGTCTCAGAATTATCTCACACTATTCTAAGAAATTGGTCCAATGCAATGAGACAGAAACAAATTATGTATTTCTTAGAAAGAAGACAAAATAATTGTTACTTGCACATGACAGGAGTGTATTATTAGAAAATCTAAGATAATAGAATACAGAACCGTTGGAAACATCAAAAGTATTTAGGAGGCTGTACACAAAATAAAAACAAACAAAACAAAAAAAACAAATGTAGTCATTAAAAGCAATAATTAATTAAGGAAATACACAGAAAGAAAAATTCTATAGCCTGGAAATGAGGGGAAATAAAAGAAATGTGAGGTCAAAAGATGAGAATATTTAGTTTGGAATACAAATATAACAAAGTAGACCCCATTCTTAAATGGGAAAACTAAATTTCTAGAGCATGTAAATTTTTTACAATTTAATATTATAGCGAAATCCAGCCAAATCCCAATAGTATATTCTTCTAATTTAGTCAAAATCACCCAAAAGTTAATCTAACTCAGTTCCTTTGTTTGAAAGATTGCATCTGAAGGGAACAAAGAATTTCATGTAAAAAGGCTTATTATTTTTGATGTTGAATAAAACTGTAGGGAAAACCCCAAATGTCAAACAATTAGGTCTTAGGGTGTATTCACAGAACGCAGGCAGGGTGTGTAACATACGTGCTCACATACCCACACAGTCAGTACGTTCTCAGTTTTACAAATATAGTGGGAGAAAATCTATAAAAACTTTAACAAGAGTTGCGCCTTTGGTTTTGCACATATTCAGGTTAGATTTTGTTTTTACACTTATTTTTATTTTTTAAAGTTACTTAAACGTTCGTGTTTCCATGTTGCTTTAGCTGTCCTCACTACTTTCCCACTTTTGTTGCCCCGGTGAGTTTACTCTCCCTTTTAAGGGCTCCCTTCTGAGGATCAATGTAACATTCACCATGCAGCAGAACTCTGAAATCTTTTAAGAAAGGATGGGTGGCTAGATGGATGGGTAGTTAAGTGTTTAACCGATTAAGAAATATTTCTCATCCTGAACTGAAGCGCACATATACACTTCTCTAGCCACTGTGTTAGGGCGAAAAATCAATACTCACGAATTCACTCACTCAACTACATGTGAGAATAACCGCCGCTATGTTGCCAGGCAATCTTGGTCCCAGGAATGTCGTAACTAATAAACAAAATTGCTCATTTCATAGTACTTATAGTCTTATGGCGGGAGGCAGATAATAAAATGATTGTTTTTAAAGTAATGTTTAAGACTGTGATACATGTAAAAAAATAAAAAGCAGGCCAGGGGGATGGAGAGGACCTAGGAGTCATCTTCCACAGGCTGGTCAGGAAGGCCTCTCAGACACCAGGAGCACTTTGGAGAGACCTGGAGGCGGTCTGTGGATTCTATGAGAAGATGGATCCAAGCACTGAGAAGAATGTCAAGTGCAAAGGTCCTGTGCAGGGTGTGGGCCTGGTGTCTGAGTCATACTGAAGTGGTCCATGGACCTGGAGAAATACTGATATGGAAGGAAGATAGCATTGGGGCTGTGAAAATTAAGGAAGAGCCATTATACACATTACATACATTAATTGCATATATTTAATTACCACCCCCCCCTCAAAAAAAAAACTCTTAAATTTTGCACTGCACTGCAATTAAAAAATTTGGAAAGACACTTCCAGCATGTTGGAACCAACTGAGTCTTTGAGTTTAAATGCCTCTGTAGAGGCTAGCAACTTCATAGCAATCTATGAGTACAGACAAAGTACTTAATAATCCTAAAAGCCAAATTACAGGTCTAAAAAAATCACCAGTGTGACAGAATGAAGTTCCAGTGAAGCTGGGAAGCTTTGAAAACAAAATAAAATTCTGGAAACCCAAGCACTCGTCATCCTCTGTAATTATCTACTATTTTAACAAGCCCTTCCAGGCAGAAGCTCCATGCTCCCCAACTGCCCTGTTTTTCCATGACAGGCACACAGGGGCTGAAGGTGCCTCGTGGCCAAGAGGGTGTGTCGACCTTTTGTGTGAGTGGTGCTGACCTTTTGCCTACCGAGAACACAACACCACCTGACCTAAAGGATTCTGAGCCTGCAACCTGTACGAAGACAGGACTCTTCTTGGGGTCTACCCTCTTGAAGAAATCATGTCATGACCCCTGAGGCACATGTGTCCTCAGGTGAAGGACTAGCTATTGAGGAGGGTTGGACATGTAGGTAGCAGGGATCTCCATGCCTCTCTAGAGCCAGGGGTGGGAAAGATGGAAGCGGGATGACAGTCAACTGTCCTGGGATCACCAGAGTCTGGCACAGAACTGTGGGAATCCAAGAATGCTTGGCTTGCCAGTTTGTTACAAAGTCAAAACATACAAATATTTAATAGCTTGTTAGCTGGACTTAAAGCTTCTACAAGTCTCCATTTGAGCTCTTGCAGTTATCAGGGGACAGACCTAAACTGCCCCAACAGGGACTGAAACTACAGTGAGGGTGGTTAGGCCCAGTTAGGCTTATCCCCCAGTTGGGCAAGCAACATTTTAAAGGAAACACGAATCCCTTTCTGTAGATGGGACAGATGACTCCGAGCCTCCAAAGGGGAGATATTGCTCACAATTATTGGATCCCTAAAGGGATAGCTAAGGAACAATGGTAAGTACATCTCATAAAGTACCATCTTAAGGTAAAAGAATGCATTCCAATGTGGTTCTTTGTACTCCTTTCTCAATCTCGTAGCATTTTCTGGGAATTTCTGGAGATAAAAGCACACTGCAGGTATAAGTAGTAATGCTGTCAAGTCACTTCTTGGGACACAGATATGTGGCTAGTTCCACATGTGGCAGATGAGGAGTCACCAGATGTCCTGAGCTCAGCTGTGGATTAAAGCAGGGTGCTCCCTCGGCACAGGGCAATCATTCTTATCTTGTGACTCATGAAAGGAGGAAAATGAAGGGCCAGGGAACAATGAAGGAATGACCCGTGTCCGCACACGTCTTGGCTCTACCCAGAACTCCGGGTAATGGAATATAATAAAGTACCAAGCTACTGAGGCCAAGGGAGGATATTTTTATTTTTAGAAAAAGAAAAAAGAAAGAAGGAGAAAAGGAGACCCAAACAAGAGTCACTTGTCACTACACAGTAGAGGATGAGAAAGAGCAGCAAAATTTTAAAAGTTTATTACGTGTTTGAAACAAATTTCAAAATCAATAGGGATTTACTCTGATAAAAACTAGTCTGAAAAAAATGATATACATGCTGAATAATCAGTTTCAGATTCTTCATATTGCCAAAGATTTAGGGCACATAGCCATATCTAAACCCTAGAGAGCATGCTTTCTGGAAAACTCTCCGTTTTCAGTATTCAGAAAGCATTTGATTATTTACCTCTCAATGTCACTGACACTTTCACCTGAGAGTATCTCAGAAAACCATGCAGGTGCTATAAAAGTTCTCAGCACACTGACCTCTACAGAAAACTCCAAGGGACATTTTCATAGATAATTACCACAAAGTACTGCTTACATCAAAATAAAACACAAAACAGCAAAAATCTAGTAAGTTTTGGGGCAAGAGGTAGGTCTAGCATACAAAGAAACTCCTTGGCCTCTGGAATCCAAATTCACACCCTGAATTCATTATCCGAGGAACTCAAAGGCACACCTGTTCTGAGTGTTCAATTAAATTCATTTTACCAGTTAGGATTATGTTTAATAATCAAAATTTCATTTTTTTAAAGAGAGGCAGTAAGAGGAAGAAGAAACATTTGAAGGAAGGAAGGGGGTGAGCAGGAAGCGTTTTTATTAATTTGTTAATTTTTGGTTGTTCTCCTCAGTTCTGGGTTGAGAACCTTGGTCGTTGGGTTTTCGATCATCTATGCACCAGCTACCATCTAAGCACTTAAGCCAAGAACGTGCACGCCAGAGCTTGATTTTTTTTAATCAAAATTTTTTTGTTTACCCCTGGCCCCAGGTTTCAAACATGGGTCCTTGGGTTTTAGATGTTCTGAACTTTAGCTGCTGAGCCACAGGGGTGCAGAACTTTTAAAATTAGGGAACATTGGATTCAATAGAGAGGAAAGACTGTTGAACTGTTACAAAACTTCATTAATTAGTCTTATCTCAGATCAGATGTCAACTTATCTGTCTTCTGAAAACAGTGCATAACTGGCTTCAAAAACATCTATAGCATAAAAGAATTTCTCTCAAGTTTGAGAGAGATTAACAGTGCATCCAATCCAGAATCCACTGGAAGCTCTGAATAAGATCTGGAATACCCCATCCCCAGCGGTCTCCAATTCAAACACCTAACATTCTAATCCAGAAACTCCGTTCTTCCTGGGACAGCAATTTGGCCAACTCTCATTGTTAAATAGGTTGCACCTAAGTCAGTTTTCCTCTACTTTCGATGTATTGGCCCTCTGGTCTGACAATGGAAACAAGTCAGAACTACTGTCACATGACTGGATACCCAACCTCAGATATCTGAAGGCAGTCACTAGCCCCAGACCCCCAGTTCTCTCTACCCACCAGAAACTCCCAGATCTTCTGCTTAGTTCTATCAAGCACTCTAAACAAGGCCTGTTTGGATCTTTTTTCTGCTGGAGTCAATGACTATAAATTAGAATATCTTTAGAACATGGAGTGCTGGGCTGAGTCTTATTTTCCAGAAAGAGTTTGAACACACTCCTATTATAATGTACTTTTCTTTCTGTAGTAGTGAATCCTATTAGCTGGCTTAGGTGGCAAATCTCAGTGCCTAGTAAAAGTGAATTTATAGTTAATTAAAGGCTCATGTTATTATCATAATTTTAATCTCCTTGAAGCTATTAAAGTGTTTTGATTTTTCAAGATCTTTGAGGACCCTGATTCAGTCATTAACTGGATTTGAAAATTCCTCATAAACAAAGTTGAAGTTGAAGATAATTGTACTCTGACTTCGTCCTGGAAACAAGCTGTTAAGCAAAACAGAACTGGGGCCAAGCCCAGCAGCCTGCTTCTAGAAACAGCACGCTTATCATCCATTCAGTGACTACATCTGTAACTGCTGTTTAATCCACCTTCATTCTCAAGTTTTGGCCAAAGTTGCTTATTAAAAAGTATTGCTTAAATGACAACAGATATTTACTGAATTTTCCTGAGCAACCAGTCTAATGATACTGTCAAGGAAAACATCTGCATGACTTTTTTTCTTGGTGAACCCATAGGGGTTCAGTGATTACTATTTCATCTTGTAGTAAGACAATAAACTTTCAGCAATAAAGTATAGTTTCCTCTAGAATTGACTTCATATTCACCATCTGCAATTTTCAGAATTTATTTTCTTGTCTCCTTTACAATGAATCACATTCACCGCCTTCAACCGAGCACCTCAGCCATTTGTTATGAATGCTCAGAAACAGCCAAAACGTCTACAAGACATCTCAAATTCTGGGGATCAGAGAAATCATTTTGCTTCAGAGATCACTTCTTAAGTGGCTTCTGTTCCCCTGTGCCAATCATGATCTTATTGTCCACTTTAGTTGACAGGTACTCAGCTCCCTTGTCTGCTGTCTCCTGTTCTGGATGGGAAATCCTACAACCTCAGTTCCATGTCCCAAGTGCATGTTCATTCAAATGAACACAAAAGCCAAGAGCAAACTAGAAAGTGAAATGTTTTGCTTTCACTGCCACATGTCACCCCTAGACCCTGAGTTCCAAGGACTGGGCCTTCCCTTGTTCCCACAGCTACAACTGTGTGGTCATTAGCGTGCCTCCTCCATCAGTGGACTGGATGTGGGTCAGATAAATCCATGTGGCACCTCTTTCTTGTGTCTTGGTATGTACTTTCTCTCCATTTTCTGTATGTATAATTTAAATTCTAACTTTATCAAAGAATTCCTCTAGGACCTGCATTTTTCATAGTCTCTATTTAAATTGTGATTCTCAGTCAGAATGGATTTTCTGAGCCACCCCAATTCTCTTGCAGTGACTTTACCCCCACCCCTCATGCATCACAGCCGGGCCAAAGAGGAACCCTGCACAAGTGGTCTGACTTGTCCTCCATAGTTGCTCCTGTGCTATGGAAGATGCCACACGGCTTTGTGTTAGCTATTTCTACCCTGGAGAAGCTTCCCTTTGCCTTTCCATTTAATGGCTACAGCTTAAAGTGAAACCAGTCAAAAGAGCAGGGAGTGGGAATGGAGACCTTGGAGTTTCAAGTTCAACTTCTGCCTTCTTCCAGAGCTGTTTCTAGATGTAACTTCAGTATATTAATAATACATATCCTCTCTAAAGCTAAGTACAAAGGCATGTTCTGGTTGAGTTTTATCTTGAGTCAAGATGTTCAGTCCTACGTAAGCATCTGACTTTTACCTGTTTTGATAAAGAAGTCCAAAGTTTGTGATGAAGAGCTTCATTTACTGTCAATGGTTTCCAGCCAGCAGAAAATATATGGAGAGAAAGAAAATCTGAGGACGCTTCAACCTCATAAGAGTGAAATGGAGAGGAAAATGGAATTGAGACATAGACGAGAACAGAGAGAGACTGTGTATAAAGGTGGGTGATGGCAGAATGCGTAAAAATTCATAGCTAGGGAAGTCTAAATCTTTATTATGTACACCATAGTCATTTAAAGCTAAAAAGTATATATATATAAGCGAACTAATTTAATCAGTACCCAAGAATTCGCCAATGAGTGAGTTTAATGACCTTCAATAAGTTTCTTGGCCTTTCTAGACCTCATTGTGCCTGGTTAAAAGGGGTGGCAGGGGGAGTAGAGAGTTAGGTCATTCTTAAGATTCTACAATTAGAAGTGATCATGGCTGATGACTCCAGAAGAAGCCAGAGTGGGAAGCAAGCGAAAGTAAGGAAATGGGTGACCATGAAGCAAATTCTTAGTCTCAGAGGATAGATTAAAACCTAAAAAGAAAGAAAAGAAAGATCCCAGTGTACTCAAGGAAAGAGAAGTCACCCAATACCTTTCCCGCTTATTTTTTCTAATATAATATGCAGCTGGGTCCGTCTGACCACATCTTGGTTGATATCAATTTTATCAACTATTCCATTAAAGCCCAACTGAACTTATGTAATCAATGATGAACTGTCTATATGTCAAATGAATTCAAGTGAAGGTAAAATGACTATGTAAGAGCTGAAATTGAGAAATCGGGGTAGAAATATTGAGTGGTTCTCAAGATCACCAAGGATCCAAGATTTGAACAATTAACCATGCACACACAAGGGAACCTATGAGGATGACTGCTTAGTACAGAGAGAAACTCAGCACTGGTGTTACATTGTGGCCATTGATGACCAGGATCTTGAAAGAATCTGGAAGATCCCTGGAGTTCCCATCAAGTAAATTTCAATCATAGGTACCATATTGAGAAGATACCAGATGATTATGAAGTCTTTCTGTTCTAATTCTTATAAGACAAAGTTCCTCTGCTTCCTTCAACCAACTTTTTCTATTTCCATTAAACACGCTACATAGCATGTATTATTATTTTCTTATCCATTTGCTCTGATATGAGCTGCGTATGTTAAATATACTACCTTTTCGACTTTGTTTGAAAATAATATTTTATATCATTTTAAAAGTTGTATCTTTCTATATAAATCGGAGGATTGCTCTCACATAAAAAGTGGTCACAACAGTTATATCAAGCAGGAGACTCACAACAGAGCTACTGTAAAAGGATTATGTTCATTTTTACTAAACAGAGTATGAGTTGCTTCCCCATTCATCTGACTCACGACTTAGAACTAAAATTTGTCAGTCGGTCTATTTTATTTGTCTAAACTCATCTGACCTAGTGCTTTGAGTATCCAGTCTAGGCATTTGTTCAAATCATCCTACCCCTTCTGGGGGAAAACTGGCAATGGTGGATGCCTGGAATAGTTGCTGACTGAGGCACACACACGTAGAAAAGGCACTGTCCCGAGGCTCTCTCCAAAGAAGCACCAGAGAGCCAGCCCGGGCCCATGGTGTCGGGGGAGGCAGGGCCTAGGAAAAGTGATGGGGTGCAGAGGAGGCACAACTGTGAGATTAGAGGTATGACCACCTGAGGAGGTAAACCCTATAAAAGAGAACTTAAAATCTGCCCTAGGTTGGGCAGTTTCACCAATTTATCAAAAAAGAATTATCATAAGGCTCAAAATTCCAGTTCCAGAAATATACGCAAAAGAAAGAAAATAGGTGGTCAAACACTTGTACACAAATATTCAGAACAATACCATAGAAAATAGGTGGAAATTATTCAAATGCCCACCAATAGGCAAAGGGATAAATAAAATACAGTATAGTCATACAGTAGAGCATTATTCAGCCTTAAAAATAAATTAAGCATGGACACATGCTACAACATGGATGACCTTGAAAACACAGTGCCAAGTGAAAAAAGCTAGACACAAAAGGTCACATATTAAAGGACTCCATTTATATCAAATGTTCAGAATAGGCAAAGAATCCTTTTATTTGTAGATTCATAGTTTTCAGGGTCTACAGTAAAGGAGAAAGATAAATGATTTCTTAATGGGTAGTTCCCTTTGGAGTGTGAAAATGTTGTAGGCCCTTATATAAGAAAGAAATAAAACTGTCTGTTTACAGAAGACATAATTTTATTTATAGAAAACCTCAAAGACTCCACCAAGAAAAAACTGTCATAACTAGTCAACTACCCAGTAAAGTTTTAGGACATAACATGAACTAGCAAACATAAGTTGTATTTCTATAAGCTAACAACAAATTATTGAAAAGAGAAAGCAAGAAAGCAGTTCCATTTATAATAACATCAAAAATGATAAAATACCTAGGAACAAATTTAACCAAGGGGGTTAAAAATCTATACAGTGAAAACTATGAAATACTGATGAAAAAAACTAAAGAAGACAAAAGAATGGGAAGGTATTCCATGTAGGTGAACTGGAAGAATTCGTATTGCTAAAATGCCTGTGCTACCCAAAGTGATCTACAAATTCAATACCACCCCTACTGAAATTTCCAATGGTACTTTTAATGAATTTTTTTAATCCTAAAATTCCTATGGAAACACAAATACTCCAAATAGCAAAAGCATTCTTGAGAAAGAAGAAAGTAGGAGGGATCACATGTCAAAATTCTAAAGCATATTACAAAGCTCTAGTAATCTAAATACTTTGTATTAGCATAAAAACAAACATATAAACCAGTGGGATAGAACAAGGGGCTCAGAAAATACACCCACACATACACACTCATCTGTGACAGGTACCAAGAATACACAAACAGGGAAAGGACAGTCTCTTCAATAAATGATACTGGGAAAACTGTGTGACTACATGCAATAGAATGAAACTGAACTTGTCTTATATCACTCATAAAAACTAAGTTGATATGGATTAGAGACTTGATTTAAGACCTGAAACCATAAAACTCTTCAAAGGAAAGAGACAAAATTCCTTGATATTTAATTTTTTGGGGTAGGACACCAAAAGCATAAGCGACAACAACAAAAAACCAACCAAAATAAAAATAGGCAATACATAACACAAATTAAAAATAGACATCCAAGGAAACCATTAATAAAATGAAAAGGTAACCTGCGGAATGAGAGAAAAGATTTTCAAACCATCTACCTGATAAGGAATTGCTATCCAAAATATGTAAGAAATGTATGCAACTCAATAGCAAAACAAGCAAACAAAGTACCCTAAATCATTGACTAAAAATGGAGAAAGGATCTGAATAAACATATTTTCAAAGAAGACATGCAAATGACTAACACCTACATGAAAAAGGGGTTCTACATCACTAATTTTCAGGGAAATGCAAATCAAAACTATAATGAGATATCATCTCACATCTGTTAGGACAGCTGTTATTAAAAAGTTAAGAGATAGCAGGTGTTGACTAGGATATGGAGAAAAGGGAACCCTTGTGTGCTATTGGTGGGGATACAAATGTAAATTTCTACAGCCACTTTAGAAAATAGTATGGCTGTTCCTCAATAAATTAAAAATAAGGCTGCCATATGATCCAGCAATCCCACTGCTGAGTAGGAATCTGAATGAAATAAAATTAGGATCTTGGAGAGATTTCCCTGTTCACTGTAACTGTTGTTATTCGGAATGATGAAGATATGGAAAGAACCTGTCAATGATGAATGAATAAAGAAAGTGTGTTGTGTACGTGTATGCATCAAACCCACAATGGATTACTATTCAGTCATGAAAAAGAAGCAGGTCCTTCCTCCATTAGCAACATCATGGATGAACCTAAAGGGCATTATATACTAAGTGAAATAAGTCAGAGAAAGACAAATACATTATGGGGGCTTAAATGTGGAATCTAAAAAAATTGTATTCAGAGAAACAGAATAGAGTGGTGGTTGTGAGGGGCTGGGGATTTGGGGAATGGGATGATGTCGGTTACAGGGCACAAACTTTTATTTACAGGGTGAGTACATTCTAAGGATCAAAAGTACAGCATGGCGACTATCATCAACAGTACTGTCTAGCATACTTGAGATTTGCTAAAGGAGTAGCTTTCTAGTGCTCTTACCACACACACACACACACACACACACACACACACACACACACATACACACATACACAGAGAAACCTAACTGTGTCAGGTGATAGATATGTTAACTTGATGGTGTTGATCATCTTAGTGTCTACGTCTATCAAATCATCACGTGCCCTTTAAAATATACAATTTTATTCATTAATTCTATCTCAATAAAGCTGGGATAAATAAAAGGGTCATAGAGTAAGTTTTATGTTACACGTATTTTACACCATATTTTTTCAAAGTTAAAAAGCAAACCAACACACAGCCTTGTGGTAGCCCTGCGAATCACTGGCCTGGGTCCTGAGCAGGACGGTCCTGGTATCTTCCCTTCTCGCCTCTCTGGCCAGCAGGCTCCTGCTCTGCTTTCTTGCCTCCAGGCAGAAAGGATAAACCTAATGAGCTGAAGTGTCAGAGCAATATAAATTACGGCAAGAGGAAAAAAAAGAACAAGTTGATGCATGGCTGAGGATCGAAAAGAGGAATGTCCACCATTGTTTGTGATTATGGATCACATCACAATCTAATAGCAATTTTTATTTAATCAATAATTTCCATGCTGAACAGACAGCCCTGTTACAGAGAATCGACAAGCAGGTACTGATAGCGACAAGCCTCCTTATTAATCTTTCCTCTGCCGGCTTATCAGCCAAACTACTGTAAAAGCCACCGCCAAGATGGATTTTAGAGGCCCCCTTTCTCCTACCCCCCTTTTTCCTTTCCCTCTCCCATAACATATCATGTAATGTAGACTCTATATTTATTTGAGTAACCTGGGGCTTGAGTGGCATAAAAAGGCAGTTCACATTAAGCAATTTCACAAATCAGTAGGACCTAGACCATCGCTCAGGGTTAGCTATTATAGGCTAATAAATCATACTTTCTCTTTGAGTTGTCAATTGCCAAAAAGCTTTGTACAAACGGTGGCGTCTATAATTCCGTAAAGGCTTTTCATCTTAAAATAAGATGCTCTAGACTGATAACAAGAATAATCCCTTCTTGATCAAGAAAAAAAAAATCTGCATTTTAGCAATTAAAGCTGCTGCCAGAAGCCAAAAGGCTCAGTGCTCAGACTCCAGTGAAGTTTTATCTCTGCTACACACGAGGAGAATCCAGCAGGAGCTGTGTTTTATTTGCAGTTTGACTGCTTTATCTTGCGGTAGCAAGCGCGCCATCTCTCGCCAAGTGGAATACCAGAGGAAGCTGAGAGAGCTTTGACTGCCTCCAGGAGAAGCCACCAGGAAGACCCGCTCCTCCCTGGCTCTGTGCCCTGTCCCAGAGAGAGTTCTCAACTCCCGAAGAAGCATGATGCCTGCGAGGGGGTAATTACAAAAAGAAGTGACCTCCTCAGTGGAATTCTGCGAAACTGACAAAAGACCGCTAGTGCAATTCTATTTTTCTGTTTAGAAAGACAATTTTAGAACTTTAGAATGAAAAAATGAGGCACCAAACCTGAACACAATTTAATAAATAATGATAATAATGACAGTAAATCCATGACTAACCAAGCTCTAACACCTTGACTACACTGTAGCAGGCATCTTCCACAAGTCATCAGAATTCCATCTCCCAATAACCCTGATCAGTTTGCTTTAAAGAGAAACAATGGACCCTTAGTAATAAGCCAGGTGAGGTCCCGGAGGTAAAACCATCTTCTGGGTGCTCAGCTGGCAACCCAGAAACATCAGACGCTCTCTTAACAACATATACAACACCCACATTGGCTGTGAAGAGTTTAATTGTCAAGTATATCCACATGATCAACCCACATTTTTGAAAAAAGAATTTAAATTCATTTCACTGTGGAGTCTCACTTCCTACTCTAGGCCTGCCCTCTTCAATGCATCCCATTTACCAGCTTCTGGGCCTTTACAAAGTTCAGTCCCCAGCTTTCGAAGTTCATGCTAGCACTAGCCCTCCCTCTCATCAGAAAGCTTGGGCTCTCCTTACTCAGTCTAGAAGAGATGTCAAGCCCAATCACACCACCCATGAAAAGATGCTACTGTGTTCTTCAACTTCCCAGTATCCTGTGTCTTCCATCCATTCTGTAGTTCTGCCATAATTGACTCACTTACTACTCTTCAACCAGTCAGTTTATAACTATATTTCCAGTCCTAAGAAGTGTCAGAATACTAGTCTCTTATTATATTGGCCAATATGATAGTTTCCCTATCCTTCTGCATCCATTAGCATCTTCCTGCTCTCTTTTCCACACAGAAACTCTGACATCTCCCTTACTTCAATCCAACTGTCTTTTTTCAAGACTATATTCGAATCCAATATCTGCAAGACTTTTCTCTCATTTCTTCCACTATATTTTCATTCTCCTTACCCATTTTCCTATCACTCTACCTGTAAAAATGCCACTAGTCCCCAAAGCCTGCCCTGGATCTTTCTGAATTGCCTGCCCTGCATGCCCTCTTTACTCAAAGGGACACACATAAAAGATGTCCACATACACTCTGTGTCCCGTCTTGTCTCCAACTCCGCCGTTCTGACAGGTAGAGGCTTTTTCTTCTCCACACTATGCCTGCAATTTGTGTAGTGACCACTAGGTGGTAATCACGTGTTGCATCAAGTGACAGGTAAAACAGAATCAATGTCAGATTTTTTATTTTGATGAAATTTCTTAATCTCTATTCTTCCATTAATTAGGGTTTTCGGCATCATTTCACCTGTATTTTATTTCTCCTTATATTTAAATAATGCTTCAGAGTTTATAAAGCATACCATGATATGATCTCATTCTATCCTCACAAACAAAAAAAAATCATTTGAAAAAAAAAAAAAAAAAACCCATTAAGGAAAGTAGAAAGATTTATTCTCTATTCTATTTATTATCTCCACTCTACACATAAGGCACAGTGCTAAAATAAACCATTCAAAGTCATAAACCATTTTGGGCAGATGTAGGAATAAAAGATACAGTCCAATAAACCATTCAGTGTTCTCTCCTGATTTAGGCAGTCGAGTGGGGTGGCTTAAGTTTAAAGTCTTGCCCTGTATATATAGTCTTTTGAGACTACATGACACATGTTCGCTTGTCAACTTTAAATGTTCTAGAAATGAAAAAAAAAAAAAAAAAAAAAGCTATGGCAGTATTTAGCTAATCTCAAAAAAAGTCTAACTGTCCCTAAATCTTCAAATAGTCCTTATATTAGAAAATTGCTTTCTGTTCCTGGAGCCCTGGTTTATGTCAAAGTAAGAACCTGATCTCCAACCCTGCATGCCATGATCTCAGAGATCGAAATCTGAGTGACTTCCTTTGGTCTTAGGGGAAAAAAAAAATGAAGGAATTTCTCCACCAAATCAAAGAGCTTAACTGACATGGGCCTTGCTGGAACTACTGAATCTGCCGAACCTTAACAAATGTGGTTTTGAAAATTAAGTTCTGCCAATTTACACACATACAGGCGCATATACACTCACATATTAAATAATCTTTACCAGATACAACTGAATGAGGTCATCTTCTCACTTGAATCTAAACATTCTTACATATATTTAAGCAGAGAAAATTTATCGTTACTACAAATATGGAAAAAATTGGGGCAGAACTGAGGGCTATTTTCCCCCAGGGGACATTTGACAATGTCTGGAGACATTCTGGGTTGTTATGATGTGAGATGGGACACTTCTGGCATCTAGCTGGCAGAGGTCAGCCAAACTGCTGACAGCCCTACAATGCACGGGGCAGCCCCCACAACAGAGAACTCTGCCTCAGTGTACCCAGGTTGAGAAGCCTTCGTTGAGTATGACCGCTACAGAGAACTGTCAGCAAGATGTCAAGACAGCAAGAACCTAACAAGTTGAGAGTCTGAATCCCAACACAACACAAAGAAGATAGGGGAAGGCCTAAGTCCAAGGACCAGACCCAGCAACTTCTTCAGTCCCTCTTTCTTAAGGTGTCATGAACCAGGAGCTTAGTCAACATCTTCACGCAATGATTAATTTCACAGTGACATGCCAATCTAAACAACTGCCTGAATACAAACCTATACCATGTTTTGTTTTGTTTTTAAAGGAAAGGTGTTGGCAGGAATGAAACAAGGAGGCAGGCAAGAGAGTGGAGGAAAGGAGCATTCCAGCTATTTTTATTTTTTCATTGTACATTTCGGTTGTCCACCCTGGTCCCAGGATGGGAATCTGGGTCCTTGCAATATATGTGGACTGTGCTCAGTCAGAGGCAGCAGACCCAAATGCTATTCTGCCAGGGCATGACCTACACTGTGTTTTAACTGGTGACTTTCAAGGACCTAGATAGTGCTAAGTATCTTTATACTTATTTACTTTTCACTCTTACAGGGAGAATCACTAGTATTTTATTGAGTGTAATTGTTTTTAGCTAATTTGCCTGACCAACTTATGAAGTAATCGCTGTTCTCTTTATTTCACCGAGAGGGAATATGACATGCTTAGGGTGGAGAGCAGGCCTTGAATCCTGGTCAGTCAGCTCTGAAGTGACATTGAACTGTCACAGGAGAAGAGTGGTACATCAAAAATTCCTTTAGATCTAGTGCTATTTCTTCTTAGAAAATCATCGTCACCATTGCCATAAGCAATATCACTCATGCACTTATGCCTTGTCTGAGACCCTGAAAATGCAACTACACAATTATGACTCCATTATGTCCAGTCCCATAATGTTTGTGATGCTTTCATGAAAGCATGAAAAGGCACCTTGTCTCCTCTACCCAGTGAGAATGGCCAGCAGGACTCAGAGTCATGTGCCAGGTGACAAGGTGCCTATCACGAGGTAAGGTCTCATAAGCTGGGCCTGGGTCCTCTTCTGGGAGGAGTTACTGAGCCAAGGGTTACTAGTGTTGGTTCACACGTTTCCTGATATAAAAGACCATACACTATGTTGACAATATCTACTGCAGGCAGTTATTTCCATGAGGTACAAGCCTAGCATCACCAGGGAGCTATTTGCAGAATCTAGAATCTTACCTAAAGTTTTACTTAGAACCAACCAAAAAGTTTTTGGAGAGGAAAATTCTTCCCAAGAAGCAGAAACAGTGACTTAGGCAAAGACTTTGATGAAATATATCAGGGGGGTAATGACTAAATGACTGAACAAATTTGAGAGTATAACTAAGATGTTACTCTGTACCAGTTATCTTACTCAAAATACTGATTTGTTATGCTTTATTGAAAAACTGAAATAAGTCAAAAGAAGAAAGATAGATACCGGATGATCTTACTCATAGGTGGAGTGTGAATAGGCAAAACAAAGGAATAAATGAAACAAAACCAACCCTTGGACACTTGCAATAAAAATGAGGTTACCAGGAATGGAATGGGGGACGGGGCAAGAGATGGCAGATCCCACTGGACACTGGTGAAAAACACTTGAAGATTTGGTGGAGGGCATGGTGTGTCGACATATATCTAAGGTATGGGGAACCCATTCATATGAGTTTATTTTAATGTGCAGAATAAGTCACTACAATAAAATAATCCAGAAAATAAAATAAAGTGCTTCTTTCTCCTCTCTCTTTCTGCCTGCCTGCCTGCCTACTCACCTTGTTTCCAGCCTGTACCTTTCCTTTAAAAAAAAAAGAAAGAAAGAAAAAGAAAAAAAATTATTTGGATGTCATTGGAATAAAAAAAATTAAAGCAGATTAGTCAAGGGGGAAATTCAATAGTTCAATAATTATTCAAATTAATAATATATCCCCCATTAGAAAATAAACCACAATTAATCTGGAAGGCACTCAATCCACAGACTTGGAAAAGACTCTGGGAAAGAGTTTCTTTCCTTATCCACCTGGGGACAGTCACTCATACAGTCCTATACATCCTGGCCCCAACTCTCCAGCTGAAATCAGGGGACAGCTCAGCACAGCACCCTCATGGATTGTGGTTCACTTATGTGCCAACCCTAGTTTAAGGACTATCCAATTTAAAATCATTCACTTTTACAAAAACCAGGGTTCAAGGAAAAGGAATATTTTGGCCAAGTCCCGTCCATCAGGCCCACACCAGGGAAGAGAATGAGGTCTCTGGCTTCAGTCAAGCGCATGTTCCAGTTCAGCAAGAATGAATATAAAATCTGCTTTAGAGCTAACACGTGGAAGCCACAAACCCAAGGGTGTCACCCCCTCCCCTCCCTCACTCAACTCTGCCAAACGCACACACATAAAACAAAGAGAGACGGTGACCTCTGCTGGACCTTCTGTCTGTTTCTCATTAGACCTACTGCATGTGATCTCTGTTTGGCCTTGGATGTTGGGAACGGCATTTATTTTCACGGCTGTTTCACAGTATGGTAAGTGAGAAAATAGCATTTGAGAGGGTCAGCTGGCTCCAGCGAGGTCACCCAAAGGGTCAGGACAGAGATGGTGCTGCCACTCAGAATCTGCTAGACTGGGAAACCTTCCCTGGTGGCCACACAGCCCTGTGTGCCCCCCATCAGTCCCATCTCCTGCATGTCTTTATGGGAACAATTTCTGCAGGTGAATTTAGTCAGTCACTTTAAAAGGAACGTGACCCTTGAGGCACAGTTGTCAAAGGATGGCTTTGAAGTTGGCTGCTCTTGGTCTACATTTTACATGCAATATTTCCAAATAATTAAAGTAACTAAATTAACTAGCAACTCCATGTAGGGGAAATAAGATCAAAATCTCCACTCACTGGTTATAGGTTTTACACGCACACAAAACTAATTTCTGCCTCCTCGTATCTGAGACCCCTATCACATCTTAAACTCAATTTTCTCTTAGGTAAAGATATACAATGCAACTTTAGCAAAGGGATCAAAATTAGATGGAAAACATTTAGCATGAAAATTTAGGATCATGGTATTAAAATGAAAACAATGTCTTCACTACATCTCCCTCGGACTTCTACAGATGTATCAATTCCTCACGGATTAGATGTGCTTTCTTTATATCTAAATCTCTCTGATATTGAAAAGAAAGTCCTTCATTTTCATGCTGCTGAAGTATAGAATTTGTTTTCCAGTGGCCGTCAAGGTGTTTATAATTGGATTCTTCTGATAAAGCAAATCTTAGCACGCTTTTTAGAGATCAAAATTTTGCAGCACATGAAAACAAACCCAAGTAGGTAGTTCATCATTCTACGAAAAGGAGGGCTTTTGATACGAGACTTAAAAAGATATCAACGGAGGCACATTGTGATGTACGTGGCTCCCAGCTGAAGCTGGGAATTACAATAAACGCATGTCATGTACTGTGTAGTGTGGCCCCTTCATAAGAGACAACCTCTCCACAGTGGAACCCCAAGGCCCTGGTGGAAAATAAAGCTGTTACAATTTTTCAACTTTTTAAAGACCCCTGGAAAGAAGATTATACGTGTTATTTCTTAAACAGAAAGAGAGGGCTCGATGAATGAAATCATGGATACGGAATTGTAGGGACACAGGACACACGTGGACATTAGGTACATTGATGACACTGTTTCAATTCTTCCTGACCCCTAAAGTGATGTTTTCACGTTTAATGAGTCACTAGGCAGTGAGAGTTCCCACTAACATGCACCTTCTTCATGGTTGTTTCTTTTCCTCTTTTTTAAAAGCCTCTCAAAACATTGGTGACATACACAAGGTCATTCATGAATAAATAAAGTGTGGAGGTTTCAGAGAAGCTCACACTAACTGGGGGGGAACATCGGGCATATTTCAGATGCCTCAATCATCCAAGAGCCAACAATGGAAATTACTTCCAGGACAGAATTAATAGAAGACGAAGGGAAAATGAGTCTCAGGAAAGATTTGAAGTTTCTCTCAACGAAAGCCAGGTGAGAGGACAGAATTTGAATTGTTGTACATAATAATAAAAGCTAAACCAAAAATAAACATGAAAAACAAAAAAATAAAAAGAAATATTTAAAGACTTGCTATTTTATGATTTTCAAAAACAAATTTAAATTACAATTCATGTTTTGCGTAATATATAATGTATCATAGCAAAAAAGAGTCTAATTCATTTAGAATTGAAGGAAAATGTGGGTTTCTCATCATATTTTGAGATGGTACAATATGGGCTTTCAGGTGTCAAGGGAAAACACTCACATCCTGGCAAATTGATAATAAAATTCAGTCTTAATCAAAGGTACTTGGAAATTAATTTTCGTACTACATACCTCTGGTCTTCTCTTACTCCTTTCTACTTTAACTGACAACAAGAAAGGGACAAAGCACAACAAAAATCTTTAACAAAAATATACATCTCTCTTATTAGCTTCTTAGCTTCTGGGCACAGAAGTAAATTTATGACAAATTTAATACTAGCCTGAGAGTAAATAAGTGCAATTATAATTATCTTGCTGGGAAGAGAAATTAATTAAACATCCCAGTGATAGAGACCCCACAGCAAACGGAGAATACACACACAACTGGAGACGGACAGGGGTTTGAAATAAAGGAGAAGAGAAGGAAAAAGCAAGATTTAGCCCATCAGTTGGTACACTAATGGGACGAGGCCATCCTTTTCTTAAGAACATGGAGTGCATTCCCCGGGA
This sequence comes from Solenodon paradoxus, assembly GCA_004363575.1. Taxonomy (NCBI): domain Eukaryota; kingdom Metazoa; phylum Chordata; class Mammalia; order Eulipotyphla; family Solenodontidae; genus Solenodon; species Solenodon paradoxus. The sequence goes on along the minus strand of RJWH01001232.1, from coordinate 340,688 downwards.
AATGAGACTAACTGGCAGACAAAGTCAGTTGAGTTCCTAATTCTCCTCTTCGACACCGTGATTTGCTAATGTGAAACACATGTCTTCCTTTTGCACCAAGTTCAAATGACTCTGGAATTCCAACCGCGCAGCTCAGTGACTGAACCAGAACAAGGGGAGAACTTGTCAGGATTTAAGAGCTTTCAGCAAAGCCCTTCAATTGCAGCCAGCACCCTATTCCACGAAAGGATATCAATTATAGATAGTGACTTGCTTTAGCAGGCAGTCGGGACTGTCAGACACTAGATAGACAACCATGAAGAATCATGAATCTTTCTATTAACTGTAAGAGGGGAAAAAGAATGGGTCATGGCTATAAATAAGGCAGAGCATCAGAACAGTTTAACACCTTGCCTCTTGGTTGTATGTAACATGAAAATTCAACTAGTTCACAAAATGCCCTCTTGCCAAAGAAAGTCATGGTATCAGTAACAGTTAATGTTTCCCCCTTTCCCTCAAAAACAAAGGATTTTGCAACTGGTATTTTTTCCACCTGCCACCAAAGTAATGAGGTGGACTTGAAGTGGCTCTTCATTCAATCAACAAAAAATAAAGCTTCCATTCAACACCAGGCCACAGCTAATGCTACCAGACACCTCCATCTGCATGGAGGTACTTGTATGTCATGTAAAATGAAATCAGTTTAAACACACAAATTTAGAATGCCCATACTTCAAACAATGAGTAAAAAGGTGGAAAATAAATGACATGAACTAGTAACTTTATTTATATTCTTGTAAGTTATAATTTTAATGCACTTAATTAAGTTTACTTACTCAAATAATTTATCTCAGATGAAAATTAATAGCATAAGGGTTATATATTGAATTTCCCTCTATTCCTGACATAAATTTATTCTAGCTGATATGGAATTGTTTAAGAAGTCCTCTGCATATGTATGTACGCAGATATTTTTTAAAGAAATTTTTGATGAAACAGACAATATGGCGGTCATTTAACTGGTAGCTTAAACAGCCTTACTTAATGTACCAGAACTCTCTTTTAAAATATCACCACTACCAAAAAACCTTTTGTCAGTGGGATTAAATAAAAACACAGTATTCATAGTATTCAGAAGCTTCTAGATTAAGCAGGCAGTGAAAAGGTTATTTCTAAATACCTGAAATAGTACCTTAAACCTGGTCACTAAGGTGCACAATTCACATTAAACATAGACTTAAATTAAGCACCACCTGTCCTCCTCACTGATAATGACTGAGGAGTAATTACAGTACTCCTTGGAAAGCACAATGACTTATCCACAGAAAAGACATCATGAGATTGCCCTCCCTCTATCAGAAGACTCTTAAAAAAGCAAGCAGCTTGCCAATATCTCATTAGAAGACAGCTTTAATACAGATAATTCTTCTCATTTATGTTGGTCACTCATTATGTCACTAAAGGTATTTCTGGCATACTCTACTCTTTGGGATCATTTCCGTACATTAAAAGAAAAGTTCCAATTTTTTTTTCCCCTCATGTTACAATGTCTGTGGTTTCCATTAAAACAATCAGCAAGAATAATAAAAGTCCATTAAGTCAGGCTTGGCTTAAAAATAACACTTGTATCAAATTAAAGAGAAAGAATCAAATTAAGTTCATGGAAAAATCTGGAAACATACCTTAATTAAAAGCATTTGGCTTTCTAGTTTCTTGCTGTGCTGAGAAATCTATTATTCTTTCTATACAATTACAAGGAGACCTGATTAAAAAAGAAATCAAGATGGGGGGAAAAAATCCCTGCTGATGTCATGTTAAGTTTTAGACATTCTGTATATAACAGATCTCAAAACCTAGTAACCATATATTAGACATTATAATGTAAGTGCAGCATATATATATTGCACACAGAATAAGTTTACATAGGCTGGGCCACGCTGCAGAAAGTGCATTCTGAAAGATCATGCCTCCATGAAACAGATGGGATGGGAATAGTAAGGAGGTTCCTCAGGAAAGTAAAAATTAAATTATGTTGTGATACAGCAATACCATTTCTGAGTATGAATACGAAATCATTCATTCAAAGGGACATATGTGAGCCTATATTCATTGCAGCAATATTTGTAATAGTCAAGAAATGGAAACAACCTAAGTGCTCACTGGTAGGCAGTGGATAAGGAAGATATAGTATATATGCACAATGTAATATTACCCAGCTATTAAAAAAAAAAGAAGATATAGTGTCACTTGTAGAAAATAGAATAAACTACGGAGGGTTCATAAGTCAGAAGAAAAAAGGACAAATATTAGATGATTTTACCTCTAGATGGAATATCAGAAAACCAGGCAAAACGAAACAAATTTTCAATATATCAGTGGGTTTAGTCAACAGCATCAAGGCTACCAAAGGGCCTGAGTGTTGGGGTTGGAAGTTGGAATGTAGGAGGTCCAGGAAATGGTGATAGTGTTTTTATCTTTTTTCTTTTTTTTTTTAATTACCCATTGAAGGAAATAAAGTAGAAAAAAAAAGAAATATGTGGAAGGTAAGAATTTTATAATTTTAGTGTTTAAATGAATGAGGGTTATAAAGAAATTTGGATCATCAAAATATAGTTATTATAAAAGAAAAGAGAAGTGTGTGCATGTGTATGTGTAGGGTGAAACGCTCCTTTGTCAGATTTTCCGTCGCATCAAAAGTGCATGGAACTGCTGCTCTTGTCAAACCATCATTAATGTCTTAATGGGACCCAGTGCTTCTGCACAGAAGTGGGGGAGCCTATGTCTTTTTATTCTTGGTTATGTAAATGGTCTTCCATCTCAGCAGCTCCTGGCCCCACTTACTAAGGAGAGTCCACCAGCCTAAGAGAAGAGGCCAAATGAAAGCAAACGCTGGTGCAGGAAAATGGTTTGCTGCTGTGTGGGGGTCAGGGGGAGGGGGCTGTGGGATGCCTTATCTGAAATAAGACAAAGAGAGGGAGGGAATGACTTTCCTACCTGGAATAGTAAAAGCTGTGGCTCTCAATTTGATCACAGTGAAGTTTTCAAAAATATACATCTTTCGATACATGTTTAAAGGCATATGACTTTTTCCATGAAACTCTAGCCCAGGCTCAGGCCCCTCAGGTCAAGAAACTGAGCTCACCTTTTACCCACAGCGGATACCTGTCTTCATACAGAATACTAATGGCTACAAAAAAAACAGCTGGGAGAGGAAGTTGGAAAGGAAACAAGGGCTCTTCCACCTCGACAATATTTCCTTTTGTTACTGGGTCTTGGAAAGGAGAATCAAACTTGGTTTAAAGGCTAATAATAATTCATGTCCAGCTTACTATTACTCAATAACCATCAAAGTCGCTAACTCAAAATAGTGTTTTCTGGCTTATAGGATCAGAGTCATTACACTCTCTATTGAAGACGTTATTGAATTTTACACTAAGCTTTAGCTGACTGAACAGGTCAAGCACCATGCCTCAGAGTTTTCTTTCTTCTCAGAAATCATAAAACCCTCTCTGCTCTGCAACGCAGCTAGCTAAGAAACTTGACTCAGCGCAAGGTCAGGGAGGCGACCTCGCGGAACAGGTCGCAGAGTCCTAACGCCCGCCCAGGCACAGTCCACTCACGTGCACCAACTGCTCCTGGGTGTCAAACTCCCGCGTGCAGCCTTCCCAGTGGCAGTTTGTCTCATAGATGACTTCAGGCTCCTGTTTGCTTTCATCTTTGTCCCCTTCCTCCTTGACCAGGGTCGTTCCTTCTGGCTGTTCCTGAAAGGGAGGGGTGGGGGAAAGGGAGGTGAGAGAAGACGCATTAGACACTAGGAGAGGCAAGAGGAAAAGAGATAAAACCTCCCTCCGCTTGGTCTTCCTCTGAATGCGATTTTCCGGGAAAATACATCAGAGCCCAGGATTACCAAGTGAGTTCTGTGAATCAATGAAGTCCACTTGTGTCTACTTTTTGATTTACCAAACATATCTCCAGAGGTTTCTGACTGACTATGAAAGACAGCAGTCCCAAGCGTAATGAGGATAATAAGTTGGGGCCAAACTTTGTTGCCCTGTATTCAAAGCTAAAAAAGCTAACGTGCATCTCAGATGAGAAGCAATGAAACTAAGTCACTTAGTCTTTACTCCTAAGACTGGTCCTTTTCTTTTGGTTAACTCCTTTTGGGTATATTTGTTGTTTTATTCTCATATTTTCGAATTTAGAAAATGGTTTACTCGTAATTCTAATTCAGCTTTCCCTGCCATTTCCCTGCCAGGAGACTGTCAGAGGCACTTTGTGGGATTTTTTAGGGACAATGTCTTCTTGGTTCAACCTCTATTCTCTAAGGAATGCTTCACTGCCCAGGAACCACGGCAGCTACAGTTTGGCAACCTAGTCCTACAGCCACCTAAGGTAGATTTGCACCAAGAGAAATGCAAAGAATTTCCAGAATCCTGGTGAAGAATTAGGTATACAGACTTGGGTTCTATTCTGGGGCTTTTTGACACCAACTAATACCAGGGTTTAGATGCAGCCAGCAGTTTAGATGGTGACTAACAAAATGCAAGAGGAAGAAGGACTCAGAACCTATGACACCCATTCCTTTTACCCTCAAAGGTCTTTTCCAAAAGAAAATTTGGATAATGTCATCTAAGTTTTGGGCTGAAATAGGCTGGCGATACAAGGCTCCTATTCGACAGACATCCAAACCTTTGTCCAACAACTAAATGTGGGATTTAATATCCATTGAGCTCCTTCCTGTATCAGGCACAGAATATTTTGGGCATAATCTATACATTCTTTATATGAGGCTCACTGGATCTAGGTGACCAAAAGCAGAGACCAGATTGAAGTTCCCGAACTTGACTTTTCGGGATTTGGCGTAAAGGAGCCTTAGGTTAGGAGACTGTCTCTGGCTCCTCAGAATCTCCAGGCATTCCAGGCTCGTGACCAGGAACTCCATCATTCAGAGCCAAAGTCAGGGATGAAGATTGAAGTATGGGCCCCTTGGTGGATAGTAACAACCTCAACCAGCCATTTACTCTATAAATTACATCCGCCTTATGTCCTGCACACTTTCCTTAATTTTTGTGTTTGCTGATGAGCTAGAGGAACAATCAGGAGCAGACTCTATAACTCACCTTGTGTCAACTTCGTGAAATGGCCAAGACCAAGAACGCAGCGGACAAGGAAAGACTGTGAAAGACACCAGCCTGGCGGGAAGTAAGAAGCGGGCCCCTAACCCCGGTGCCTCACCTGCTGACCCCGTGGCCCTGGGCTGGGTAGGTCTTCATCGGCTTTGATCTTCGACCGCTTGTTGTGCATCAGGTCGCCAGAGCTGCTCACCGCGGACTCGCTCGTGGGCTTGTTCTGCTGGTCACGTTGGCAGGGACAGAGACACACAAATGAGGCTTTGATCAGTAAGCGGGAGCACTGCTGAAACAGGCACCCGGGGGCAGGAGGGCCCACTGGCACTGCATAACGACTCTGGTAATGCACCCATGCCACAGTGGCAGAGTTGGGGAATGTGTTCAAAGTCAGAAAGTGCCTTCACAAGTCAGCTCCATGTTTATACTCTCGAGCATGGCTCTGCAAAGCTAGAACAGAGCAGGGCTGGGCCTGAAGGCCCTCCTGTGATGTACTCAAAGGAGCCAAGAGGTGGGGCGGTGAGGAACCAGTCAGACATTTGCAAAGTTCTTGAATCAGAGCATTCAGAGTTAGTATCTGTGCAGAGACTAAAAGAGGAGGCACAGAGCAGTTTTTTCTTACTCTGCAGTATCACACAAGTCTCGGCACCGGGACACAAGGACCAAATAAAAGCCACAGTCATGCCTTATATTTCTACTGAATGGGTTTACAGGCAGCCCCGGGCCAGGGTGCAGTCTAATCAAATAGCCCACTTTTTCACGGAAGATAAAAGACTCTGGTGGAAGAAGCTATTGTTTAGTGAGGAGCACATCACCATGCAGTCCTCAAAACTGAAGACGACCTGGGTCAGGAAAACAGGCTGCAGTCGGGAAGCTGGGCGGGTGTGACCTGGTCCATGATCCCCCTGCGCTCACACAATGCATGGCACACGGGGCTGACTCTCACCTGTGATGCCTCAGAAGGGCCGGAGCTGACCTGCACAGGGTTCAGAACCGCAGGGATCCCTGGAATAGGTCTCTGTGTTGGAAAAGTTGGAGCAGGGTGGATGAGCGGGGGGCTATGTCCGAAGGCCGAGCCTAGGCTCTGCTGTCGGCTTAAGATCTGCTGGTGCATGTGGAGCGAGACGGGTGCCGAGGGGTAGGTGAAGCTCAAGGCGGGGCTGCACGTAGGAAAGCAGAGAGGAAGACATCAACTGTAGGAGCCGTCTGCTGCAAGCTTGGTGTCTGCACCTGGATACCTAGTCTTACCATCCCAGGCCTTATCCTATCTGTCTGCTCAAATCAGCAAGCAAAAACAATCATTGACGAAATCCTGACAACTTCCAAGAGAAACTTGAGCACTGCACCAAGACATGCATGTGCATGTGTGCACAGACACACAGACTTGAGGGTTCGGCACCAGCTCAATAACAACTATTTATTGCAATAACAAACTTTATATAAAAAAGAGAAGCAGTGACTACATGCTTTATAGTACTTTTATCGGCTCTCAGTTCCGTATGTTCCTGTGCGTGAAGCAATTCCTTTAATCTCAGCTCACACTGCGTGCTTTCATATGTCTCCAGATCTTATTACAAGAGGAAAGAAAATCAATTGGTTAAATGTGTTTTGAACACCATGCTTGTCATATCACTCATTTGTTTGTAAAGATGGAAAGCTTGGTTCATCCAGAATGCCACCTAAAGAATTTCCATCAGTGCCATCTGGTTACAGAAACTGATGGATTAACCTCTCCTGGCTGAAATCGGTGATCAATGGTTTCGATGGAGGAATATCCCAATGGGAGAGCACTGCTCCCTCTTCTAGCTAAACAGCATTAAATGTCTATTAAAGCCCATTATGCATGCTAATGCCTGTCACCACTTCATTATACCTCAGTATTTCCCAGGCTACTGTAAGGTCTGAGGAAGCCACACTATTCCTTCCTATGCCTAGGAAGACAGCCCTTTGTGCCAGCAAAGTTTAGGATTCAAATCTTCTTAAAATAATGAAGTGCTCTTAAGCAATCTGCCAATGGCTTAAAAATGCATACAAAAATGATAATTGTAGTCATGAAAATTTCTTTCTTAAAAAATAATCAGTGAAAAAAATTATACAGATCCATATATCCCCCAGCCTGCTGCGTAATACCCGAAAAGAATCAGGGTTTCTTGTAAAGTCAAAGGTAGAATTCATGCAAATTTCCAATCTGGTGGGTTAATTACTATTGCTGTTAAGCGCATTAACTGAGAATATAATAATTACAATAACAAAATTCAAACCATTTCAACAACTTTAAGTAATAATTCTGAAGATACACTCTGTTCATTAATGTGACTCCACATTTTGCCTATCTGACTACAATCCATAAAAGGCAGCTTCAATGGGATTACATTACTATTATTCCTACAGAGAACCTTGCATTACAATAGCGTGCCCATTTAAGACTGAATATCATTAAGAATACCCTAGGAGAATTCCACCAGGCTTGGAGGAACTCCTCTCATTTTGTATTGCATTTCTTTAATAAAAGAAAGCAGAAACATGGTGAAAACAGTCATTGTTCACAGTAAGTTAGGGAGAATCAGTAATAATATGCCGTTTCTGCAGCGCTATAGTTTTCTGCCAGTGTTTCCGAAAGCAACCATGAATGATTACAGCAAGACTTAGCTAAGGTAGCTGTGCGGATGATTGATAGGGCATTAATCAAAAGATGCATATCTGCCTCAGAATTTGTTCACAAGCTTTCTTCTAATAGCTGATTTCATGTTCACTGAGCTCTATGCCAGTTTGTCCAATTTATTTTTCTGTGTACAAGCCATTCATCAAAAACCACAATGATTTAATGCACCCCCCCTCTCCTTCTGGTGAATGGGTATTACTAAGTGTAACTACCTTATTGTGTTCATTAAAATAAATTAAAAAGGCCCCACTACACACAGATTTACAAGGTGACATAGACTTTGCAGGAGCCTACATGTACCTTCCTAGAGTTGCTTGTGCCTGCAAAGTCAGGGAGGCTTGAGAGGGGAGTCCCTAAGGTCACGGACACTGCCACTTCTGGGAGGCACAATATTTGGGAGCTCTGAAAGTCAGGACCTAAATGAGAATCAGGACCGTGAAAGAAAACATGTCACAGGGCTGAAAATTACCTCAGTTGCAGAGGCAAATCATTTACAAATGTTAATAGCTGGACAGGTTAGGACCATTTTTACTTTAAAAGATGTGGGTGAGAAGACAAAGGTGAAGCCCTGCATTGCACCTGCCCCCAGATGCATTGCCTCCAACCTGAGCAAACCCAGAAAGGGGCTGAGAACGCAAACACATTTGGGTAATGTTCGCTTTGCGGGCCCCTTTTCACTGGTAAGACCAGTGATAGACTTATCCATGTCAACTATTAGACTGTGAAGGAGTAAGAAAGCACAGAATAACCCTCTCTCCTCTCAGTTGGGCAACTGAACAGCACACAGAGGCTTTGTCTAAACAGGCATTGCAGGAAGGAAGGCTGCTCATTCCAGACTACAAAAGCCATTAGAACTTGATGACAGAAGTGGAAGTTCTTGACTCTAACACAGCCTCAGTGAATGGACTAGGGAACCTGGCTCCTGTAGCGTGCTCCGAGAAGCTTTGCAAGCACGTTGGGTGATGATCAGGTGCTACACGTCAATGTCAAGACAGAAAGTGTCCTCCTTTCACAAGGGTCACCCGCATCACCCTGACTTCCCATGTCCTTCCAGACTCAGCAGGACTGCTTGTGATGCATCATTGAGATTCCACTTTAAATATTACCTCTTCAGACAAAAGGGTCTCCTGAGACACTTTGGATGCCCCCGTCCAAATGAGCCTCTGCATCTATTGGCCCCATGGTTTTCTATTGGTTGACGATTATATTCTCCCTGCAGCACACCACACTCTCTGATACCATAGTCCCTCTCTCCTGGGATAGAAGGTTCAGCTGAGCTGGGCCCCTGGTGTCTGAGACACCGCCTGACAATAGCAGATGAGAGAGCCAGCACACTCCTGAGTGAGTCACAAGGGACTGGATCCCTTTCTCAGGGCATTAGTCTCCTGTTGTCATAAAGTAACACAAAGGTAGTGGATTCAACGAGACACATCTCTGATCAGATCACTCTGAAGATCAGAAATCTCAAATGGATCTCCTGGAGTATAGATGCCTTGTCTCCTCCGGCTTTTAGCAGCTGTTGGTATCTGGGCTCAGGGCACCACATCACTCTGACCTTCTCATCTGGTCCTGACTATGACCTGTTATACCCACCAAAAAGAGCCCTTGTGATCACCTTTGGGCCACTTGAGTAATCCAGGATAACCTCATTTCAAAATCCTTAACCTAATCAACACCATAAACCCTTTTTTCAAGTAAGGTGATATGTTCACAGGCTCCAGAGCATCTTCTGAGAGCTATTATTCTGTTTTCCACACTCAGCCTAGGCTCCTCAAAGAAATCACTTCCTCTGATACCCCCACTTGCACAGTGTGCCTGTCAACAGCAATATCTAAACAAAGCTACTGCTGACATTCACTTCTCCAGAGCTTCAGCAGCAGAGGACAGATTCCCTGATCAAAGAGGTCAGAATTATTTTTTTTAAATGAATTCTACCTTTAGAGGCTTGAAAAATATTTCCTAAATAATTCATGTATTTATTCCATAACTTCCTAGAAAGGTCAAATATTGATATGGTTGAGCACTGTTATCAATCTCTGATGTCTCTTATGACAGAGTCTAGTCTGAAACTTGCTCGACTGGAGCTTTATTACCTCACAGTTCTGCTCTATTCTTTCCTACTGATCACCTGAAAAAGATCAACTTTGCATTCTGATTTCTAAATTCTCTTCACTCAACATTTATTAAACTATAATTTAAACAACAATCCTTATAGCTTTCACTTCTTTTCCAAATGACTACATGAAAGACAGGATAATTTTAAAAATACATCGACATTTATAATAATGTGACTGTTTTTCAGTGTTTATAGATTTATAACAGGTCATCTGTATTTAGGTAAAAAGATTTGTAGAAAATGCCAGTTGGCCCAGATCTTCCCAAACAATGTGCTACCAAAATCACAGGTCTTCTGAGATAAGGACTCAAAGTCGACATTACGGAGGAAAAACATGTAAGTGTCACAGTGTTAAAAGTGTGAAGGACATGGGTTAATAGTCCCAGGTGATGGAGCTGTTAATCTATGAATGTGCATCACAAATGTCCACCCAAGAGAGTCTGCAGGAGTATCTGGAGGAGCTTCTAGCAGCCACTTTGAGAAACACTGTTCCACGACAACACTTATGAAGCCAAAATAACTTAAATGCTAATTTTCCCTTTTATTTTTCAAAAGAAAAAAGGAGAAAAAAAATGCAGATTTAAAAAATCCTTGACTAGAATGTATGTGGTGTCCTCATCCATCAAATACAATTTCACTACATCAGAAGAGACCTAGGATTACTAAAGGCTTTGTTTCCTAAAATTCCTTAAGGGGGCGTTCTGTTCTGCCACACGTGGCGACCTGGGCACAGACCTGTGAACATACCTACAAAGAGCAATGGCTTGCATTTAGTTCCACCTTAATCTCTGCCTCAGAGCTGAGTTAAAAGTGATTACTCAATTCTTCTTAGAATGGGAACCTCTTCTGCTATCTCCCAAAATTTTAAATGAACATTCCAAAGTCTGACGCTCTAAGAAACTTTTTATGTATTTAATCTCTATCAAAAAGTAGAGGTACATTCTTTGGTAAAGCATGGTCAAACTTTACCAATGGGGCCTTATTTCTTAATATTACAGCAAGCAGCTGAGTAATAAACCACTCATCTGGAAGTTTCCTCTCTGGGAATCTCAACAATCAGGAATCTTCCAATTTGGTAAAATAAATTGGGACATAAGTACAAAGGAAAGCGGTTAAGCCACGAACATCAATTTCATCAAATATACAAACTTGGCCATTCATTAACTCAAGTTTTAACTACAGATTTTCTAGATGTCTCATTTATATTTCTAAAGAATGAATAACGGTGTATAACTAAAAAGGATAAATTAATTATAATCCATTCATAAAACCTTGGAATCCATAATCATGTGTGACCTTTCACAGCAAGCACTATTTTTTTCACACCAAGGAAGTAATGTAATCAAGCATTTGAATAAGCACCCTTCTGATCAACCTGCAAATCAAATTTATATTTAATTCCTGGAGTGATATATAAGTGAAAACACAAAGTTTACATTGTAGAAAGTAATCATTCATTAAACATTTATTCAGCCCTACTGTACATAAAGGCATTTGACAAGTATTAACACTCAAGTCAAGTGGATCAAATCCAATGAAAACAGCACATGAGAAAAGCCCATAATGCATTTTAAAAATACATCAGGAATTCTATATATGGTGGAGGGAAGGGTAACTTAAAGACAGTACAATCAATAAAGCAGCAAAGTACTGTCTGTTGCAGTCCTTTATTTTGGAAGGGCAAATAGAGCTACTTATAATATTGGAGATCAGGTTTTTTAAATGTAATAATTATAATAAAAACCAACTGAGGAACTCTGAGAAAGGAGGCAAGAAGCCAGCATCCATTAAAAGGTAAAAGTTTCTATTTTATTGTTTAATAACTTTGATCCACATGGCAGTTTATCATTTCTACAAAGCATAACCATTTTCCATAGCATTGCCATGCAACATCTCACTGCCACTGAATCGGAGAGTGAGGCTTCCTCCGGGTTAATGAGCAATAGATGCAGGAACAGGATGAAGGAACTTGTGGGTAACCAAGCAGGACCCCGCATTTTATTTATATTTGCTTCTGTAGAAAGACTCATCAGTTTCCAAGCCCATCTGTGGAATTCCTCATGGTTGTGGAGTGCCCCGCCCAGAGCTGGCTGGCCTGACAGTGATCAGAACTAAACCACTGCAGAGCTCTGTCCTGACAGGAATGGCAAGGCTGATGCTCAGAGGCACCTCTTCTTACCTGAGGTGAACAGCAGATACTGGCAACTCTGGATTCTCAGGAAATGTCTTGTTTTAAATATCAAACCAATGCTAACTACTGACAAAAACTTTTTTTTTTTCAATTGCTCTGATTGTTTATTAATCTTCAGAGGTGAATATCTGCAACACCCTTAAACAAAACTTTTATGATATATTGCTTTAGGTCAGGGTATTGGGATTAAGAACCTGCATGCCACGATAAACTCAGGTTTCCATACAGAAAGAATGCAATGACAGGATTTGCTTTTCTGTATGCCATCTCGCCCAATTCTTTTTGTTCAGGAAATCAGCATTGGAGGTAAAATGAGGCAACATCAACATAACTTGAGGGGTCCCCAATTTTAGAAAGTGGCTTTGAGAAGAAAATGAAGGAGAAGGAAAAGTCAATGGAATCAAAACCACCTTTGTGGCTTCTCTGTGACTTGTGCTAATGAGGTCATCCATTTTCTGGTTATAGCTGTGGAATTTAACTGCACAACAAGCCAATTCAGAGTAAGACCAATTCTTTCCAGCACTGCAGTGGATAGGCCAATAGCTACTGTTATGCATATGCGTAGGTAAAGGCACACACATGTATGCATGAGCTTCTATTTGAAAGGAAGGAAGTAAAGTTTCTACTTTCATCTCTAAAAGCAACCAGGGCTAACTGACTGGAAAAACTCAGTCGTACACACACACACAAAATTCACACACTCACAAAATGAGTATCAGCCCAACATTGACAAAGAGGAGAACACATTCTTTCACTAATGCTATGGACAAAAATACATTAGGCTTTTTATCATGAAAGATCCTAAAAAGCTTTAAAAGTGACTTGCCTACACAGAAAAGACCATCATGAACATGAATCTGATACCCAATTCCAATGAAATTTGCTGGAAACACCAAATTATGAACATGGTCAGTCATGTAGACATAGCTTAAAAATCCTATTAGGTGTGCCCTGGTGGAGTAGGGATTGGTCACTGTCCACATACATCCCAAGGTCCCAGTTTCGTGTCCCGGGACTGCCAGGAACCACTAAAATAAACGGAATGCTTCTCCTGTCTCTCCTTCCTGCCTGTCTTGGCTGGTCTTTATTCCTGCCTATACCTTTCCTCTAAAATAAACAAACAAAAAATGACATGAGTTGACTTTGTTTACTTACTGACGCTGGTGGAAAAGATAGTTGTTTCATAATTCTTAGGAAATGCAATCAGTTTTAACGATACAGGTAACTTGACATTATGTTCACCTATTATTCAATGTTTTCCACCCTACTCATTTTTGAGGTGTTTCTCCCACATAAGCAAGGACTTGACTCGGGGCCAGAGCCAAAGCCGGGTTGCTGTGGAGCCCAAGCTGGTGCCCATCCTGCCACAGAAGTGGAGGGACCTGCCAGCTACATCCTGCTCCAGGGCCTGATGCTGCATGAAGCAGAAATACCTGCTCCCAGGGTATCAGGCTGAGCTCCTCAGTGCTGGCAACAGAAATCTGCACTGATGTGTGAGGTTATGGCTCTGGGCACCCAACTCTCAATTCACCGAGTTCCCTGCCCTGACTACGCCAGACAGAAAGCTAAGGTATGAAACCCTCTCCACTTTATAGCCATGAAACCACAAGCGAGGAAGCTATAACTGATGGGTTAGAGAGGGGTGGGTCACTTGTTTTGTCATCCCATTTCATCTGCCAGAAAAATACAAGCAGCCCAGGGTCATGTGAAATGCCTTCTCATTCAAGGCTGGTGATCTCTCTTTAGAAGGAAGGCATTGCAGATAATGCAAAGCACGCTCTAATACAATGCCATGAATAGGGTATTTATAACATCACTTTTAAACATAAGGCTGTATTTGATAAATCTGAATAATCTTGTCTTAAATGGGAGTCTCCAAAGTGATGTAGAAGTTCAAGCTTCCTGAGACAGTCAAATGTTTCACAACAGTACATACATGCTTTTCCATGTCTCTGAAATTATTTTTTTGAGTTATTTTAGCTATGATATAAAAAAAGGCCATGTGATATATATTTTGGACAATATGTCCGCAAAAGTTAGACATAATTAGGTAATAAGTTTTAATACATCAGTGGGCTTTTGTGAATGTTTGTTTAATAAAGTATTTCTTTATTGCACCCTAAATTATTAAGTAAATATATAAACACAAGAACCACAAACAAATTTAAGATGGATATTTGCTTTTTTCTTTATGATGAGTCTATCCTGTTGCTATCTCAGTAGAACTTCACCTTATGGCCATATATACTGTTTGTATAGATTTGTCACTTTCTGAAAACTGGAATTATTCATCCAACACATAGAGAGATCCTTCATTATAATAGGTTAGAATTCTAATTACTCAATAAAGAGTTCCTTCATTTATTCATTGAAGAAGTATTTGTTGAGTGGGATGGAGGTGGCAGCAGAGGCATGTGGGGACTGCAGTCATGATTAAGACACAGCCCTCCGCCTCCTGGCACTTGCCTGGTAATGAAGGGGAAGCGCAAACTGCTAGATGACCAAGTAAATACAGGAATTGCAAACAGTACTAAATAATATTAGCCTCCCGAAGAGCAACATATGAAATGAGACACAAATGTGAATGAGAACGCATTTTTTTTTAGAAAACTGAATATTTGTCTGTAAACTGAGTAACTACACCTTTAGAAACGTAACCAACATCATCACCCTATGCATACGCTGCTGATATCAGAAGTGGATTAGGTACTAGAAAATATGCTACTGTGAAAACAAAATGTGTTTAAGTAACTTTAAAAGCAGAAATTGGGGTGCTGGCATTGATGTCCACCAAGGTCACATGCAAAGACTCCCTGTACTTTCCTAAGTCACCATGAGTCTGCCTTGCACCTACCACATTACTAGGTACAGAGCAGAGATTAAACACATCCTAAATTCACTTTTGCATTTGTTTGCTTGCAATTTTTGTATGACAAGTTTTTTTTGGGGGTGGAGGCGGGGAATTTTACTGAATGAGTGTTCATCATAATAGGTATAAGATGTGCATTAGTATACATCAATAGCTATAATTTATCTTTTACTGTTGAGAAAGTTAGCCACCTGTCAGTTCTTTATTCTCCTCTTTCCTGTCACCCACTGGTCCTACCACTTACTATATTCTTCAGATCAGTTTCTTGAATTAACTGAAGGAAACTTAAAACATGCAAGGAAAGCACTAATGTTTCTCCAGGTTAGGACTCCCAAGTGGTGTCGAGGATAACAATCATTCTAATAATTATATTCTACGACAAGCTGATTTTGTTTTGCATTAGCTGTATGATCTCATATGCATTAAATGCTATTCCTGTCCTAACATACAGTACAGGTGTATTAAGGAATGAGAGCTTCCACTGCAAAAGAGAAAACAGAATAGAAAAGTACCAACAGCAATGAAAATCACAAGTGTGGGATGGCCAGGGTCATCCCCTGATGGCAAGGGATCTCCTGGGACCTGACTGATCTCGAAGAGAAATCTCTCTCATAGCTCTGATGACAATAATAGGCTTTTGTAGCTCCCTGGAGGCAGCGAAAATGGTCATTTCAAATCAGTATAATTATGATCTCTCAAGAACTGGACTAGATGACCTGGTGTGGTAAGGAGATGAAGAAGGCAGTGACAATGCCAGGGTGGGAAAAAGTAAACAACACTGTGACCATATGTGTACCCCATTCCAATCTAATTCTTAGATGCTATACAAGTCATGATACTTGGACAGAGAGCAAAATGGAAGAACCATTATGGAGAATGAAGAGAAATGAACAGTCACAAAATGATTCTCCATGAATCTCATTGTGTACCGCATTTTTACTTCTTTGATACTGCAACTTCTTGCCCAGCTAAAGAAAAATGATCTGATATCAGCAAACTGAGATATGGTCAAGGCGGTCTACCACTTGGGAATATTTGCCGAGTACAGAACAGAGACAGGCCCAAGGGCTGCAGCCAGATGTAGATGGACACAGGGGTAAGCATGGCCGGAAAGGTGACCACTAAACTCCAGGTCCAGGGTCAGTTCTGCTGAGGCTTTGGCCCAGGGGAAGGGTCTCCATCCTGGTACTGCAGACCCAGCCCAGCTGATAAGATATGCTCTTACAATTACATTGAGAGGCTTGTCTAACAGTTTACAAATATGAAGACACTAGAACGACAGAGAGCAAGTAAGATTTGCACAGTTGGGAGGTGGCAAAGTAGACTCTAATGACAGGTACATTTGACTCCCGTGCTGACATTTGTCACAAAATGCTGCGGCTCACTGTGATGACACTGTCAGCCTCTCTCTATACACTGACTGCTATCGTAGAAGAAGAGCTATTGCGTTCTTCCATGCTTCCACATTTGAGCAACCATATTAAAAGAGCATGAGAACAGCAGAAAATGGCCTCATATTGAAACAGGGAAGACAAGAAGATGACGGATCAGGTGAAAGGGGCTGAGTAAAATTATATGGCAAAGGTGGACTGTTAGTGGTGAATTTAATTATATGCACATGCTGAATTATAATGATGCATACCTTAAACCTACATAATGTTGTAATGCAAAGTTACGTCAATATATTATTTAATTTTAAAAATGGGGATTTATGATATTTAAACACCAGCTTGCCTGCCAAGAGCATTACTGATGATTGAGCAAGAATTAAAATTGTAATAAATAGCATTATGAAAAAAAAATGGTGTTCATCATTTCTAACATGGTATAATATTGCTAACACATTTTTTTTCTGGACTGCTGAGGATTTCCAACTATGTGTATCCATCATGGAAGGGATACCAATTAACAAGTAAAACTATTGTCATTTATAGATATGTACCAATAAAACAAATTCTCACTTATTCAAAGCATGGCTAGTGAAAAGAGACTTTAATATGAACTTTTAAAAGCTTGCGTTATTGTGATTTGCAAGAATTACAGTTCAAAAATACTGCTAGTAACTGAATTCTTAAAAATGTTGGTAAAAAAAAATTTAAGAAAAATGAGAGCTAAAGTTTATAACTACAGTTGCTCAATTAAGCAGAATATTTTCTAATTCTATGTCTAAAATAACCAACAGTTAACTAGCACAGTTTTAAACAAGAAAGTGACTAGCTGATAAAAGCAGTGTAAACACACCTAAAACTCCTAAATTCCTCTGCACCCTGGTGGCTTAGGCACTAAGCCAGAAGCCAGGATGTGGATCATATAAAGCTCAAGAACATGGGGTCACAGGCCAGGGCCTGGGGGAAACAACTGAAAATAAAATAAAAAATAATAGTGATAAATAAAAATGTTTCATTCTCCCTTTCTTGAAAAAATGCTTCTTCCTCCTCCCCTTCATCTCTTCAAAAGAAAAAAAAAAATCATAAATTCCTAATGCATAGACATCAGCCCAAGTCTGATAATTAGCAGTGAGAAATATTTCATACTAAGAATGTTCACAGATGCCTGTATTTGCATCTTCACACTCAAATGCAGGCACACTGCATGTAACCAAAGGTGGTGTCAAAACGCGCTCACTGGATGACAAAGGAGGATCATCAAAAAGAAAACTTTCAGATTAAGTTAAAAATTTCTTAATAAAAAAAAAATGAGAAAATATTCTTGTGCCAATTTTCCTCTGAAAGATATGCCTTTGATATCATCCACATTTTATTTTGAATTTAACTAAAAAACCCTCTTATCCCTTTTCTTCCCCTCCTCCCAGTGTCCACCTACCCTGGACAGTCACCATTGAGCCATGCCTTGCTTTTTGATTTCTGCAAAGGGCTCTGGGTAAAAAGATTTATCTTATTCATTGTCTCTAAGAAGTGAATTTCCTCATAACTAAATAACTACTATTTTAACATGTGAGTTACTGAATAAAAGTCTGCAAAAAAAAAAAATTTTTTTTTGGTCCAATAATTGGCTCTGGAATTCACTCTAGGGATTTTTGATCTGCAATGCAAACCAGGTCCCGCGTCACATTGTATATTCTTCCTCATAGGCAGTCAGTACTGCCAATACAGGAGCAGCTGAGAGCAGACATGTTATTAAAGACAGACAAAACACATACCTGATTGCGCTTGCGGATAAATGACCATAGGAGCCACTTGCAGAAGAGCTGCTGCGGGAATTATTGAGAATGGTGACCAATGAATTGGGAGACGTCCTTATCATGGTCTGAAGGTCAAAGCTATGATCGGACAGTGGTGATATAGACAGGGTACGTTTTCGGCTTGGCCTGGCTGACAGCCGGGGACTGGGGAATCTGGTGCCTGTTATATAAACAAAACAAAACCTGATTACCTGCGGTCCATACTTGTTATTTATCGCCACTCACCTGTGTGGAAGAAGTGAAGGATAAGAAGCTGGCGACTTGTGGTGACAAGTCCCTCTCCTCCCACTTGTGATCTACTGGCTACAATTGAGGAAATTAGGGAGAAATATTTATCTTCCAGGGGCTTACCTCGGAGGAGCTCTGTTTATTAATGTGCAGGCAAAATGATAAATTGCTAAACAAAAGGGAAAGACTTTTATGTGTTACCCTCTCTCATTTCTAGTGATTTATGAATCTGACGGCTGCTTAGATATTCTCATCATTAATTCACCACGTGAGACAGAGACAGTGGTCCCTACAGTTACACAACACACCACCCTCCCCATTCCACCACACACTGTTTTCAGGCAATGGGCCCAAGGAAAAAATGAATTAAAGTAGTATACTAAAATTAGATTTAAAAAACCCTGTGTAGTTATGCTCTCATTGCCTTATAATTTCTATAGTTATCTGACCCATGGAATACTTAAAACCTTACTGAAGCAACACTAAATCCGTTATACTAAATTAACGGTTCTCAACTGGAGGGTGGTTAATTTTGCCCACAGGGGATATATATATATATATATATATATAATATATGTATTATATATATTATATATTATATATATATGACAACATCTGAAGAAATTCTTGTTAACATAACTCATGGGGTGCTGCTCATAGCTAGTGGCTGGAGTGTGGAGAGACTGCTTAGCACTCTGCAATGTGCAATCCCATAATGAAGAATTATCTGGGACCAATGATGGCAAGGCTGAGGAACCCCACCCTGAATTTCCCATAGTCTAAGAGCATAAGTCCCAACAAACATTTAAATCTTGGGCTATGGTTTATTTACAGATACTTCAATGAGATTCCATGAATCTACTTTAATTACATGAGCCTTGCTTCTCTTGTCATAACTAAATCTATCAGAATTTTTAGCCTTTAAAGAAGATTCCACCATTCAAGTTCTAATCTGGAGGTTAGTAACTCACATTTAAATGCAAGTCAATTTAATACAATGCTTTGCTGTCCACCTCCCCGAAGCTAGAGAGTGAAGTATTAAATGCCCATTTAATAGATTTTGTTAGATAGCATAGATTTGCACTTAAATGAACAGATATGAATGTGATCCAAAGGGCCTCTCCCGCCTTTTCTACGGTCACATTTACATTATAGTCATCAAGCTACAGGTCAATGAAAGAGAGAGAATATGATTCCAATAGATAAGAAGCAAATCAAACATGGTAAGTTTTAAGTAGTAATGGAAGGTTTCTGTTGTGTAGCATGGATATACCTACTTATAGGGTCAATATATAGGCAATTTTATGATACCCAGGTAACTTTAGTAGAAGGTAAGCCTTTGTTATATAAAAAAAGTCTAGGCACTTGGTCTCCAGAACATCTCTGGGAGTATTTTCACTGTCAGAAATGGACCTTAGCACATGTTAATATTCCAACATGCTTTGAGATAATTTAATGAAGTGGAATAGATAAATATGAAAGACTCTAGAGCTAATATTATAGAAATGAATAGATCTTCCTTACAGTTAATAAAAAAATAAATCGCAAACCGGAAATTAGTGAGTTAGTACCATCCACGTATGAAACTGGAAAACCAATTTGGATGACAAATATGGTACCTACTCAAATTTTTCTTTGAGATACATTTAGAATGAGTTTCTTCATTTAGAATAGTTTCATTACCAGCTGGAATTAAGACATGTTATTACAAAAATAGCACACTCAACTAAGTACATCTTTTAGTGTTTAACTCAGCATCTTACTTTTATTATGGTGCCTGCCTTACACATAAATATTCCCCATATACTCACTGTGAGAAGTTAATTTCATCACAGAAGCTTCTCACTACAGAAAGACATTGCACTTCCAAAGGATTCCAAAGACAAACCAGACTTCTTGTAGATGCCCATATAGTTCTCTACAATAACCCTATTCTGGCTCTCAGTGATCACTGGACGAATTAGAAGATATAGAACATTCTAGATAGAGTTGATCATTGGAAAACCTCTTATTTTTTAAAATCACTAACTAGATCAGGAGGCTAGATGATGCTATAAAGCCATAGAAGTCTATATCCCTCTCACATCTTCCATGGACAGAACCCAGAGGCAGATCCCCTCTGATTTTAGAACAGATCCCCTCTGATTTTACCTCGAGGCAGCTCTAATTTAAATCTATATCCACCAATATAACTACTGTCGTTTTCAGGAGCCCTTATTTCTAGAATAGTTCTGAATAAGCATTACTTGTCTCTCTGTCCCCCATCTCTGAGGGTCACTCTATTCCCCAAAGGTAGCACTGAACCATAAAATAGACTTGTTTATTCTAATCGCTATCCCACAGTTGGCTGAAATCGAGATAGGCCCATTGTTGGCTCACTTAAAATTCAGGCACTCATCTGAAATCAGTTTATTGTGGTTTCTGCCAATTCAAGTCCTCAAGACCTGTAACAATGGTTCAGGATGACCAGCTAGGTCCCAGTTTGGCTTCTGTCCTTATAGGTATGCAGTTAGTGTAGGAATTTATTTTCCTTTCTCCACTGGAAATTCTCCTCTGATTTGAATTCTGGGTGCTCTTCTTATGCTTTGTGTAACTAAATAGTATTTCAATTATTTGAGAGGGAAGCTCTTTCTAACTCTGTAGGATGCTTTTCCACCCTCTAAAACACCAAGCTAAGAAAGAGAGCATCTGGGGTCAGTGACAGGATCCTCTGTTGAAGGAAACTGCTAAAATACAAGGTGAGTATTTCCAAGCAGCTAAAATAGAAGTGATCACTGATCATGATCAAACCACTTCCTTTTTAATATAAGCCCAAAGAGTCTTACTGTTCCAACACAGATCTCTCCTATCTGGCTTTCTGTTTATTGTTTTGTGTCTCTATTCTAATAAAATACTCTGACAAAGAAAAAGGAGGATTCTTTTGGTGTGATGAATGATAGGACATCTAAATTCCTACTTAATGACAATCAATTTACCATAAACTCCGGCAAATTAAAATTCCTTTAATTAGTTTTTACAAAGTAAAAGGGTAGCTTCATCCTTTATTTAGATAAAAAACACCACTGCCTGACTGAACACATTCTCATCAAATAGAGAAGGTAATATGGGTTGACCTTCCCAGGATTCTCTGTTATTTTAATTCTTTATTTGCAGATTTTAAATATCTTATTTGCATAATAACACTGAACTTTTTTCCCAGCAATCACTAATTGAAATGGGGTTATGAGGAATCTGAAATGTAAGCTCTCTGCAAAGCACAGCAAGGAAACCCCCACAGAAGATGTGACACGAGTCTGTGACTTTGTGTGTGATAATGAACTTCACACTGAAAACCAGCACAGGCTGTGCAATACATAGTTATGTTAGTTCATGATGCAAGGAGACAGCTGTGGATTTTAACCTGTGCAGATCTATCACCACTCTACTATAAACCTGGCGACTAAATTAATAACCATTGCTAGAGAGTTTGCCAATGTACACATTTGTCAAAGGAGAATCTACATTGTAGTTGGAAAAGCACTGCTACTTGGAAAAAACAAACAAAAATTAGTCTCGGCATAGGCCCTACTCAGAACCATACTGCAGCCATATTCAAAGGGGAGTAGCCTTCCTTAAATGACACCTTAGATAATGCTTCAGGGTTACATTCTGGCACCTGAATCTTAAAGAATATAACTAAATAAGAACTCATGGATGTTCTGAGAAGTGATATCCACAGGCTCATTTATCTATGTGTCTAGATAAGTCACCCAAAGAAATTAGCATACGACTTGAGAGATCCAAAAATTATGTGATAAAAATTGCATCAAAGAATCCTATTTTCTTCTACTGCAATTAAAAACAGCCCCTTCTAATTTGGAATTTTATTTTCTCTAGATAAGAGATCTTAGTAAAATATAAATTGAAGTGTAGTGAAATCATATGAGGCAAAATAAATAGAAATTAAAATCAATTAAAAATGTACAACTGAGTGTAGACCATTCCAAAAATATTAAAGCAAAGATCTATGAAACCAAGACTGGGTAAAGTACATTCACGTAAGGAAACATGCTCTCTTCTGTTGTCAAGTCAACTGTAGCAGAATAGTTTTCTGTCTGCCATATTATAGGATGCCTGGCATCCCTGAGCTAAGTACCAACTGGGATTCCCAGGATGGTCAAATCTGTGGAAGTTTCTAGAAAAACCAAGGGTTCTGGTGCACCAAATATTAGTAGTCCTCCTCCTGTATGAAAAGCTAGACATCATTTTATCTTTGTATCTTCCTCCCCATATCATGAGTTAGTGTTTGACACCCCAGGACTAGAGAAAACAGCTCCCTCACTTACTGTCCAAGGCATGAAGATACTCCATGTGGATGGCCCCTGCGCCCGCAGTGGCAGCCGGGGGGATGATGTCTGCATAGGGGCTGCGCTGGCCGGCTAGTAGGGCCACCTGATGGTAATACTCGGCAGGGCTAACTCCAGCGTGGGGGGCTAGCAGGGAGACAGGAAAGTATGGTTACTGCCAGAAAAAATGCGAACTGTAATCTTTCCATGAGACATCCCCAAACTCATTTGTCATGCAGCCCACAAGAGCAACTTCTACGGCTCACTCAGGTGAAAAGGCGTTAAGTCGAATTGTGTTTTCACCAAAGTACAAAAGAAATCCATTAGCCATCTTTTGACTGAAAACAATCCTGAAGGACAACAGAAAAAAGTAATGAAATAAATTACAAGATTTTTGAGACACAAGAAATCACCAAGAATTCAAAAGGACTATCATGCATACATGTATATAGCTCATTCCCATATTTTCCTCCTAAAATAGTTCCTGACAATCAGATCACAGTATGTTCTCATTTTTTACAGTAGCAGTCAACTCAGACAACTGGGGTATTTTCTGAACATATTTAAAATTCTTCCCTAAGCTTCTGACAGGAGTGTCTGAGTCAGTGCTCACTTCCTTGAGGACCCCAGGCTGACCAGTGGAGAAGGCAGCACAGTTTAACCAAACATGGCTGAATAAGGTGTGATATTGTGTTCAATAATTTAAAAGTTCTTTTCAGTCATTACAAAATCAAAAAGAAAATACACCTATCAAGTGAGAGCAATTCATTGGTAAGAGTCCACTCTCTAAGAAGAGGATAATCAGTTTCTACCCCACCATTAATGTGCAAAGGTGACAAAATAGTACAGATTCTCAGGGCGGCCTCCTGATTCATGAGAATCTGGATGCAAATCCCAGCTTGCCTTCTCAAGGCTCCGTGAGGTTGACGGAGTGATGAACCCCGTGGTACACGCATAGAGCTTACACATAGCAGTCAGTCAATAATTCAGTCAGTTTTATCACGTGAGTGTGCCAATCACAGCATTCTAGAAACAGGTCTGTGTTAATATACACATAAAAAATATATATGCATATATACATGTATGTACATATATTTACAACATATATATATACATATTTAACACACAAAAATCTTAGCTCATAAAAGGAAATTACTAATGACTTGATTTATTTGATTGGGTATTAACTGGACTCAAGAGGCAGAAAGGGGAAGGCAGAACAACCAGTCAAGGAAGGTTTTATTCATGCTCATCATCTAATACCATGGACAATAGGTGATAAGATCCTTCAACTAGAGGGATCACTTTTCACTGGCCCAACTTAATTTCTGCAAGCTAGGCATAATTCCAAGTCCACTGTTATGTACTCTCCCTAGTCCTCCTCTCTCTCTGTCCTCTTTGAAAGTCATTTCCATGATCTCTCAAGTACAACACGGAGATGACACACTGTCTTTCCCATTGCAAAACTAAAGCTGAAATGTCAATCTTGTCCAAATGGTAAAATGAGTTTCTCAGGTGTCTTACAGGTATATTCACTGCACTGAATTAGAAGGAAAAAAATGAGCCTGTGGCAAAGGCGCAGCTGCTCCCAGGTGTGCGATTATGGAGAAAACTCATGTGGTTCCCACCATAATTCCCAAGTGGCCTGCTGGAGAATGAGGACAATGCAGGGTCACATCAAATATTGCTTGGTGAGATAAAGTGCACAGTGTTGCAGGGATTCAGGGTCTGCTACAGAGAACATAGAATCCACTATTTGTAACAAATATCACTTAGGTACTTCCTGACTGAAATTCAGATTTCAGCAGCTGTGGGCAAGTGAGTTTGTAGGTGTGACCATGAGATGGGAAATGCTCCTCCTGAATCCAAGCAACATTTTATAACTTGATAGGTATGGAAAACATACCTCTATTTGAAAAGTCAATTGGAAAAAAATGTATTGGGAGGCTAAACAAACCAATAAAAATTTGATTCTTGAGAACTTCAAATGAGCATCAAGTATAATAAAGGCATTTCTTGTCTTTGTTCAGTTTTCATTTGACAAGGTCAAGGATAAAGGGCATGTGTAAGGGGTCTAGTTCATCATGTTCTCTGAGAACTTGCTACTCAGGAGTTTGGTCCCTGGAACAGCAGTACTAACATCACCTGGAAACTTTCCAAAGGGGCTGGACCTCAGGCACCATGTGGATCTACCTGTGCAGATGGCATTTTATCACCATCCCCAGGTGGCCTGTGTGTACACTGGAGTTTGAGAAGTGCTGCTCTCATACACACATCACATCTGCATAAATGTGCTTCTCAGAGTTAGAGTAAAAGCGAGTTCATCAAAAGGTGCTCACTGGTTACACAGGCATCTCACTGTGAATATCTATGGGACCAGTCTAAACAGAAATGAAGCCATGGGACACATGGTGGTCACAAGCAAGAATTTGGGAGTCAGGGAGCTCTGGGTTTAAGTGCCACCGCTGCCCTTCAAGAGTCCATGGATTAGGCCACAAGTCACCTGGCCGTTCTGCTAACACTACTTTCATGGAGGTGTCGAAATGCTGAAATGAAAGCAAGCAGTTAGGGTGGCACACAGTGTCTGCCATATGGGAAACACTCTATAGACACCAGAGTGACTTTAGACCACATCCCAGGTGAAGCAGGGCACGGAGAGGGCAGTGTTATGATGTGTGGAGACAAACGGATTGGTCGAAGACTTACCATCTGTGGGGCTCAGTCCCCGGGCTGCTGAGATCATGGAGAGGGATGGGCTGCTGTGCAGAGACCGGATATAGTCCATGTAAGGGTTGATGTAGGGGTGTGGAGGGCTGAAGGGGGACTCCGAGGCAGCCGCTGGGTTCCGGTGTGGGGAGATCCTAATGAAGGGTAGGTCTGAATATGTTGGGCTACTAGATAAGGCAGAAGGCCTAGGTAAAAAGAAAAACAGACACAAGAGTACACATGAGGCAAATATCTCCACAGAGAGAGGTTGTCTGTGAAAGAAATAAATTTTAAGTGAACTCGAGGTTCCTTAGGGGAAAAATTTATCAGGTATATACATTTCTAGTACTATTCCCTTAAAATCATGTTGACATAATACAGGCAGAACACTACTTACAATTATTTGAGCAAAGAAAATTGATCTTTGAGAGACTTCATAGCACTTTGAAAATAGGAAAATTAAGGCCAGCTTTTGGCTTTCCTCATAAGAAGAAATTCTAAACCACAGGCATCCCAGATTAAAGCAGTTGCTGCAATTATATTTTCCACTTGACCTGAATATTAATGTCACATTGAAAACTTACCTTTCACCATCATGGTGTTGGATTTAAAAAATGGGGTATGGGGGGGAGAATGCAAATTTGTCTGGTTTGGAAGTCTGAACATGTACATGACAGAATTCTCCACAAGAAGAAAGGACTAACTGCAAAAGTCTGTAAGAAATGTGAAATTAGACACTACACATCCATGCATGAGCTCTACTGCTAAGTAAAGGGTCTGCAGTTGTGAGTAAAACCAGTTTTACAAATCTGGGTTTCACTGTGCTGAAGGTTATTCCTCCTCTCTATGATGCAGCTCTCTTACTCACTTTTCACTGAGCTTTCTGAGTAGCCATGTTGGGTGAGCAATCAGTAATTACAAACTCCTAGGTTTAGGAAGTTGAGGAAGAATGGGGCTTTGAGTTTTGTTCAAGCTTGGTGACAATGCACACTAACAGAGAATGTAAGCTTTAGTCTGATAAAAAGAACATCGAAAACATACCTTGCTGTCACTATATCCTAACCCTTCCTGGAGATGGCTTCCCCAGAACCACCCAGACGCCCCGGGGAAGCCATTTCTAGAAAGGCCGGTCTGGATAATCCCCTCTTACGCCCACCTAGTTCCTTCTCCCGCAGAGGATGTTTTGTGTGGTTAATCCAGTGAACTGGCTATGACAGGCTAACACTGCGCTCTCCATTTTTCTCATTCACAGAGGGAATGGCCAGTAAAGAGGCTGTGAAAGAGACAGATCTACTGAGAAGGGCAAATTCCTCTTATACCACTGGCTTTAGGAGTGAAATGAAAGGGAAGGGAAACACATTTTTCTCATCACACCTTCCAAAGCAAAGATGCACTTGCAGCCGGGTGCTGCCCCGTCACACTGTCAGACCCTTGGCAGAAGCCAGCTCCACCAAGTGCACAGAGCAGGCACAGAAATAAATGAAGCCAAAGATCAGGTCATGAATTTTCTCTCCGCAGAAAATAAAAGGTTGCAATATAGGAGTTGGGGGGATTTTCTCACTTGCTTCTTCTGACTTTTTTTTTTTTTTTCATTTTGAACTTTAAAACAAAATGAGAGTTTTTATTATTTTTATTTAGATGCCACATTTGGTGAAGTAAAATAAAAATCCAGAGTTTACTAAATTTATATGTGGGATGAGTGAGAATTCACCACCAGAAATAGGTATTTCTTTTCAAAATAACTTGAGGCTTTCCATACTCACTCAGAAATTAGTAAAATCACTTAAATAGAAATTGGCATAACCTATTAGTCTATCTTATTTTAGCACCTTATTAAAAAACAAGTTACCTCTGTGTCACTGGTTGTCTCCAAGCTCCATTTAAATATGTTGGTACTTGAGGGGGTGGTCAAATTCATTCATTTATTTTCTACAGAAAATAAATCCCAGAAAAGCAATCCTTCCAATTTGATTCAAAAAATTTATTATAAAATACAAATTCATTTTTCATTTACCAACACAGCAGAAAATTAGAAAAGTAATTAGAAAATTAGAAAAGAAATCCATGAGATGATACCTCCTAGAGAAGCTTGCGTATACCTGAGAAACTTGGTCTGAACTTGGTCTAAAATTCAGTGAAGCTGTGAACTTTTTTTTTTTTTTCAATTTAGATAAAAACTGGAATCTATTCTTTTTCTGAACTTTCAGAACTGCAAAGTAGTAAGAATATTCCTAAAACCCTAGATTCCATTTTGTAGAATTATGCACAGGAAAAAAAAGCCTGCATCTAGAACAACATGGAAATGTCAGAAGTTAGGCCAGGCAGTCACTTGTCCCAGAGAAGTGGGGAAATCAGAGGTGTTGCAAACTTTCTTTTCTCCCAAAACCCTATGGCTGTCCGTACCCTGACCTTCACTTTCATCTGAATATTCCTACAAGAACACTCCAGATAACTCTCAACAAGTAAAGGGGTGCAAAACCTGGTCATACCTTTCCTGGCAGAAGTCTCTCTTTTCATCCTAGTAAGAAGCAACATCAGAGAAGAGGCCTGTTTCCTACAGGATGTCAAAGTCAGGAGAGTTCACCCAATCCAGTGAAAGTCATATTCATGCATGTTTCTTCCAGAGAGATAAGGTTGAGGAGACAGGGGGATCACTTATTTCTAAACAAGGTGGCTAGACTATGCCTTCAGACAGGAATGCAAATAAGAAAGCTCTAGGCTAATGAGTTGCCCGGAAACATAAACCACCAAGAGTCGAAGCACTGTTGTCCTTGGATATAAACAAAAAATATTTAATGAGGGTCACTTGGCTAAGGGTCATCCAGGGATTCTGAGACAGGTAAGTCGGATCATCAGAGCATGGGTAAGATGGAAGAGCTCAGGGCCAGTGGAGAGTAAACGGATGGTAGTTGTGTGATCTTGGCTGTGATCCCCACCCTCTCGTTGTCCCTTATCATCCAACAAGAAAGACACCAATGGGAAGGGGGAAGTCTTGGCAAGTAAAAGTAAGTCAAGCCTCATGTATCAAACCTACTGTCTAATAGTCACTTAATACATACATACATGCATATATATGTAGATACACATCTCACATACTATGCTAATATATTCTAATATATCTGCATATAAAATATAGTACATAAGTACACATATACTTACACATATGTAGACATATCCACATAATACATGCATATGTGGGATGGCAGATACAACATACTACGTGATTTTTAAACATTGGTATCTTGGAACCATTTTTTTCCAAAGCAAATCTCATGATGGAAACATGCCTGTCTGCTTTGTTCCCCAACCAGACATTGACCTGAAAGCACCTCCTTGGATTTCCTAAGACCAGTCCCCTGCCACTTAGTAAAATCATAAAAACATATAAACCACATGAATCAGTATGAAAAAAGCAAGAGCTTTGACAGAACCAGATTTGAATTTAGGCTCTGTCGCTGACTCTGTCAGTCAGGCTTACGTTTCTGTGCACACAAGATAGAACAATAAGACTCCCTCCCAGGGCTGCTGTGCCGACTCACCCTGGGCTCAATAATTGGTGGTGCCTGATGTTCTTGGCATTGTCAGAACGATCCTACAAAACTTGTTTGTGTGTGTGATTCTAAACTCAGCAAACCAATATTCAAATGGCAAGACTTCTGGAGACTGGTGTTCCAGTTTCCTTGCTGCTTCAAATTCTTGGCAGTTAGATCATTTGTCAGTTATTTTGTTTTTAACGGTAAAGCAAATCTGAGAGAAGGTTAAGCTCCCTCAATCTAATTGACAGATGTTTTCACTGCTGTGGAGAAGAGTCATTCAAGATTAGAACCCAAGAAGGGAATTCCAGTGAAGGAAGAGGAGGTGGGGAAAGCAGCCATAAAATTTTCCCTGTAAACAACATACATTACTTTCATAAACCATCATAAACTTGACCTGGCAAATATTTGTCAAACTCACTAAAAATCTTCTAACAGTAGGGAAAAAAATTATAGGCGTCTGTTTCTTGTATTTTTAGACGATAGATGCACATATTGCACTGAGGATTACTGTTGCCTCCATGAGTTTTGCTGTTTCAGTAGCATTCTCTCCCTCCACTCCGGCCCAGTATGTCCGTGGCTTACACCTTGAAAATGGGCACAAACCACAGAGGGAAAGACCAAACAAACAAACATTCTGGGAAGAGCACTGAAACTTAGACCTGCTCCCAGAACAGAGTCTGTGTTATTTGTGCTGTGATTACGTCCCTCAAGACTAAATTGTACAAACTCCTGCCTGGGAAATAGATGCCTGCACCGTGAAGGGCTGTCTGGGCTGCCAGGGCATGGCTGACGGAAGGAGCTTCTGCTCCTTGAGGGCCGCATCGCGCCTCACTCAGCCGCACAGGCCCCCAACCCCTACTCGACAATGATGGCTTCCATAGTGCCGCTCCCCACTGTCTCCCCAAGGCCATGAAGACCCAGTGAGTGGCGTGTATCTTGCTTCCATGTTGCCCAACGGTTAAAGGAAATGCAGATTCCAGCGTGAAAGAAGTGGGGTTGGTTTTCATGTTCTCCCCAAAGACAATAAAGCAATACAATGTTGTGTTTGTGGAAATAATTTGACTTCAAAGGAATATTTTTATAAAGTCCTGCAAATAGATTGCACTGAAAAGAGTAAAGGGTTCTTAGGAGAACATTTTGAACCCTGTAAGTCCAGAGAACAGGACTTCTTAGAATGATATAGCATTACATTTATTACTGCCTTTTTTCATCTATCTCATTGGGTCACTAAAATGCCAAGATTAAAATCACAGTATTCAATCACTTGGCATTGCCCATTATGAAAGTATTAAATAAGGATTGGAGGTAGGATGAAGACAATTTGCTTTCTCATTGCTTGGACCACTAGAAATGTACACAACCCCCCTGAACCTCTGCACGAGGCCTCCAAATATCAGAAGACTGAAAAGTTGGTTTTTTACAGAACAAGTTTATTTCATGTTCAGTTTGTTCTTTATGTGACAAGTAGACACTCTTTATTTCAAGCAATGGCCTAACAGAGAATAAAACGGAGTTATACCTTGTAATATATTTTAACCACAGAATTATTCAATAAGCACAGTTTTCATATATCAAAATCTGTCATAAAAATTTTGCTTTCCACACAGTGAAGGAAACAAGCATCGATGATGTCCATGGATAAATAATAGACACTGTCAGAAATGTGCACAATTCTGAACTTTGTCTTTGTGTCAATTCAAGGTAAGTTTGCAAATCACCTCTGCCCCAGAGTGGACATGTGACCCTGAGATGTACAGACGGTTGCGCAGTCTCTTAACACCCACTTCCCCTTCACCCCAGAACCACTGGGGAAGCCAGGAAGGCTGGCTTCCAACGTCTGATCCAGCTGCACACTTCCCTCTGGATTCCACTGATGAGAAGCGGTGGCAGGAGCTGGTGGTGGAGGGAGAGGTAGGTCTGCATTTTTTTTTCTTTTTAGGATTTATTGAGTAACTTTGATTTATAAAACAATACAAGCTTATGTGTGCATCTTCAACATTAGTCAAATATGAGACAATACCTTTGTCTACCAGCAAATTACCAAGTCCTCCTCCACTGTCCACTGAACTTACCAATGGTTGCTCCTGCCCCTCACCCCCATCCCCACTGGTAATCGCACTTCTATTGTCAATGTCCAAGGGTGGGTTTTGTTTTGTCTGTTTGCTTCGTTTCTTTATATTCCATGTATGAGGTAGATCATCCAGTCTTTCTCCACTTAGTGTAATCCCCTCTCATTTCATTCATGTTGTCTCAAATGACATGATTTCATCTTTTCTAAGGGTTGTGCAGTATTCCATTGCACACATATACCACATCTTCGTTATCCATTCATCTGATCGTGGGCACTTAGCCAATGTCCAATTCTTGGCTATTGTAAATAATGCTGCAATAAACATGGAGATGCATATATCTTTGTAAATTAGTGTTTTTTATGAGTTTGGGATAAATACCCAGAAGTGGGATGAAAGGATCATATGGGATTTCCATTCTCAATTTTTTGCAGCATCTCCATACTGCTTTCCATAAAGGTTTCACCAATTTATACTCAAGATTATTTATGCCCCTCTCCTCCTCTCCTAGCTGGAGTTCTTCCAGTGGTATTCCTAGTCAGCATGAGGGAAGCATGATGCCTCTTCCTCTGTTTTTCCATTTTGTGCCTTCAGGTTGGGGACAGTAATCCCTTCCAGTCACTTGCTAGTCACTTTCAGGGTCCTTAATCATGGCCATACCTCTGTAATTATTTGATCCATTTAACTGTGATGGCCTTACGGTGAGACGACTGGGTTGCAAATCTCATTTTTATCATCTTTGCAGCTAAAGAATATTTCCCATGAACTTATAACTGACTTAATAGGTCTTTTACAAATTTACCGTGTTGAGTTTCAAGTTTTTGAAACCACATGTATAATCACAGACAAATATTTAATATCTTCATTTTATACAAATCTTACTGAAAATCCATTTACAAATAATCTTTATTATCATCAACACTCGGGGTAATTTCAAGAAACATCACAATGGTACCTGCTCTCTCAGTTCACAGTCAGATGGGGAGACAGGCATAGGTACAGGGGAACTGAGGTGTGGCAAAAAAGCAGAAAAAGGCTCCTAGGATTCATTTTGGTTATAAAAACTATGGAACATTGTTTGCTATAAAATGTAGATGTGATTTGACTAGAAGTGACCACTGAAGGTGAATGTTAAAATGGTGCCTGCTGGATACCAAAGTGTTAAATTTTCTGCCATAGAGAATTTAAGGGCTATGACTGATTTCTTAAAATAAAAAAAGAGGAAATATTTGTTTTAATGGTAAAACTTCATCTCAAGAGACTATAGAGAATGACTTATCTTTATTTTTTATTTATATTTGAGTATAAAAGGAATTCACATCTATGAATGGAAAAGTTGAGAGATTATAAAAATGATGGCCATTCATTAAACCCAGATCTATCCAGATCTAACCAATGTCAATATTTTAACATATTTACTCTCAGTGGTTTTTCAGGCATTATGTACTTCTTACACAATCAAAATAAAAATATATTTTGAATTAAATTTTCCCTTAATATTTAAAAGATTTTCTAATAACTATTAAAAACTGTAATTAAACACCAATTACAATTGCAGTACAAATTAAAGTTGTAAAGAGTCAACATCAAGAATCTACTAGAATGGCTAAAATTAAACAGATTGATAGTAGCAAGTGTTGATGAGGACTCATCGGAGCAATGGGAACTCTCAAATATGAGTAGACAGTAGCACAACCTCTCTGGAAAACAGCTGTTCCTTTTCTGCTTGGATAGATATACACACAAGGATCCAGCAATTCTTTCCCTGTTGTATGCCCACATGTGCACCATTCAAATTAAAATTGGAAACAACAGGTACGCGATGGTAGAGCAGCAATTAGATCAATTGCCTCCAAAGGACACAGGCCACATAACCTTGGGTTAGAGTCCCATTCTAGGGGGAAAACAACTAGTGTGAACAACTAAAATGGAAACAAAATAAAAATGCTTCTTCCTCCTCTCTTCCTGCCTGTCTGCCTGCTCATCTTCATTTCTCCCTGCATCTTTCCTTTAAAAAAAAAATGGAAACAACAAAACGTAGAATAAGTAATTCATATGAAACAGTAAATAGCTATGAGAATGAGTAAACCACAATGTGGAAAGTCTCACAAATAGAATGCTGAGTGAAAGAAGCCCAGCACAAAAGAATATAATGTACTGTATGACATTTATAGAAAGTTGAGTAACAAACAAATCTAAGCTCCAGCATTACCATGGTCAGGACAATGATTATCTTTGAGTAGGAGTGAACAGGAAGGGCCTCTGGGATGCTGACAATTATTCTACTTCTAGACTTGTTTAGTGGTCAGAAGCATTCACTGCATGATAACTCATTATAATTCATTTAGCTACATGTGTCTATTTTGTGTACTTATCTCTACGTGTATTTTTATTACTTTTTTTAAGAACACATTTTGTGTGATTTTTCTAATTGAAGTAACACTGCATTAGAAAATAAGTTTCAGGTGTGCAGCATTGTAAATCAACACCTGTAGATACATTAAGTTTACCACAAAACTTCAATTCTATCCTTCACCATGCAATTGATCTGTCTTATGGAATTTACCCATTACTTTCCCCATCTCTGCTGGCAACCACTAATCTGGTCTTCTACTCTTAAGTTTATTTTTGCTTTATTAAATTTGTTTAGTTCCTCTGTATACCCAATGAATAAAATTATATGATATTTGTCTTTCTTTGACATATTTCACTAAAAATAATACCCTCTCTGTCCATTCAAGTTGTTGCAAATGACAGGACTTCATGTTTTGTTATCCATTCATCTGTCAATGGGCACTTGGGTTGTTTCCAGCTCTTGACTCTTGTAAACAATGCATCAATAAATGTGGGGAGTGTATATATCTCTAGCAATTTTGTATACTTTGAGTATGTACCCAGAAGTGGGATAACTGAATCATACGGAATATCTTTTATAACTTTAATTTTGGGGGAATCTCGATGCTGCTTTCAAAGAATGGTTTTACCAATTTATACTTCCATCAATAGTGTACAAGATTTTCCTTCTCTCCACACCTTCACCAACATTTTTTGTTTTTTGTCTTTTGGATAATAGTTATTCTCAGAGGTGTGAGGTAGTATACTATTTTGATTTCCACTTCCCTAATAGTAACAGATATTGAACATTTTTTCATGTGCTTTTTGACAATCTCTATGTCTTTAGAGACATGTCTATTCAGATGCTCTGCCCATTTTTAATTAAAGTTTTTGTCTTTATGTTGTTGAGCTTTATGAGTTCTTTGTGTGTGTATATAAATATATATGTATTTATTTAATATTAACCCCTTGTCACACATATGATGTGCAAGTATCTTCTTCCATTCTGTAGGATATCTTTGTTTTGATGTGCAGAAGTTTTCTAGTTTGATATAATCCCATTTTTCTAATTTTCTCTTCTGTTTCCTTTGTCATTGAGTCATGTCCCTAAAGAACTCTCTAAGATAATTGTGAAGGAAAAGATCCCATGTGTTCTTCTATGCATTTTGTACTTTTAGGCCTTACTTCAGATAATACGACCCATTTTACATTAATTTGGTTGGGTGTTAGTGATCTAATGTCATTATTTTGCATGTGGCTGTCCACTTACCCCAACACCTACTTATTGAAGAAACTTTTTTTGTTTTATTCTGCATTCATGACTTCTCTGTCACAAATTTGTTTTCCACAGATGTGTGGGATTATTTCTGGGTTCTCAATTATGTTCCATTGTTGTGGTCTATTTTTATTTCAGTATAATGCTGTTTTTATAACTATCCTTTTGTAATACAGTTTGAAGCTAGGAAGCATGAAGCCTCATATTCTTTTTTCTCATTATAGTTTTGGGGTCCTTTGCATTTACAAATAAATTTCACTTTTTTTTTGTTCTATTTCTGTGAACAATGCCATTTTTATTTTGATAGGGATTGCATTGAATCTGTATATTGCTTTAGGTAATGTAGCCATTTTATTACTGTTAATCCTTGAGCACTGACTGTCTTTCCATAACTCTGTCTTCTATGTCTTTCAACAATGGACTTACAATTTTCAGTGTACAGTTCTTTTATTGACTAAATTTATTCCAAATAATTTCATTCTTTTTGATGCAATTTAAAATGGGATTATTTTCCTGATTTCTCTTATATTTAATTTTTGTTTACTGATTCTGTAGCCGAACACTTTACTGTATTCTTTTACTACTTCTAATAGATTTTTTTTTTCCTGGAGTCATTGGAATTTCTATCTTTATTATCATATCATCTGAAACTAGTGAAGGTTTTATTTCTTCTTTTCCAATTTGGATACCTTTTATGTCCTTGTCTAATAGTGCTGGTTGA
Source organism: Solenodon paradoxus (assembly GCA_004363575.1). Lineage (NCBI taxonomy): Eukaryota > Metazoa > Chordata > Mammalia > Eulipotyphla > Solenodontidae > Solenodon > Solenodon paradoxus. Next base: position 305,348 of record RJWH01001232.1, on the reverse strand, counting down.
GATTTCTAACACTACATTGAATAAATATCACCAAGAGTGAACATTCTTGTCTTTTACAGGTCTTACAGGAAAAACTATTAGTTTTTCACCATTAAGTCTGATGTTGGCCATGGATTTGTCATGTGTGATCTTTATTATGTTGAGGTACATTCTTTCTGTACCCATTTTATTGACGATTTTGTATCATAAATGGATGTTGACTCTTGTCTAATTATTTTTATGTTTATTAAGAGGATTACATGAGTTTGTCCTTCCTTTTGTTGATGTGGTAGGATACACACTTTTTTATGCAAAATATATCAATAATTTTCACAGTGATTTCAGCAGCTACAATTATTTCAAATAGATATATACCTGTATTTTTCAAAATGTACAAAACACTGCTTTAAAATAACATTTCCCACTACTAAACAAGGACAATACAGTTGACACAGTAACCTAAATTTAAAGTAAATTATGTAAAATAGGTTTCTGTACATTATTTTTGGTAGCAAAAAGAGTCAATCAAAGGGAGAGGCCAAGTAAATAAATGTTAGTCATGTTATAATATGTAATAATGTTATATAGGCATTACAAGATCAACGCAAATGTTTATAGTTACCAACTGATATCTTTACTTCCTGAGAAGACTTCAAAAAATGATTTGGCTAAATTTGTCTCCACTGTGTACCACAAATATCACTTTATATTAATAGATTAAGATTTTAAGATCAGGAAAATAGCCAAGGTATTTATAAGCATGTCCACCTGGCATGTCTTGTGGAAGAACAATTTGGTCAGCCACCTTCAGCCAGCACAGCCCATGTACATCTCAAGGACCCAGGTTCACGTCCCAGGGCTGGGGAAACAACCAAAAGGAACTAAAAAAAATAAAGTATTTCTTCCTCCTCTCTTCCTACCTGCCTCCCTCTGCTCACCTTTGTTCTTGCCAGCACCTTTCCTTTAAAAACAAAAGAGTTCATTCCAGCACCTAAAATGTACAATGTATTAAGAAGAATTCTTAACATACTATTAGTTCAAATATTGGAGCTTTATGATCACCTGTCATTGTGTGGGTCCTCTCTCTGTCCAACTTAAAGAAAGCAGATGTGTGTCTCTAACAACTTAGAAACAAGGAAGGAGAGAGAACACTAGTGGGGAAGGCAGTGTCCCTGATTCATATGATAGTTTACAAACTAGTTTCTCAAGAAAATGTCATCAGATTTGAATAGTTTAGCACCATAAATGCAGAATATATTTTAGCTATTTTAGCAGACTTTTTTGGTCTCTAAATGGATTCCAAATATTAGTTATTAAAATGTGCAATAAATAAGAAAAATCTTCTTTTACCTTCCTCTGTAATTACAATGGAGTTTGTGAAAAGACATAACCAGTAAAAAAAAAAAACTTTTAGAATTTTTAATTTTAGAACTAAGTAGTAATATAATTATATACAAACTATTATATATTTTCATATATAATCTGTGCTATATAATTTGCTTAAATATAAGGACTAGTCCTTAAATATAAGGACTAGAAGAACTAATATGGTTTATCTTCCTTTGCAAAGTCCACAGAGATACCTTCTTGATGAGAAAACAGCTTTGACTAACTCAAGGAGGTCAGATGTCCAGCTGGGATTATCTCCTAACTCAGGGGCTTGCAGATGGAGGGATGGATGGCTGCTCTTAATGGGTGGATTTCAAGACATTTGATGCGCCCTGTTTTCTAGAGTTTTTTAAGAGCTTACCCTGTCCTCTTCTCCCTTCCTTCTCTATGCTGCTCCCTTTGAAGAGGCCCCTTTATCCTCTGCATGTTCTCTCACCCTCCTATGGAACAAACCAAGGGGAGGCTAAGACAGTCGGGTCAGAGGACCAGATGTCTCCTGTCTCACTCTCCACCATTACTCCCTGTGGTGAGAATGCCTTTAGGCAACTGTGTTTTGTTTTGTTTTTAAGAAACGGTGCAGGTAGGAATGATGATGAATAGGTTGGCAGGCAAGGAGAGAGGAGGAAGAGGCACTTTATTTTATTTTCACTTAGTTGTTCGCACTGTTTCCTCCTGAGCCTGTGACTCCAACGCAGGGGTATGTGGCATTGTACTCCTTCAAACACAACTGAACTAACACTACTCCAGGATGTGCCTAACCCAGCAGTTTTATACATCAGAGTAGTAAGATTTCTGACTTGGCTTTGATGTTGGGTAAACATCTTTAAAAGTCAGCTCTATTCCAGGGTTATGTAAGCCTATGGAAATGAAGCAGTGCTGTGCTATTTAATTTTTTTGTACCATTTATTTTTAACAAGGAAATATACATGAAGCATTGAGTCTGGTACCTGTCATCAACATGGTAAACTGCCAGTAAATGTTGGTCTTTGACTAGCAGACTCATTCCTACTGTAGTTACTACTACTCATATTCTGGGATGGTTAAAGCCAAATCACCTTGCTTTCATGCTCTTGTGTTTTCATTTCCTCAGGACTCTGTAGGGAGAAAGTTCTGGAGCCAAGACGTCAGCTATGTTGACATCCTTGGTGTCACTTAAGAGAATCCCTACTTTACCCCCTTCTAACAAAGACATACGACTTTTCCCTAGTAACAAGCATGGCATTTATTTTTCCTGAAAATAAATTCAAGGATATGCAGTTTTAGTTCAAATTTCCATTGCCATAAGAAAAGAAAAAAAATGAGACAACAAAAAATTCAAAGTCTGAGTTTTCTAACATTCCTGTCAATTTCCTACTCATTATAATAGATCCAGCTTCTGGAGTTTGATGAATCACCAATTACATCTCAAAAGTTGCAAAAGTGGTAACATAATGTCCTTTTCCAAAAGTAAAACACACAAAAAATAAAATGATGTTGAAATACAACGGTATAGTAACAAAGAAACAACCGTGAATGAACTATATGTAGAAAACTGCTGGGACATGGGACTTGTTTTTTGTTTGTTTTGTTTTTTTGTCAAGGTGCTAGGTTTTCTAATGATATAAAATCTTATCAATCATGGCATTCTTTGGTAGGACCTTCTGTATTAGAACCATAACACCAGTTATAAGAAAAGACACCCTACAATACACACAAGAGTCAATGGCAACAGCTGATGTAAGTGAATAAAAAACTAAGTTTGTGCTTCTATCATTTACCTGCAAATTTCAACAACTTAAAGTCAACAGATATTTTTCAAACTCTTGAGAGTCCCAAGCCAGGATCTGTTATTTATGTAAGAAGACTTTCAGCAAGAATAAATAAATCTAGGATGGCAATAATTTATTAGAAACAGTAAGTTAGATCTCAACAGTTTAATCCTAGCTTCATGTTGATATCTCTTGCAGGTGGTATGAAAGATAACTTTTACCAAAGACAGGTGCATCTGGAATTCTGAGTCAAGGAGAGTAAGAGGCTTTCAGTTTTAATGTATATTTTATCAATGATACTTCAAGAAACAGCTAGAATCAAGCTTTTATCAACAGCTGTCTGGCTTAGGCCTATCTCCCAGGACTTGATGTGGACTTTTCCTACATTCCCGTACCTTTTTCATAATTATTACTATTAACTACTGACTACAGTGTTTTCTGGGCTGTCTCATGGTCCTTGGCAATATATCTAACTTGTATATTCCTTCATTCTCTAAATCGTTCTATTTCAAGTGATACTAGAAATGTCCATCCAGAAGCTAGTAAAGAGTGCTCCTCTGGAACAAAATCCCCAACTTTGTTAGGTGCCTCTGGTCTAGTAGAAGTGAAAACCGTGATCCCTTTTTAGCAAGCTCTTCCTATTTAACTGGAAGGAGACCTTAGGTTACTACTACATATTAGCCAGGAATTGATATCCTAGGGACACTTCTTGCTTGGTCCAGATTTTTACACCTTTGAGCATGTCAAACTTCGCAAAATCAGATTTGGAATGAGGATATCTCATGTACTGGGGAACAGGTTGCCTGTAGTATGAAATGGTATGAATAGTATGAAGTGCTAGCTTCCACAGGAGATCATTTCCTGTGGGTTCTTATCATTATGGCTTCAAGGAACTTTGTCCAGAGCAAAAGGAACAATATGGATGGCTCAAAATTATTGTGACGGCTTGAAAAGATTCCCCACTGCACTCCCTTCTTCACTGAGAAAGCAAGTTCACACGAGTGAGGACAGAGTGAATGGATTGGAAATGCCAAAATGAAGAGCTGACATTGCTTCTTCATACTTTTCTTGGAAAACATGTGCATAGGCCACAGATTACTGGAAAAAGCTTTTGAGTAAAATGCGAGAAAAAAAATTTAAAGCAAAGGGGAGGGGCAGGTAGAAATGAAGGCAAGTAGGCAGGCAGGGAGAGAGAGGAAGCATTTTATTTTATTTTTATGTAGGTGTCCACACTAGTTGTTTTCCCCCAGGACCTGGGATTCAAACCCAGGGGTACATGGGTTGAGCTCTTTTGGAGGCAACTGACCTAACCACTGCTCCACTAGGGCACACCGAAATGTGAAAATTTGATTTCCGTTCCACCCACCTGGCTTAAAGTCCCTTTAAGTCCTAAAATCCAGTCTTTTTCAGTCTTTTTCATGATCGAGACCATTTGTTCCTGTCTGCCAGTGATCAGCATTATCAATAATATTTTAAAGTCTGTTACTTGAATAAACTTCTGTTTAAAACTTAGGGACACCTTTTTTAATTAGCCTACACATAAGATCTCTTTTCTGTTCCTTTCTCCCTCTCTCTTGAATGGCACTGCCATCATCATAGCGACGGATGTCCTCCAGGATCCACTCTGGTCTTCGACTTGATATTCTTCCCAGGAGAAATGAAAGGGCCTGGCTTTATGCTGATTGGATTTGGAAGGTGATTGATTAGAAAAAAGTGGGGCCACATAGTCATGCAAAAGGCTCAGTACTGAGCCACAGCTTAAACACTAAAGGAGCTTTTACCAGTGAGTTCACAGCTATTAGATGTTTTTATATTAGCAACACTTCTCCCATCCAGGTTTGTGCATTTTATCTTTATTCTTTCAAATCCTGAAATTGCTTGGATAAGAGAGTTTATATATTATACACACACACACATACACACACACACATTTCTAAGAGAAGTCTGAACTTTTAGGGGAAATTGAAGAGGCTTTGTGTCAAGTACAGCTAAATCCAGCCTTTCCATATCAAACCTCTGCTAGAAAATTACTGTGCAGATGATAAGGCAGAAAGATATAATAAAAAGTGACTCTACTCAATTTACACTGCAATATTGGTATGACTGAATATTTTTCATTCAGGTGCCTGATAAAATCGCTAAACTGTATTGCAGATAAATAAAGGAGGCTTCTGTCAAGAATAAACACCATTAATCATGAAGTCTCGCCCTCGGAGCGCCTGGGCTCTGCACCTGCACAAATACACCAGCACAGCCAGCTCACAGTGGAAGCTTTTCTCCTTTCTCCTCTTCCAGCCTGAAGTCTTCTTCTTTTTCATTTTGCATGATTTAGGCAGCAATAGCATTTTGACTTTACAGGCCTAGAATGAGGTGCCATTATTATAAGATTTAGGAAAAATCAGCTGGGCTCTTAGGAAAAAAAAAATCTTGACAACGAAACATTTTTTTGCTGATCACATACCTAAACACACACAATACCTACGACATATAATGTATTTTGTCATAGCCAAGATGTTACTGATCTAAAGATGCAACATTATTTAAATAACATTAAGAAGGACAATACTTTCTTATCACATTCAATTTTTACTTTACACTTATTAAAAGAGCCCTTTTAGATTTATTCAGACAGATTTTATCAGATACCATTCTAACACTTGCATAAAGGAAAACAGGAGGTAAAATCAATTTATTAAAAGAGCACTGAAACTTCCACATGACTGTCACTTCATCAACAGTGATCGCAAAACATTCACATTATAGGGTATGTTCCAACTTCAGAGATGTTCAAAGGTGACAAAAGGATGTATCACTTAGAATAGAGAACTTAATTATGGCAATATAACAGGCACATATTAGGTAATTCTGCCACTGGTCAAATACTTATGATGTGACGTGGAATTAAGTGCTACCTAGATGCTCGTTCTTTGAATTCTTGATCTAAAATGGGATTGAAGAATGAAATTAGACTTCAACAGTCACTAATGCGATAGGGAACACCTGAGCTGAATTCAAAGCCAGTCTGTGATTATAAGCATATAGGAAAATTATCCTGAGCCAAACAGAAATATGTGCCCATAAGCTTCCATATACTTGTATTTTGCCATATAGAGTTTTTTTTATATAAAACAGATGGTATAGTCTTCCAGTTAGCTTTTCACTCCAATGGGATTCTAGCTGAGTGACACTCACATGGTACAGGTGGTGTCCTGAGACTCTAGGTACTGGTGGCTGAGGTGGGATGAGCAGAGTCACTTGGAGAGTATTGGGAAGAACAAGGGAGAGAGACCCAGGGTTTCGACAGGATTTTCCACAGATCTTCATGTAAGGGAATTGGGGGCAGGAAAAAAGAAATGTCACACAGGCATGTATGGATTCAGACCACAATGTCTCTTCTTCTAAGAGGCCACACACTAGGAAAATAATGAATAAGCTGAAGCTTTCCCACACCATGAGATGTGAAGATGGGCTCTTAGAGATCATGTAGCCATTTATTTCACAGATGACAACAAGGAGGCCCGAGAGGTCAGGAAATGTATTCAAGGCTCTAGCTAAGTCAGGGAGTGTATCAAGGCAGAGTTGAGAATGAAACCCAACTGATAATTTACTATGAAAAGAGCTTATACATTGGTTTTTAAGAAAATGACCATCAGAAGTTACGTGCCATAGGGTTGTTTGAATTTTCTGGAATGACCTTAGGAACCCTCGGAGACAGCATTATAGTGCACTAGCGAACTTATATTGGGTGGAGATGAGGTTGAGCTCAGAGGTGATTTTTCAGCAAAGCTGACACCCATCCTAACAATGGAGCTGCGTTTCAGCTCACTGGGAGGCCAGCTCAGAATCCACTCCAAGGAGGATGCGCCTCTTCCAGCCAAAAGAGGTTTAGAGTTAAACCTTCTTCCAGATAAGTCCTCACTGTGTGAAGAACTTGATCCCACAAAGTGAATGCATGCATTTGTCAAAGAAAAGACTGGCGGAGAAGCCCTCACAGAAAGTCTGTGCCCACAACACACAGCCCAACCAGGTCCCGAGAGTGAAGAAGAGAATCCCAGGACTCCAGAACCATGCCTTTGTCACACCACTTGGAACTCCCCTAGGTCCTTAAAGAGGAGTCTCTGCTCTGGTATTTGCACTACACATCACTTTCATCACCACTTGTGTGTTCAATCACTTATGACAAACATTTTGATCCTCTTTTGGGACATTTCAAGTCCTTGGAGAATTCTGGTCTTGAGATAGCTGAATATTTTTGATTGGCATCGCAATGATTTACCAATACCTATAAGGAAGGTAAAATGCATTAAAGAGTTAAATATTTCATCTTTATTAATAGAGGTTAGAAAACATAACTCCTAAGTTTGTTAGTTGCTCATCTCTGTCTCTGTTATGAATCACACTTCAGAAAACAGTGTGTATATATGCACAAGAAAATGTAATGGCTGTGATTAAGAGAGCGGAAGAATTTTCATCATTGTTATTCATTATTTCTATACAGAGGGAAATGCATTTTGTGCAAATGACTAGGAAATTCCTTCGAAATGTAAATTTAACTCAAATGGAGCTATTAGGCTCCCCTCCCACCCAGTCCAGGACGATTTATTATGTTCCTGAATTGAACATAAGTATAATAATCTGAACGACCATCCTTCAATAGCCTTACTCACAATGAGAGGAAACCAAATCGTAGCCCCCTTCAATGATTTTAAAGCTAGTGATGATTCAACAGCAGTTATGTTATTAAAATGAATGAAGCACCACCCCGCTCACTAATGAGGTTACAAGATGTCTTTAGGTCTCCATTTTAGGGACACTTAACAAGCATCTGCTTGGCAAAGACCCAGGGCGGGTTGAAGCTATGGCCTAATCACACAGGCTGGAATCAAATAGGCTGGAAGAATTCTGAGACTTGCGGCTCTGAGGAATGTAATTCATGCAGAAAAGCTTCCTCAGAGCAAGGCCAGGGAACCTCGTGGGAAGAAAGCAAAATAAACAGTTCAACAAAGAAAACAAAGAAGGGCCAATAGCCTTTTCTAAAGCTTGAGTACACTGAGACTTCAGTAGGGCCTCACACAAAGACCTCATCAAAGAACACCCTTGCAAAGCAAACAGACCAAGAAAGATGCTTCTCTCTGATACACTTCAGGGGAAGGGGGTGGACTCTACTTCCATGCCTTGTAATTAAACTTCCACATACCTCCCTCCTTCTAACACACAGAGAAAGAGCAAACAATAATCCAACAACTAGGAAATTCTACATTTACTTGGGGAAAGAAAGGGAAGTCAATCCAAATTAAACATAGTGTCACGTATCTTCCGGTTCTTTTCCAGATATGGGGAAGGACTCAGCATGTGCATGAAATCCCTAAGTCAGATCCACACAGCCACACTTCACATTCCTGAGACTGAGGAGACTCGCACAAGGCTCAAGGAGTTACACTTTGAAAATTCTCTCAAAATAGATATGGCCTTCTCATCTTGGCGACTATCCGACTGGGAAAGAAGCCCCACCTGGGCAGAGCATAGCATCTTGATAGAAGCTGGATCTTCTTTCCACTCCTGTCCCACCACTCCCCAATTTCCAGGGGAATCTCAACTCAAACTCCTCACCTCCCAATTCAGTAACTACAGGTATTGCTGCAATCCTGCACTTTAAAGTCTGAATTGACCATATTTTGATTAGTAAAATGAGATTTAAATATTATACGTTGACCTTCTCTTCCTATCTGAACTACTTTCATTAGTCTGGAAGATCATGCAGTCATTATAGACGAATTCCAAGGACAGGCAGAGGTGGCCACAAAAAACTGGACAGACATGAGCACTGTGAGTTTGTATAGGGATGTAGATAGATAGTATATATGGGACCTGTGCATACATATATATAGCAAAGCAGTAAACATATATGTATACACACATATAATACTTTGAATAAATCCAATATGTTAAGAGCATCAATATTAAGTTAATCCAATATAATTCTAACAATCTGCTATAACCCTAGCAAATATGATATGAAAAACCTTTCAAATCAGAGTTCCCTTTAGAGGTCTAATATTCTTTGTTACTGATTTAAGTTTAGAACGTGCTTCTGAAAACTTTGAGCAACATATCTTGGCGGCTTGCATCCTTTATGCTGAAAACAATGCAAGCTAGGAATATGGGGACTTTGTTCTATGGGGGAGCCAGGGATTAGTGAGAAAAGAGTCAAGAAGCATCTTAGTAAAGCTGAGAACTCTTTCTATGGACTCTGTCTTAAAAATGGAAATCATATTCAAGCAACATATCTTGGTGGCTTGTTTTGCAAATCAGGCAAGTTAACTGCCCAAGCCTTTTGCTCCTCAACCTCATATAATAGAGATGCTGTTCACTTCTGATGAACTTGGCAATATTTGGGTACTATTTGAATGCATTTAGAAGAGTACTGGTGGTTCTTTGGTTATGGTTTGACTCTTTCCCAGGTGGTAAGAGACACAAATTGACTTTGTCAGGGCCTGTGGAACACTTAATGTGATGAATTAAAGTGACTCTCTAAAGAGAGCTCTGACCACCTGGAGTGAGTGCAGAGCATCAGGCTCCCCAGGACCAATTCAAAGGTACAGACTAGAGATGCAGGAGCCTCACACATGAACCTGTAAAACAGGCCTTTTAACAGCAACTGTGCACAAAAGTCATTTTGATCATTAGTTTCAATTTTTAGATTAAGGTTAAGCATCCTTTTTCCTATAACCGCCCCCAATGAGAAGTTTTAATGAATCTGTAATCTCTCTGTCATTGTACAAGGAAAGTTTTCATTATCTGTAATTTATAAACATGTGAGATGCTGCATAACCCAGTCTATTAGGTGACTGGATTTTTAAAAGTCAATGGCTTTAGGTTACAGACTCTTCTTTTATTTTCTTTACTGGAAATGCACTCTCATGCCCTAAGGCAGCTTCTGCTGCTTCTTACCTTTCTCTCTTTCTTTTCTGTGTGTGTGTGTGTGTGTGTGTGTGTGTGTGTGTGTGTGTGTAAAAGAGCAAGGAGAGGCAGAGATGCAGCGATAAAATCTAGCATTGTACTTTATTAAACACCAGGAGTATAAAAACTGATTTGAAATCATCCATTCAACTAGGTTAAAGCAGGAAGCAAACATGGAACTAACAAACGATTTAACTTGTTAATTTTTACCCAACCGCATTGCAGGGATCCCTTTTACTATTTTGGTAATGTCGTTTACAAAGGTCACATCGAAATTAAAAAACGATCAAGAATAGTTGTCAAATTTATTTTCAATATCATTATCTAATAAATGTTTAGCAAAACAACCTTCCTTAGACTCAGGGGATAAATTTCCAAACCAACCTTTCTCTTGCTATTTCCTCTTTATATATTTAGTTTGCCTGGATCACTAAAGATGCAAACATATCTAGCTAATTTGTTACTCAGGATTCAAAAAGTTAGCAAACAGGTTCCTGGAAACAAATCTACTAATATCTCATGTTTTGAGGTATGTGTTTCCCTGGGGGCCGGGGTGGGGATGCAGCCCACAAAAAAGGAGTGAATGACAGGCAGCCCCATATCCTGGGCCTTTGTTCCCCTGGGGAATGGGCTGAGATGAACTCAGCCTGCTGTGCAGCTATAGGAAATGGCATGTCTTTGTTTAGGTGGAAAAACTGGGTTCTGTTACCTAAGCCAGGGAGAAAGGGCCACATAGGAGGAGCTGCAGGGAGCTGCAGGCTGGGCAGGATTCATCACATAAAAGAAACCTGAAAAAAAGTGTCTTCGCGTTGAGACCAGTTCTATTGAAGCTCCACACATATTTTGGAACATAAATAAAATGATGGTAGTACATTTGTTTTCTTTGAAGCCAGGCTTAACATGAGTGGGAGCATTGTACTCGGAGAAAAAAAGGCGGTTACAGTCCCGCGCCCCGCCCCCAGTCCCTGCAACAGGTTTGACAGCCGGCTTTATGGAGTCAGCCGCTTCCAGTTCAGTGCCCCTGAATACCTTCAGTCAATATCTGCTCAAGGACCCCACTGCTGAGTGCAGCACAAAGAACACAGGAATGCTATCCAAGAGCGGGCGCTCAGGCTCTCTGAATACGCACTACCATTACCGCCCGCTTTCCCTGCCACCGATGACTGAATCCAATACTGCAGTCATTAGACATACCGAAAAACAGGCGTAAGAATTAAACCCTTGGAGCACAATGTATCTGTTTCATGTTTACTCCTTCATACGAAATATAGTGTGTATTGGTTGACCTGGATTTATGCTGCCAACTCTTTAAAATGGCAAACATTTGGGAACTGGAACACATTTTCATACTGACCCTGGGAACTATGGATGTAGGTGGTCTAAGGCTGTTCTTGAAAATCAGGCAGGTTTTACATTTATCAGCAAATCATTAGAAACATCCAAACAATAAGACTTATTTTCATTTTTTGAATTGACATGATATGTAAGGAAAATGTTTAAAAATAGCAGCAGGAAATTTTGGAAGCAGAAAATGTGATGTTTGGCATTTGCTGTTTAGAAAGAAAAAGAAAGCAGAGAAGGGGAGCAGGCAGTAAGGCTGGAAAGGAGTCATTTTAGATCAGGGTTGACAAGCTATATTTTGTTTTGTGAGCTGTATTTTCTGTCTCACCTGCTCAGCTCTCTTCTGAACCACTAAAGCTTTTGTGGAGCAATGACAAGTGGGAGCCAGTGTGTTCCAATAAAACTTTATTAGCAAGAACAGAACATGGGCTGGATTTGGCTCACAAGTTAGTTTGCAAACCCTCTCCATTAGTGGTCCTCATAGAAGAGCCCTCTGAGAAAGACACATCTGAGTTCAGGGGAATGTATAAAGTAAGGGAACAAGTCGTGGGTATCTGAGGAAAGAAGGTTCCAGGCACATAAATAATGGGATCTAGTCCAACATAGTTTAGGTTATATGTGATATACCTCTGTAAACCCTGATCATTATTTACCCATGTTTTCATAAAATCCTCTCAAATGTGATTGTTAGGTATTGCTCAATATTCTACCAAGCTGGTGAATCACAATTTGCCAAAACCTCTCCTGCCAAGATAGGCAAATTGTCTGGTGGTTTAGTGTCACAAGTTCAACAGCAGCAAATATTGGTGTATATCTAATCCTTTTGATGACAGAGAGTCTTCTTAGATCAAAAGGCTCTATAAGGCTCTTCTCTGCAATACCCTACTCCTAACTTAGAACTTGAAGAAGGTGGCGTTCGGTAACACTGCAGCTTCCTGCCAGAGCACAGAAGTTAAGAGCCCAGGGACAGCAGTTGATATCTGGGTTAGAATCATGGTATTACCTACTGTTAAGACACTTTTGGGTCAAGGTTTCCAATCTTTAATAATAAGACTAGTAATAACAGTTCTGTCACAGGGCTACTCTAAGTATTACATGAGATAAGTATGCGAAGTCTTTAAAATTATTCCTAGCCTATAGTAAGTACTCAACCGTGTCATCTTACAGTTATGATCATATTTTTTTTTCATGTGCATTGTCAAGTCACTGATTTTTTCCCTTTATCTTTGAAATTTTAGTATTCCTCTTAGATTGGTCATAGAGATTGTTAATTTCTTCCTTTCTTTAAGTTTTATGTCCACAAGAAGGACCTGGGAAACACACACACACACACACACACACATACATGTTAAATGGCAGCCAACTACATCAGGGGACTATAGACCCTTACAATCAGTAATTGATTTATTATCAGAGAATCCATTTGGCAGTGAAGAACATCTCACTTTGAAATATGTACTTTTAATATAATCTTAAGTAGTAAGCAAGTTTTGACCTTTAAGGCCGAAGTGTACTAGTTTTGTTGGCATGATGTGACACACTTTAACAAAAGTGAAAATATAAAAATAAAACATGAAGGCAGTCATCCTGCAGTGGCCTGAGAAATAATAGTCCATTATCATCGCTGAAAATAATATTTATTTAGGAGCTGCTATGCGTTAGGAATGGACTTCGCCTAGCAAATGTGAAGAAATACACAGATGGCCTTTGTTCTCATGAGATATAATCTAGTTCAGTTTCTTCTTTTTTTCTGACAGGGGTGGGGGTGTCTCACACAGCACCAGTCCAGTATTTGATGTAATCTGATATGTCATTGTACTTGAGTAGTCTTAATAATGTTTATGGTAGAACACAAACACTGGGGTGGGGTGGGGGGCTTTCTTTTGTTCATTTCAAATTGTACCATTCAAATATGTCAAACTAGTTGTGCACCAACAGATAGAAAGTTTAGCTCATTCCCTGTATTTTACCACAGACTTCTCTGGGAAACTGAAGAATGAAAACACTATTATATGTTACAAGCTATCACAAAGGTTTAAGTGAGTGATTAGATTGAAAGCTGCTTTGCATGACTCTGATATGAGTTCCCAGTATGCAAAGGACCCAGCAGGAACTAAGTATCCAGAGCAAGCTGGGGGTGAGGAGGTGCCTATGGTAGGTCTGGTCACTTACTTGCTCTTTCTTTCTCCAGCCTTTTACCTTAATGAGATATCTTTTTATAGCACTTCTCTCTGGAAGAGAATGTTTCATACTCCAAACTTGCTGTTCTTCCAAACTCTCATTCCTAAAAGGCCAAGATAATCATGGGGGCAAAGACTTACTTATGACCAATGTCCTCTATCTCACAGCTAATATTAATGATGCACTGTGTACTGAGTCCTCGCCCCAGCCACTGGGAAAGGGACCATACCTAATGGGAAGAACAGCTCTTCTTAATTTAGTAGAAGAACTCGAGTGAATTAGCTTTAGAGGAAGTCAAATTGACTCAGCTAAGGGAAAAAATATCTGCTGAGTAGAAAGAACATGAGTGTTCGTTTCCCTAAGAGAGCAAAGATGACACGATTTTCGACAATGAATTCGCTGATGAGTGGTGAAACGCCACAGGCTGTGCATGCTGGCTGGGGTGCTGCAGGCGGACAGTCCGGTTCCCATCCACAGCATGTGGCCAGGGCAGCTCTAAGTTCAACTGCAGACCTCTGGTGCTTGAATCATGGCAATGGATCAATAAGGAAGAACCTTGTTTTACATTGCAGAGCTCAGTATGACCCAAATAAGCTGTACCAAATTCAATTCTTATTGGTCCACAAATGAGAAAGTGTTGGTTCAAAACAGTTGCATGTAAAAGATGGATATGTGTTCCCAAGAGAAAATCTCGACTGAATGTGTAATTTTAAGTGTTATACTTTGGGTTTCCATTGACTATATTGTGTCTAGTTTTAAAAAGTAAGGATACTTAAATGACTTCTAATTTTTTTTTAAGGACACTCAAAATGCAAGAGAAAGAAAATTTCATTAATAGCAAAGTAATCACTTAAAATTATGACTACATTCCCAGGAATGGCGATATAATATTCCACTTGTCTAAATTAACCAGTGAAACTTGTTTTTAAGCAGCTAAGGGAAATCATCCATTTCCAAAGAAGACAATAATGCCTTCCCCACAGTAATACAAGGCTGCAGCCATAAAATATAGAGAAGATCGAGTAAAAATATACACCCAAAATTCCTATCTCCACTATATGGATTTAGATTCAGATTCTATCAACAGTGCTCCAAATGATGCAGCAACAGAATGAAATGCACTCACTGAGAGTGTTTTGAAAACATTATGCTTTTGTTCTATATGGTTTAAGAAAACTTGGAATCTCTGGTCAAAGCAAATGATTACAGAGACCAAGAGAGACATTCCATTTTCACTGGGGGATAAGTCCTGGTAAATTCAGTGGAGCATAACTTTCAGAAAAATGGGGGGAAATTTCCCATATCTACCACTTATAAATGTTCACAGTGCTGGAGTTAAATAACCACAATGCAGGAATCATACACTGTATGTGACCACCTTTCTGTGACAACTCCAGAAAAGATAACAGCTAAGTGCAGTGTCCACTTGTCAGTCCTGAATCTCAATCCATGAGTTCCTGTTATGAAAAGAAATACTAATAAATACTAATATTATTTCCAATACTATATTTGAAACAGCTGAAGTTTCTGTATTCTCTCTCCACTGCATAACCATACACTGTGGATAATACTGCAGAGTGAGTAGGGTAAACGAAAGGCATTCGCATTCCATTTAACAAACTGGGTTTTTTAACACAAGCTGACGTATTTCCGTACATATTTATAAGGCTTGGTGGTTATTATTAGGCTGTAATTGCAGTTGTTCTAACACCTAATAAGCCATGGTTGGAAAAACAAAGGCAGGTTAATTTGTGATTTCCTCCACTCATTCAGAGGCAAATTAAGTGTCAAACAGCTAATACAGAACATATTTCATTTTATGAGATTTTAATTTAATTCTGCACCATATCGTTGATGCCTTAATATAGGGTGGTTTATCTAAAAAGAGGAGCAATTTATAAACCTCTTTCAATAGAATCTTTAATGATAGGATGTGATAGCATAATTATCACAGCGCCTGCCACCCTTCTAAACAGAGATCTGTCGGCATTTCCATCAACAAAAGTCCTGTTTTCAAGAGACTGGTAATTTAATTTTTAAAGTTGGCACCAGAAGAAGAGTTATGTGTACAAAATAATGAGACTATCCCCAGTTTTTGTCTCCTTATAATTAAAAATATCTATTCTGTAAACCTGGTAAGCTCACTTGATCTCATTTTCTATAAGACAATTATATAGCAAGCACTTTGGGATTCAAGTTCTAGATAAAATCGTTTTATTTTTTCTAGGTTAGTGCTTTACCTCTCAGCAAGAAGTGCTTTTAAGATTTCAGTAACCAAGCTTGATTTACCCTCCACTTTTAAGAGGCTCCCTGGCATCTACTTCCAGCACCTCCAAAAGTGCAAAAGCAACTGGGATTCACAAGAGTCAGGATGTCAGAGACTCCCAGGGATTTCCACTCCGCCAGGCTAGCTCACGGCCTGTCTGCAGCTCCGTGCTTTTCAGAGTGCTTATGTGAACATGATTTCCTTGAACTATCCCTGCTCTGTGAAGAGGCAGGAAGGCAGATTAGCTCATTTTCATGGAATATAATCAATCCATGCAAGGGTCAGTTGCCAGAGTGGCCAGCACAGGTAAGAAGCAAAGACAGGAAAAGAGTCCAGCTGTCCACGGCTTCCCCCACTGTCTCTCAGACTGGACAATGAGAGTGTCTACAGAGTACCTCTGACAAAATGCCAGATGGAGCACTGGGCACAGGCCACAAACTACCAGGTGGCAATGACCGCCACACGACAGATCAGCAGTGAGAAGATAAGCACTGCCGTAAATGCTGGGGTAAGGCTCTGGGGAAAGGGCTCTGGAAGATGACACCTACATCACTGCACCTGAACAAAGCTCAGGACCCTGCCAGGAAGAGCAGTCCCTGGAGGCCACAGACCCTTGCGTTAAAGAGGTCTTGTGCCCAAGGCAAGGACATTCCCTCTTGGAAATTTCCAGGACTCAGGCTCAGGACACTCTACCAGCCTGACATTATCGATCTTCAATAACTCTACATTTAGGTAGCAGTGCACACTTAAGTCACCTGCTGCCCAGGTATCCTAAAGCTTGGCTGGAAAAGCAGAAAAGATAAACTTGGACAACCCCCCCACACTCCCACCATGTAGCAGTCTTGTCTGAAACTTGAACGCCTCTCCTAGGAGTCTCCAGACTTGCCATGCCTTATCTTGTAGTGTTTTATCATTGTAAAGGCACTATTGGTACAGTGACCAGGGGCCCAAACACAGAATGTGAATGTGTGAGGGCCTATTGCTGTTATATTCTGCCAAAGAATCAAGATTTGGGATTTTTATTGATAAATTCATATTTGAGTTTAATTACAAGGCAAACTATAATGAACCCAGTTCATAAAGGAACCAGTTCAGTCTACCACATAAAGTTCTTTTGGGGGAGCAGTCTGGAGGCTCAAGTGTTAAGCCCATGCCGGGGGTGCAGTCTACACACAGCCCAAGGACCCAGGTTCAAGACCCAGGACTTGGGGAACAACTAAATAAATACAATTCTTCTTCCTTCTCTCTCTTCCTTCTTGCCTGCTGCCTGCCTGTCTTCATTCCTGCCTACCTGCCTGCCTCTTTAAAATAAACAAATACATGTTATTTTGAAATTTCTCTATGGCATAATTCTTGAAAGAATAAAGAACTGTGAAATCCCATAGAAAACAGAATTTAAATAACTACAGCACTTCAGACAGGAGTCCACCATCAGCATTCTGTGTCTCCAAAGACAAGGGGCTTCTTGCTACTCTACACTGCCGGCAAACCCTCCTGAGATGTTTGCAGTCCCACCCGCTCCACAAAACCTCTGCACAACAGGTAAGCTGCATGGCAGATTTCCGCCTGAATTTAGAATTCCCTGCCCTTTACAAAGTGGGGTTTAAATTGGCCTCTTGGTTGTATTTGAGTGTATTTTTAGCAGGCTTTAGCATTCTGCAAATTCTTACTTGTGTTCCCGTGAAAAGTCAAAGACTAAGTCACAAGTTTCTATAGTCTCTCCCTATAAATACCCACTTCTCCTTTAATGCTCAGAGAGGTCTGCAACACAGATTTATTACTTAGCTCCAGGCAAATCTGCTCTGAAATTACAATTCAGTAATGGGAGATGGATCCAAAAAACTGTTGGTAAAATATTATATGTGTACTTGGGCATGTAGTTAGGGTTGTTAATATCAATTAATTCTGTTCACAGAGGAGGACTTGTTTTAAAACAACTTCATTTTTCTTTGGCATATATGTAATTACACAGCTGTAACTAATAGCCATGGAGATGCAATCTACCATCTAAATAACCAGTATTATTCTTCATAGTATTCTTTGTGCTTTCCTAACTTTACTGTCTCAGGATAAAGGGTGATTACCAGATCTGACTAAATGTATATCTTAGAATCGTTAGTGTGCATGTGTATGGTGACCTCAGTCCCTCCCAGAGAGTTGACAGTTTTCTGGACCCAACTACCAAAAAACACCATGTCAGTTTGTCACTCCAGTATTCTTTTTTCTTCCAAACTGAGTAAGATAATATTTATTTCCATTAGATTTTCTTCTTCCTTTTCTAATGTATGTTATCACCACCCTTCTTTCTTTTTATCTTTGTGTAAACCATGTGCTGGATCACATTTGCCATTTTGTTTGGGTGACATTCTCATCAATCAAGGGACTGCTGGTGTACATACCATGAGGGCTGTGAAAATTTACCATAAACATTTCATTATGATTCGTGGTGATCCCTGGGACAGGACTTTCACAGAGCAGAAATCTTACCATGAAAGACTTCTGATCTAACCTCGTCCAAACACATATTCTGAATGGTCACCTTCCAGCAGGCCTCTCTACCTTTTAATTTACAGCTGCAGAACACACGTCAGCAAAACATATAAGAAATACTTGCCAGCCACCTAGTGTGACAGACATTCTTCAGGAAGCAGCAGGATCCGCTCCAGTGCACCCAGGAACAGACAGACCGGCTAGGTTTCAAAAGTAAATCTTATACTTCCATACATCTTAAAAGCCCAGGAGCCCTGCTGTTAACAAAAAAGTCCTGAGATAGTTCAAGCCAGTATTGTGTTCTGCTTCATTAAGAGGTAAGGTTGTAATACTCACACATGCAATGGAGGAATCGGAGACGGATCGTAATGGTAGCGCCCCTCGTGATGTCGTGCATCAATGGGAACCGGAGGATGGAAGGTGGGAAAAAGATGAGGAGGGTCTGAAAAAGAAAGGAAGCCCAACCTTTAAAAGATAAACACTTTGAACCAGAATTCCCATTCATGAAGCAACCCTGCTACCCCATCATCATAAAGGACGCTGAATCTACCTTAGGAATTTGTGGAAGAACTCTTCAAAGTTCAGGAAGCTATGCCAGGGCCTGCAGAGGGAGAACCAAGTAACAGCTGTACCTGAGAACGCAGAGCCTATGAATGCAGCAGAAACCCAGAGAGAAAAGCAGGAAAGAAAAATAACACACGCTCCTATGCTGAAGATGGGCTGGTCGGAGTGGAAGGGTTGAGGGAGCCAAAAAACCAAGAGGAAGAGATGGCAAGACACTCTTTTCTTAACATTGTGTTGTCAACTGAATTTTAGATAAAGATGCAATATAAATACCATTTCATATTTAGCATACTCATATTGTTTCTTAAGGGAAGCAGCCCTTTCTAACTCCACTGCTAGAATCCATGGTGCGAGGACACACATACACTTTTTAATGACTGAAATGCATGGCCCCCTCCTTTGCAGCCTGGGCAAGGCCTCCACAGTCCCTACAGCTGATCTACAGGTTGACCAGAGAAATGCTACAAGGTCTCGATGGAAGAGATGACTGTCTCTGACATCTTAAAAATAAACATCTTTGTTTCCCCTAGATAGTGATTCACTGCAAAAACTGAGACGTGTTTTACCATATTTTATTCTTGGAAGCATGGCTGATATCCTGGAACTGACACTAAAGTTTTTGTTCAAGTCTCAAGAAGAAAAATAAAGGAGTTCAAAGTGTGCTTCTCCTGTTATGAGTCTGGTAGTACAGAGAATATGCTTTGTGATAGAAAGAGAACTGTTGTACTGAAAATGTCAATTACTGACTATTTTGTGCTTGTTGTAAGATAAGGAGACGGGTGATTTAGAGGGAGCAAAAGAATTATCTTGGTATATCACCTCCACTGTGATATCATAATGTTGGAAATTCAATAGGTGAAGGCTGAAGTAACAACTACCTGATCATTTATCACACTTTGTACCTTTTATAAAGCTATAGAAAAAGGCAATTCTATTTTAAGCATATTACCATTTAGGACTTGATAATAAGGATGTCTGTGTTAGTTTTTTCTGTAATGAAATTCTTGATATTTGGTGCACTAAGTTTAAAAATGTATCCAGCACATATCAAATCCATGGTGCCATAAAACTGTAATCCTGCAGAGTCAAATCTCCTAGCTCCTATTTTATCTAACCATTTTCATCAAAGTTATTCATCCTTCTTAAAGAAAAAAAAAAAAGGAATAAACTTTTTCACTAGTTTGAAAGTTTGACACATCCAGGGTGAATCTTTCATGACTTTAAACTTTGAATAGTCCCAAAGGGATGAGATCTGAGCACAGGCTAAGGTGGTGACCATCAGCCATGGGGGAGGTTCTCTTCCACTTTCAGGAGTTACTACTGATGCACATAAGCTTGTTCTTGCAGATTTCAAAGTAATACCACCCCGTCTTCTTGCACTGTTTGTAATTTGTGCTACTTGTAAATTAATCATCCATGAAGTCTTTTTCACCAACACGCTCCTCCCATGTTCCATTTTATATGGCAGTTCTAAGGGACACTGTGACAACCACGTGTGTGTATATATATATATATGTGTGTATACACACACACACACACACACCTATATGTCCATTTACACACATTCACACACAAACACACACACTTAGGAAGCACCTTCATTCATTTGTTTTTGCATCAAAGCCGACATAGCAAACCTAGGTCCTTGGGTTTTCACGTGGTCTATACCCCAGCTGTTGACTTAGTACCTAAGTCACCAGGATGTACCTGAAAGATATTTTTTTATTTCCTTACTTCTTGCCTCTTGACTGTGTTCTCTGTGATTCAGTTTCTCCACCAGACAGACAAATGTTAACTGTATGTGATTTGGTCTAGGTGGGCAAAACTATGAACTATGACAGCACAAATCCACACTTTTCATACATAGAAGACAGAGAATGTGTAAATTTATTATATATTCAATACATGCATCATATACCCAGGAAGTATATGAGTATTTACAATTAAGTTGCAGTGATTATATGTGCTGGGTAAAGATCAACCAATTAATCCTATAAAATCAGAAGCAGTATAAAAATCTCTTCCCCAAGTAAAACCTACAGTCAATCTGAGACATTTAAAAGGCACTACTGTCTTTTCATTTTCAAAAAGTTATTCTGACAGGATTTAATTCATTCTCTCTCACGCCTTCTCTCATTTCAGAATGAAAGAGAAAAAGGTGAAACAAAAATGCTTGAGAGGAAACCAGAACAAAATTATTGGGGCATTTAATAGTCATTTCTCAGGATTGAGTCCATAAAGTTTTGTGAGTTTAAAAACTAATTCCGACTGAAAGTATGTGATATGTCTTTTGTACAGTGTTTATTTATGTCTCAAGGAAATGCATGAATTCTGCATTCTGGGATTAGGTTAAATAAAGAACAAACAATTAGTAGATAAGATCCAATTTGACCAAAGACATCTGGTGTTTTATTTTTAAGTATTGTACTATTTCTATTTGTCTCCCTCTTGATTGAATGTACTTCTCAGCCTGATGAAGTCCGTGCGAACAATTTTATCGTATGCCACTTTCTCAGAAAATGCAAGGAAACACCCTCTTCCAATCCAAGACACACTTGCCCATACCTAAACAGTATAAGCAAAAACTAAGAAGCAATCCACACAGGTCCTTTAACTTACATGGCATCACATGACAATAATACTAACACATTTCTCACAACACAAAAAAGTTCCCTTATTCTCAGACATTGAGAGTTTCCCTGGCATCTTTGCTCATTGTTTCTACGTGGAAGATCAGCAACATACTCCATCACAGGACCAAGACGCTGTCCCGGAAAACCCACATGACAAGAACAGGCCGGTATCGCCAGCAGCGGCCATCATTATCCACTTCTCGGTTTATTATTTACACATGAGCAGCGCAGCTGTGGCGCATCATAACTCAAGTGTATGTGTAATAAGTTATCGCAGTGCAGCCATCTCCTGTTCTGGCCCCTGACAAAACACCACATGATGACTTCTCCAAAGTCAGGCAAAAACTGCTGAAGCAGAAGGAAGTGCCACTAAACCTGGCTACCTCCTATTTATCATACAATTTCCTGACTGATGGTTCCACAAACCAGCTGCTAAGTGCTGTGTACTCTACTGTCAGCAAACTAACGCGCTAAATGGAAGACAGGGAGAATAATGTGCAGAACTGGTGGAATCAATTTTACTGAGGGAATTAAAATTCTACCAGGTGGGGGTGAGTCTGCCCAGCAGTGGTAAGCAGTCAACTGTACATGCTTATGGTTGCAAAGATGATTTATTACCAACTTGCAGGAGGTTTGACTATTGGACCGAATTCCTCTTACACTACATGGAGAATCCAAGAGTGCGTATTATCCGAGGCTTGAGTGGAATAGTCTTTAAGTCCCATAAATATGCAATTGGCTTGACACGTGTTTAAATTGAAATGCATAGTAAAAATATTTGTGCTGGGGATAGTTGTCAGTATTCGATTTCACGCTGGCTGTCATCATGCTACACATTAAGGGTCTCATTAGGAATGAGAGGCATTGATTTTGAGGTCTCATCACAACAGCCTGGGTTGATCATAAAACCTGTAGCCAGAGAGACACTTGGAGATTTATCTTCAGTTGCATCATTCTCCCAAGAAATAGTTTTTGTATCCTCAGGCTATAAGATCTCTCGGATGCCATTCCAGGAGCCTGTCTTTTAAGGTTTGAAATTTACATACAAAAATTGTAGATTAAAAAAGAGAGATCAAAGTCAGCTCAGTGAGTGCCCTAAAGGAGTAATTCACCAAATGATACTTCAGTGGCCTGAAAGTGCCCAAGAAACAGCACAGGAGGACCCACAAGAGTAAACCGCTGAAGGCACATGTTCTCCTGGTTTATTTAAATGCTGAAGTCAATCTGTACACGGACTTTGGAATTTATTCTACATCAGTGCTAGACAAGAGAGCCAGTTAGCCTTGCCTGCTAGAATGTCCAGTCCCCTCAAATTCATGCCATCACTTGCAATCAGTAGAAATATCATTAGAACCATACATAGGCAATGTCCATGAAGCCTAAAACCAATAATCAAGTAGCATCTATCATATAAGAGGTCCCAATGAGAGAGAGAGAGAGAGAGAGAGAGAGAGAGAGAGAGAGAGAGAGAGAGAGAGAGAGAGAGAGAGTATGGAAAAGGGGGGAGGGGTGACAGTGAGAGAGAGCTTTACCATTCCACTGAGGTGATCAAGAGGTACCCGACCTCAGCTCAGCTTCTTCCCACCCTGGACAACTCCAATCATCACCTCAGCACCTGCAAACCTTTTCCTGGGTTCAGTGGCCTGAAGGAGATGTCATCAAATGGACTGACTCTCTCAGGCACCCCTGTATAACTCCTGTGGACAGGAATTTGCCTATGGACTCCATGGCACCAGGAAGGAATAATCTGGCCCTTCTGAAAACATCCTACGATGCCTGACTAGGAGGATCCTAAAGCAATTAAGGCAGTCATGGCCCCCTAGTGTGCTATGAGCAGAATCTGTTATAGTGTCACCCTTCAAGGGTCAGCAGTGAGCCTGCTGCACATCTCAGTGAAATCATCCCATGGAGCATTTCATAGAACACCGGAAATCTTCTTGCTGTTGTTACATGTATGCTATGTGGAGTTGGAAATATTTTCCAGTCTTTAGTGTTTGATCATCTTGTTTATAAAGCCCTCCATAAAATGGTACAAGTTTAAGAAATTATAATTCTAGTATACTCTAGAAATTGTACAGATGTCTTACACTAAAAAGGAGGAGGAGATGAGGGGAGCAGGAGGAGGATCAGGGGAAGAGGAAGAAAAGGAAGAGGAGAAGGAAGAAGAAAATCTATTATTTTGTTACTTCATATCATGGCAAGAATGTGGAGAACATATTAATCTCTTCTCTGAAGGCCAGTTTTATAAATAAAGTTTTACTGGAGCACAGATGAGCTCTTTTCCTTACAGGTTATTCTTACTGGTTTCCACACTACAGGATCAGAGTTGATTAGTTTTCACAGAGTCCATGGCCCCCAAAACCTAACATATCTGGCGCCTTACAAACAAAATAAAACACTCATGAACTCTGAGAATACACAAAAGTAATTTTTACAAATTTTTACATTTCAGAAAAAAATGCATCAACTTTTCCTTTATGCATATAATTTTGAGTGATAATACTATATGTGTAAAATATGTATATGCCAATTTATGTGACTTAAAAATATCTTCACAGAAGTGTTCATGCTAATTAATGATTATGATAAAAGATGCTTTAGTTTTTTAAATAAAAAATCCTGTTGATTTTAGCAAAACTTATCCTAAATAAGTTCTAAGATAAGAATAACAGAAAAACCAAACATAAATCCAGCAAATACTGATATTAATCATTCAACATTTGAAAATACAAATTCCCTTTTAAGTAAAACATCTATGAAGTTATTTAGAAAGCTAATTAACAACAAAACCTATGCTATTTCTAAAGGCCAACGTATTTTTATTCCTGGTGATTATCCAACATTCCTTTCTGTATAAATTCTCCACTACTCAGATAGCAATCTTTCTATGCATTTCTTCTGTGCAGGCAAGTAGGCATACTAAATTAATTTAATTAATATTTTAGACCTAAATGCACCCGGCACCACACTTTGGTTAGACCACAATTCATCCACGCCATGCTCCTTAACCAATATAATTATGTGTTGCACAAGAAAATGATAAATAGCCCTCTACCAGTTAATTGACTACAGAAATATCTGCCTTTACCACCTCAAATGTATTCTGAGTCATGAACAAACAATTGATCTCTCCCCTCTCTAGTCCCTTTTAACTTCTTTCATCAGCAAGTCTTCTCAAATATCTCAGCTAAAAATCACATCCATTGGGTTCTCAGTAGCAGAAACAGACCACACATCTCCCTATTTGACCTCCGATGAAAACTTCTAACCAGGGTCTCTGGAAGGTGTCTTGCCTGGGAGAATCCCATACAAACGCATCCATATATTTTTGCTGTTTCTAACTTTCTTGGCACTACAAAAGAGAAATAATAGAAGGTCTACACCTATAATTACCTAAACTGCAGAACTCTCACAGGGAAATCAGAGGGAAACATCTGAGGAATCACTACCTCTAACAAGTGACAAATCCATTTACCATGCAATACACTAATGGTATTTTTTCAGTGACAAGAAATAAGCTTGGAAATTAAAGATGGAAATTTGCTACTATGAACACATTCTTTCATCAATGACCATTTTTTTTCTACTGTGAATTCAAAAGTCAAATTCATTCCAAAAACAGACATTAGGATTCTTATTGCTGATGAAATGAAAGCTGAGGATGAAATATTTCTGGGATAGCATCTGATAGCTCACGTCTCACTATGGAAGCCTTGGAGAAGCAATGGACTCTGAAGCTGCCTGGTTCAGTTTGTACAGTAACAATTAATCCACAAAGGTGAGGGATAAGTGTATCCAATTCAAAATAAATCATCTCACAGAGCTTCCAAATCTTTTTTCAATGCTGCAAAATTAACAGAAGTAGGTAGTAAAATGTAAAATTCGTGGGCATTTCATCATGGGATCATCATGACAACTTTAAAACCATCATTTCCAAAGCTTTTTCTCCTAAATCTTGGTTCTCTTTCAAGGACAACGTTGTTAAATTAAGAAAGGAAAAGGAAAATTCCATTATCTGCTCAGAAAAGTCAAATGATCTACCCCAAATTGCATACGTGAAGGTTTTTGATCCAAGTCAGTGTTCTTGCTATTTCACTACCAGAAGTCTCTGGGGATGGCACTCCCAATGGGATCCCGGTGCGGGAGCAAAATTCCAGGTATCTTTGCGAAGCCCCAACTCAACTCAGCAGTCAACACTGCTTCTGAAGCAGGAACTCCTGTCCCTCTTGGATGGGGACTGACAGGGATGAAGTTCTCACCATAGAGGAGTTCACCTTTGTCTTTAGAGTTCCAGCCAAAGAGAGTCACTCATACAAGCCCACCCTGAGAAATATTTTAAAGGTAATGCCAAACCTGCAGTGACCTTGTGAGAGTTCTGGTTGGCATTTTTGTAGCCATTAAGAAATGAATGAGATCCACACACATTCTGCTTAAAGTTAGATGAGAGCCTTTTGAAGTGTAGTTAATCTCCAGCATCTACCCCATCTTTTGTTCCTGTCAGTCAACAACTACAACAACTACAAATCTTCTGCGGCTTGTCCCATTAATAGTAATTAATAATAGTAATAACAACAATGATTATAACTACAATTCATTGAATACATTAATAGGAGCCAAGAGCTGTCCTATCATTTATTTCTCTGATGATCATAGAGAACAGACACTATGAGTGTGCTCATTATTATGGACAGGTGAACTGTTTAAGGAAACGCAGGGAGTGTGCTGAAACTTGTGTCTTGTTCACTCCAAAGTCAGTCCACTTAGACACTACTTTTTAGCATGACACTGTCAGACTTTTGATCATCATTTATCTGAACTATAACCTCTAGACTTACATGCCTAAAACACAGACTAAACCATGTTCCTCCATCTCCATGAAACAGCAATGGTCCAGGGATAGCCTTCCCAGACCAGCCCAATATAGGGGCCATTCAAGGCCCCCAACTCCTAGCACATCCAGAAGTAGTACTGTTCCAGATCCTGTTCCAGATTCAGTGTTCCTCTAGTTTCCCTCGCCTGAGAAAGGACTCTCTTTGATGCAAGTCTGTCTTTAAAGATTCTTGCAAATGCCAGCCCTCTGCCAAGTCTCCTTGAAGGCCCCTGCAGAATATTTGCTCCTTCATCCCCCATCACCCAGGCCACCTGGGCCCACCACGGACAATGTGTGGGTCTCTACCTGCACTCACATTATGTCACTACACCCTCTCTCACTCCACCCTACAATATTTGAGGACTCCTGTGGTCCCATTCAAGTGCCCTCCCTCACACCAGGACGTGTGTACTGAGGACTGAACTGTGAGCACAGCTGCGGCAGATGAGCCCTTTAAATGGCAGCACTGACTATCGTGTGGCCATACGGCGAGGAGACCCGGCACAGGCACCTCTTGGGCGGGAATTGCCAGCCCTGCTCCCAGGCTATCTGGGCACAAGGGCAGAGAGAGACTCACTCGCCCCTGTACATCCGCAGGAACACAACACAGGCTTATTATAACAAAAGGAACTGAGGCTATGTGAGGGCAGCAGCAGATCAGCACACTCATGTCTCTTCCATCTACCTGATGGGCCTCCAATATCCAGGGGACCTCAAAGGTCGACTCCTACCTTCCCTGCAGACTCTCCCCAGGCAGGTTTCCATGTGTGTCCCACGTTCCGAGCATGCGCAGGACCAACTCCCAACCAAGTCCTCACACCCTGAGCCAAGTCATAGCTCTGGAGTCCTTCTTCCAGCCCTGCAAGGTCTGCGAGTCCCTTCAAGTGGGCATGCAAAGTACCCACCCCACCCCTAAGGCATGCAGACAATGGTAGTAGGAGCTTAGCAATAATAATCTCACCACTTGGGCCTTTTCCAAGATGCTGAATGTCCTTTCCCACCAAGGAAACATTGATGCACCAGTGAATTCTGGATACTCAAGTCGGCTGCCTTAGCCCCTATGGAAAAGCTCTTTGACACAAAAGGTTGGAGGTCAAAAGTTTAAAAGCTCATGACAGAAATGACAGGGGCCCCTTGCACTCCCCTTCTTTTTTTTGTCAATAACATCAAAGGCCTTGGTCTGTTCTTAATGCTATTATTGTTATGCCTTTGGAATCTATTGAAATTCCAGCAAGTTTATTGCACTCTGGGAGTACTGAAAGGCTCCCCTTTCCTGTCCCTTAAACTCTGACTTCTCACTCTCAATGAAGCATCATGAAGCAGAAACATACAAAGCTTTTGAGTAAAGAGTTTAAGTGCTTCTTTCACCATGATTGTAAAATAATAAACTACATGGAGTGATTCCCATGCAAGGATGAGCAAGAAAATCAGAGAAGGGAGGAAAAAAACGATAGACAAGGGGGAAAAAAATCTTCACGTTTCTTGGTTTATGAGAAAGCAAATACCAAATCTTATATTTCTCTTCTTTCTGCAAACCTTCATTAGCCACATGGCACACATTTACACATGCCCTCGAAGACACTGGATACATGGACAGCATATATCAAGGCGTCATCCTTTGAGGGAAATACATCTTTCTGCCTAAGAATGGTGCCCTAACAGGCAGCCGTGCGTATGCAGCGATGACATCACCACCATTCATGTCTGAGATGGCCAAAGTCTGGCTGTTCTTTCAACATTCATAAATTGACTTCATCAAATTATTACAGTGATAGCTTGGACTCAGAAAGAATGAAACATGAAGGATCAAAGTCAAAACCGAGTTAAGTGCATCCTAAATTGCACCTGAACTCTCTCTCCACCCCTACTGCAACGTGGGGCCCATGTGGCAGTGCCAGGTGTCAACCCCTGACCCCCAGGGTCATTAACTTTCCTGAGCACCAACCTCCTTCACCACCCACGTGCAGCCTTAAAGCTGCATGTCTGACAGAAGGAAATGCCCTCTGATCCCACTGTCCATCCTGCTACTGCCCATGCTCGCTCCTGGGGTGCAGGTGAGAAGCCCAAGCTGCCCACGTGGAGGCAAAGAATGACTTGGGCTCCACTCCCCAGAGTTCATGCTTGTACGTCCTCCCAAGCTGGCTACCTTCGTGCCATCTCATTTAGCTTCCTATCTTGATTCTTAGCCTCATTTTGTAATCCTGGATAAATTGCAGGTTACCTGTGATCTGCTGTCTACAGAGCACCTGCTCTTGTTGTCACAACCTTGGATGTCTAAACTATACCAAGGGAAGGACAGCACCCCACTTGTCCTCGTAGGACAGAGGCCACTATTTTCCTCTTCTGTTCCATGTCTCATACTCCAGACAATCCCAACTGCTCAGAAACATCCAAGAAGAACTCAAATTGCCAGTGTTATGCATCAGGACTAGAAGGAGTGATGGATCTGAGGTATCAACAAAGCTGTACTCTACCAGCTGGGCACTGTCAGGGGCACTTCCTCCTAAAAAGGGCAATGGTCCTAGGCTGCCTGTGCTTTCCAGAGGCCCAGACTCTGCTGCCCACTTCCAGTCCTGCCACCAGGACCACCTCTGCCCCATCTGCTTCCATCTTCTACAGTGACACTTGGAAACAGGACACAGAGGGTGATCCAACTGGTGGGTGCTTCCTAAGGCCCGCCGTCAAGACTCAAGAGCTTCCCACTTGTCTAGGAAGGCCCAGGATCTCCATACTCTCAGTCTGATGCCCATCTGGGTCGTCTCCTCTCTGTCCTCAAAGTGACCCTGGTATTTTGACCAGCTGCATGGCACCCAGTCCTTACAAACTACATGTGGGTGTCTAAACTCAGTGATGTTCATTTGTTCCCACAGGCCCCTGAGGACAGAGAACATGCTCTGTGTCTGTGGTCCCTATCTATACCAGGTACCCCCGCGTCCATCCTAGATTTTGGCCTCGATACATGGGCATGCATCTCTCCTGCAACAGTGATGACACCACCCTGGACTTTCTCACTGAGCTGCCTCTTTTCAGAAAGTGGAATTTATACATTTTTCTAGAGAACCAGGCTGCATTAGACCCCACAAATTATGCAGCAGTCTTAACAACAGTCGTGTTTCCCCTCACAGGTATTCCTGTTGCTTCACCCTTCCCAGCAGCACAAGCTAAAAGAAACCATTTTCACCCAGCTCCTCAGCTACCATTCACACCCCATCTTCATCCTGAGACAGGAACAGGGCCATCCTTCTTCCATGGGACCCTACCTCATCTGTACATCCTCAACTCCAGGCACCCCAGTCCTCAGACAATTCTCCTAGACACAGACGACCCTGCTCAGCAGGAAGCAGGTCCCCAGTCTTGCCTGGCTGGGGAGGGTGCAGGCTGAACTCCATCAAGGCACGCTCTTGCTTGCCTTCGCCATTGTTAACATTCACCCTGCCATCCGCCAGCCATCCTGAGGGCTAATTGGCTTGTTTTAATCAAGACTGAATGAAGCAGAAGTCCCTCTACACATAAATAAATCACAATTACTAACTGCAAGACTTGAGCGTCTCTCTCCTCCCCTGTGGCTGCAGCAGAGGAATTCCCAGGCCAGGCGGGCCAGCACAAAAGCCCCAGACTGGCCCAGCAATATCCGCTCCTTGGCTCCATTTATTATTTAAACAGTTCCTTAACGACTCTTCCTGGAGGTGAGCGAGGCCAAACTGTTTCCCTTCCCTTCACAAAGCAGATATGCATGGCTTATTTGAATGTCTCTGAGGTTTACTTTAGTCCTTGGTTAAATACCTTCCTCAGCAGAGTCAAACAAACAGTGCACTTCATTAGAAAGGCAAACAATTTAGGAAGAATACCAGCACTTGTGGGGACCCGGCTGGGCTGAGAAACGCCAGGGAAACCAGGCCTAGTGCTCAAGCCAGGGCAGCAGCGCGTGGAAGTCACTTCAAAAGCCTTTTCACAAATACTTCACACATTCACTGGTAATTAACAGATAACCCAGAAGAGATTATCTGCCTGGTGACCAAGGGCCCTAGAGGATTATCCACAGGGCGACTCTGGAGAAGGAGGAGCCTGAAGGGCACACCTTTTTTTTTTTCTTTCTTCTACAACAACTAGTCAATAAAGTCATCTGGGGTTGAGCAGCTACCCAGGCTTCAATATAAGGAAGCAACATCTTATGGAAATAATAGTCATTTTAGCCACAGTGACAAGATACGCCTGGAAAAAACTCAAGAGTCAGAAAAGCAAGTGGAAGGAAGGAAGGATAGATGGGTGAGTGGGGAGGGGTGCTAGGGTGGATGGGGGTGGTGGGGGCTGAATTGATGGATGGAAAATTTGAGACAAGGACCAGGACAGGCACACAAAGCCGTGGTATGTTCTCAAGACTCCAACTCAGCAGCAGGAACCATCACTTTCCCGAAAAAGAGTTGGGGTACAGAGAAAACCCCAGGGGGACAGATCATGACCAGGCTGAATGATGCTACACAGCGGAGATCAGCAACCACCCTGAAGTCTAAGCCAACTGTGGGAAGCAGACAAGCCCTGACAGTTGCAGTCAGGCTTGCTTGGCCTGGCCTCGGAGCTCCCTCACAGAGGGAAAGAGAGCCCCCGTACCCCACACAAGCATCCTCCACGCCATTATATTTCAGGACCTCACATCACATGTATCCATCAGGGCACAGGACACCACTGGGGGCTTATATTTTAAAAGAGTGAAAATCCATTCTCTGTTTTCTTTAAGAACATACAGAAGGCCACCCCAGGCACAGCACAGCAGTAGACAGTAACATCAAAGGGAAAAAAATGGGGTGGGCCGTGTAGGCTTCCCATTAGACTTGAATTTGGGGTTTCACCCATGTGGTTGTGCTGGACAGGGTCAGATTAAGCAATTCTAGTACTCATGACTTTTAAGAATTTGGTAAACCACAAATGCCAACTATAATAAATCATACAAGTCTCTATTAAAACTATAAATCACTCATGAAATTTAATACTGTCATGAAGAGTAATTAAGTGCTAATGTAATAAATCTACAAAAGAAAAAAAAATAAAAACAACACAGCAATGTGGAATCTTAAGAGTCAAGGAAGGCTCATATATTTGTGCTTTAAGACAAATCCTTGTACCAAAGAATGGCCTGTCTGTTTTTTCCTGTCCACAGCCAGTGGTCTCAAGAGGGCAAAAAAAACCCCAAAAAAACAGCCAACAGTCTTGTGGCCTTGTAGGAAGGATTCCCAGTAGTTCTTGTGTTTCTCCCTCGTTTGTACCACCCTTCAGATAACTGCTTCCTTAATAAACAATTTATTCTCACCTCTTCCACTCCTCTGCATCTTACAGTTTGAGGGAGGATAATTAGAACCAGGAATTATTTCCTGGACTGCTTCAGTCACATCGCCTCAGGACTTGATAACTGGTTGATAAATACATGAATAAATAAAATCGATTCACTGGACAAACCTCACCAGCACTGCTGGGTCCCAGGCAGGGAACCTCACAGGAAAGGGGCCCAAGAGGAACTTGGGAAGGCATGTGTCACAAAATCACTGACAAGGACCCTGACACTATGTGGGGGTAGGGTTGCTTGGAGAACCCTGCCACACCTTCCCGGTAGTTAACCTGGTCTGAAGGCTGAATGAGACAGGGAGAGAGGAGGGGAAGCAGCAGGCTGGGGATGTGACCCAGAAAGACTCAGGACTACCTTACAGAGAGGTCCTCACCCCTCAGGAGGCCTCCAGTCATCTGGAGTGATGGTTAAGAGGCTAATGATTGGGCCCCATGCTCAAGAGTTTCTCATTAAGTAGGTTTGGGAAGGAGAAGGAGGGTGATACTTTCCATTGCTAACAAGTTCCCAGGCCGGCTAATGCTGTGAGCCTGGGAACCACACTTTGAGAACGACTGTGCTACTGGAGATGCTTGCAAATACGTGCAGCCACTCTGGGAGGGCCTGCGTGCATGTCAGTGGGCTGGGCAAGAGGCAGCAGGATCCAACATGCATTTAGAAACCTGTAAAATGGGTTGGAGAAGGTGAAATTCTTTGGCATAAAACCTGTGAAGAGTCAGAAATGAAGACAGGATGGTGGGAATGGAAATGGATGGGTGGAGGGGAGAGTCTGGGTGAAGGAGGAGGAAAGGATAAGGGTGCAGAGAGGAGCTGGGCAGGCTCCTAGGGGCTCCGCTGAGGGTGGTACTGTCAGGTGGAGGCACAGGCAGTGAGGGATCTGGGGTGAGGGAGGGGAAGGGACTGGGTCAGGTCTGGAATGCGCAAGTTTTGAGGAAACCCTGGCACACAGGCTCCCGGTTGATAGCTGGGGTGAGGGGTGAGGAAGGAGGTCTAGGACACCAGAGCCAAGTCTGGAAACGGAGTGAAATCACCCAGGGGAGGGCACGGAATAATAAGAGGACACCTGAGGGGGCCCAAAGTTAATGGCTGATCAGAGGAAGAGGACAAAGCCACCACCTGCAAAGGGGCACCAGCAGTGAGTGGTAAGGGGTCAGCAGCCCAGGTTGATTGGTTCCCACCCCTAAAGGGCAGGTTTCCTTGAGAAAAGTCAGATCTGGTGGCACACAGCATTTGGGGTTTTTGTTTTGGTATGGAGTACAGGCCATGGCATGAGGAGTTTCAGCGGGAAGAGGCTTTAGCATGATCATACCCCTTACTTCCTTCCCACTGGCAAGCAGACCTACTGAGGAGCCAGGAGTTTATGCTCAGGGTCCCTCCTGATCCCTGGCCCAGGACTGCGCCTCATTTACTCCTGAGATGCTGGTGTGAGGCCAAGTCCTCCCCCTAGAGAAGGAGTTAGGAGCCAGGTCAGAGTGGTTGGGAGCAAACTGGACAAGAGGAGAAAGTTACAATGGAAATCAACCAGTGAACCAGATGCCACCCTAGGAAGAACTAAGCACCAGGTGCTCCCAGAAGATACTGTCTCAAAGGTGGAGGGGAGCCCAGAGTCCTTAGGCTCAGAATTGTACCTGGGAGGGGAAAGGAGGCAGGTAGGTGCTGGTTAGTGACCAGGCCATGAGGGTTTGACAAGGTGGCAGCAGGTGCTCCATGGCTGCAGAGGGTTATTTAATAAAAGCTGCAGTCAGTGTCACTCCTTTCAAGTCCCTGAATTCAGTCTCTTTATTTAAGGCCTGTACACATGCTGCGGGAAATGGAAAGGGCAACCAAAGGGAATGGGAAGGCAGACAGAGAGAGAAAGCATTAACAGGCAACAGTTTTTAGAGATGGTAGAGCATTTCAGAAAGAGCAAATTCATGGGCACTCCCTGATGCTTTTATTGCTTTCCTTCACAGCTGGAGAAATTGTTTGATCAAAATATTTGTATTATTTATTGTGTTTAAGTGAAATGACATCGACAGCTCATTATCCCAAACTCAGAATTCCCATAGCATCTGTCATAGTCACACTCTTAGAGACATCACTCCCCTTGGAAGATGGAGATACATGGGGTGGAAGATGCTAGACAGAAAGCAGCAGGCGTCAAACCCCAGACGTTCTCAGTCCCATGGCCCAAGCCAGGCTCTGATTAAACAGGTACTGCTGGAGAACAGGGGGTGAGGCCCAGGGCCAAGCCCTAGAGTAGACCCCTCGAGCAGGGTCAGTAGCCCTCTTCATCCCAAATCCAAACCGACCCTACTGGGGGCTTCCATGTCAAGGAAATGGCCAGGGTCTCCACTCTTAGATGTTACTTGGCAAAACTATTCAGTGTGCTCTGTTTATTGATACAATTTTTAACGAACTATCTCTTTCAAGTCTTTTGCCTCCAAGGTAGACTTAAAGAGGAAATGATCACTTTTTAAAAGTTACCATGCCGTTTTCTCCATTCTGAAGTGAGGAATGGCATGACTACATAGAACTTTTCTTTAGGATTCTAAATTCCTTTCAGTGACAAACTCAATAAAAGGTCTCATCCCTGCTGCTGTGTCCATCCCCTTCCCTGTCCATCTGGGATAGAGAAGAGGCAGATTTCGGATCCCAACTTGGCCCCCACAAGTCCTGTAGAATCCTATTCTGGCATCTGTAGCCCTGTAGCACAGATGTGTGGTACATGTTACATTCTACATGCAAGGGAAGCACAAGCATCTATTGAGTGCTTACTGTGTACCCAGCACATTTTAGAACTTCATTTACCTTACTCACTTCCCACAACAACCCTAGGAAGACATGTTATCTTCTCTTCACAGATAAGGAGATTCATGCTCAGAGAGGCTAAGCCCAGGCTCAAAGCCTCAGAGCTGACAAATTTGTAACTCAGGACTCTAAAGCTGTTTCCCACTGCATCCTGCTCTCCCCCGCCCCACCCAGAGAAATGAAGACATCTCAGAATGCCCATCAGAAAACTGGAGGAAATATGGGGACACCTGCACGTGACCTCTTCAGAGCACACTTCACCAAGCCCAATTTGTAAACCAAAAAAGTTCACTCACTTCCCATATTTCCATCTCTGTGCAATGTACTAAAGACAGAGCCATACTAAAGGAAAAGAAGGCTAAAATTGTAGACTCATTCCAGCCATTTCCAGAGTAGGACCTCTGAAATCCTCTTGGAGATTTCTGAGCCCTAATTTCCTCACCTACAGAATCAGGTTGGTTATCTCTTCCTGCTTCACATGGTGAATGTGTGGCAAAGAGTCTGAGGACGTCACCCAGATAATCGTGCACATTTCTCAGAACATCTATTTTCTTGGTATAAAACCTGTTGCAACCACCCATGGGTCATTTCAAGAATCCAGACCAAAATGAGATAATGGATATGGAAGTGCCATATAGACTGGAAAGTGCTATGTCAATTTAGGGCGTCTTTCACCCCACCACTGGGAGCATCATCATATGCTTGACTTTCAGCAGGGCTTTTTACTCAAAAATTTAAAATGTCCCTAATTTCCTAATGGATCTGGTGGCTGTTCAGCTCTCCCAAGAGAACCTAAATTAACACTGTGTCTAAGATAAGGCCAGAAAGAATTCTCTTTATCCTGCTTGGCTCAGAGAGGATGGATCCCCAGTGTCGCAGCCCAGTTGTCACGTTTTGAGACTGGGATGTCAAGTTTGGGTAGACAGAAAGGGTGACATCTGTGGAGCTCCTGAAATCTGAAACAGGACACCCAGGAAAATGATGCCCTACAGTCCTCCAGGGCCTCCTCCAGGCCCCCAGAAGAGAGTGGGGACATCGGGGCACTTTCTAGAAGGCAAGGAAAGTTCTGCCCGCAAGACTCGAGCTTCCATAGCACCCTCTAAGGGAATCCTGGGACCAGGCAATTTTTAGAGAAACCAGTTACTTTATCAATGGCGGGTCTATCACTGATGAACTTAGTGCCAAAAATTAGAGGAAGAAAATACAAATGTGAGTCAAAATTTCACACTCTCACCATATACTAACCTTGATTGATGACTCCCCTTGAATTCAATGCCATTTCCCATGTTGTTTTCATAACAGAAAATCAATTCACCAACCAATGACACAATTAATCGATACATAAAATAGAACCCAGGATATATATTTTTAAGTTTGTAGAAAAAAATATCTGTTTGTTTTCTAGGTTGGTTTTCCTCTGTAAACTCAAAGTTTTCAATACTAAACATAATCATTTTAAGTATTAAAGCAAAGCACTTTCAAAGCACATCTCATATTCTAGAAGCTTCCGCAGAGAGCGTGCACACAGTAGAGTACTTCTCTCTGAGAGCATGCTATCCACTTTAGTGCTAATCCACTTTCTTCCTTTGTAACCAGCATCAACATGCCTTTGTAACGAAGGACTCATCTGATGGAGTGTTTAAAGTCTGTGTCATCCTCACATGCTATTTCGTCAGGCCTAAACACAGGCAGCTTTCTAAAAGCAAGTGGAGGGTGGTTAGCCTGCCAACTCAATCAAAACGAGGGGCCCTCTAAGTGTTTTCTCACAAAGCTAAGCACAATGCTGTGGGAGTAGGCTAATACAGTCAAAGCAATGAAGGCCTGATGACTGTGAAAATCCAGCAGCTCATTTCTACTGCCTATTTTACGGGACAGGGATAGAGTAACTCATTTGTTGTTTGAGGATATGTCCTTCAGTGTTATGGGTTGAATGGCATTCTTCCAAAATGTAAGTTGAAGATCCTACGTGAACATAATCTTATTTGGAAATGAGGTCTTCGAAGAAGTAGTCAGGTTAGACATGAAGGTGGGTCCCTAAATCAATATGACTGGTGTCCTGCCAAGAAGAGAAGATTAAGACACACACACACATACACACACACACACACACACACGCACACACGCACACACACACACAGAGGGCCATGGGGAGACAGACACAGAGATAAAATGATGTTACCTAAGAACACCTGGTACTGCCAGAAGCTGGAAGAAGCAGAGAAGGGCGCTTCCTAGTAGCTTCAGAGGAAAAGGGCCCAGCCAACACCTTTGTTCCAGAACTGGAAGAAAATAAATTGCTGTTTTAAGCCACCCAGCCTGTGGTATTTTGTTATGGGAGCCTGAGGAAATGTCACAATCTTGTTGGATGAAGGCCACTGTTACATCAGCAACTTCTGGAGGGGTCCACATGCTATTCTGTTGAACAGAGCCGCAGTGAATATTTACAAGAAACAATATAAAATCTTTTCAGAAAATTTGAGAAGAGGAAAACATGTGCAGTAGGCTTCTGTTCCCTTTTTTTCTTTCTTTTTTTGGCTTGAAGAATTCATTCTTCCTTCTCAGAGAACTCTGCTTTCCTTGGAGGAATTACTTCTCTACTGATTTAGGCTCCACAGGCAAGCAAGTCAAAAGCCAAGAGCCTCATCATTTGGGACTGTCAGGAGACCAGGCTCCAGGAGTAGAAGCCTCTGGAGAAACCCAAGACTTGGGAGGGCAGGAGAGAAAGGAAAAGAACTGGAGCCATTTCCCCTGGAGGAGACCAGCCCTCTTTAGAGCCCGACCTCCTACTCCTGACATCTGAAGTCACCTGCTTCTCTAGGTTCTCTGACACCTTCAAGATCCTGATGCCATTCCAGCAAGTTCTCTTGGTGCAAGAATAGGAATCATTTTTAGTTCCTCATAATCCAATAACCCTGCCTGATGGAAAGAAAACTACACACCCCATCCCTGGCCAGCTGGAGCCACCTGTGCCAATCACTCTGGCCCATCAAGAATGTCAGGATAATACCTGGCTGAAGGCAGGTTCTGAGTCAGGCAACCCCAAATGTTCTTTCTATGCTTAGGATTAGGTTGTCTAAGATCCTAAACATTTACACTTAGTAATTATAGGTTTGGCAATGGGGCTCTGATACTGTCTGTGACCAACCATACCTGTCAGTGCAGGATAATTGCTGGAAGCACATTACAACACAAATTCACAAGTCAGAAGGCTCCAAACTGCATCCTGCAGCTTCAACCCTGTATTAGCTATCTGCTGCTACAGAGCAAAAGACCTCCCATTTATTTCCCTGCTCAAAGCAGTGGCCTGCATCACTCATTTTCTGTGGGTGTGGGATCTGGAAGTAGCTTAGCTGGATGGTTCTGGCTCAGGGTCCCTCCTGATTATAGCTGAGCTCTCATTGGATGTGGACATCTCAAGGCCTGCCAGGAGGATGTGCATGCAGCTTGTCCATGGAGAAGCTGGCAAGCTCGGTTCCTCATCACTTGGGTCTCGTTACAGGCTGCCCAAGTACCCTCCAGACAGGGCAGCCATCTTCCCTCCAGTGCTGGTCCAAGAGGGTCACCTACAATCCCTTTCTAACCTCATTTCAGAAGTGACATCCCAGGCACACCCCTATGGCTCAGGTGGCTCATATGTAGGCCATGTAAGGCCTAAAGATGTGAATTTAAGGCTTAGGGGAGGCAGCTGAAAAATTGACATCCCATTCCCCAGCCATGAGAATTGTTACTAAGTCCTGCCTCTACTGAAGAAGAATGAAGCCCCCCACACCCACACACACACCTTTTGAGGCAGGAGGATGGAAAATGTATGGCTCTATCCATAAACCCATACAGGGCCACAAAATGCTAAACTCCAATCTCCAATGTATCCAGTGAAATGATTCAAAGATCAAGGGAAGCAGGGCCAGGAGCCAAAAGCTGTGGCTTCGGTCCAAGTCCTGGTGAGGCTCCATGTGACACAGGATGATTGGTGAACCTCTCGGGGACTCCATTTTTTAGCTGTCACACTTTGGCCAAGCACTGTGTTAAGTGCTCTACATACACTCTCACCAGATCCTTTTAACATTCCAATGAAGTGGCTGTTTGAATCCTCATTTTTCAGCCGTGGACACTGAGCCACAAAGAAGTGAAAGAATTTGTCTGAAGTTACACAGGAGCCAGGTTGGGACCCAAAATCTGCCTATTCGGAGAAAAAATGACACACACAAAAATTCAGAAAATGTAAACAGTGGGGAAAAAAAAGGCACCACAATTTGATAAGGCATTACCATTAAGCATAAATAATGGCAAAGTTGATAACAGAAGACATTAGAGAAATGATGTTGCTACAGATGAGGACAGACAGGCTGGACTAGAGGGTGGGGAAGCTGAAGTGCTAGCATTTACTGTCCACTATCCGACATGCCATGTAGATGAGGATGTTGATGACCTCCAGGTGAAGGGGACAGGAGCCTTTCATTGGAAAATGGTTAGGCTATTAGTTAAGAATCTATCAAACTCTATAAAACCTTGAGCTTATTAACTGCTTTGATAGTCAACATTACATTTGAATCAAAGACTAAGGTTAGAAAAGGCAATAATGCATCACCTAGAACTTAGACATATTTAGTACCAACATCCTTTAATACTCTGCCAAAATGCTGCCTGCCCTAGGATGGCCCCTGACACCCATGGTAGTGCTGTAGCCACACACATCAGTTCTATTACTTTCTACTTCATGAAAAAGACAGCAGGAAAAATACCTTACTAAACCCACAAGGGTATCCAGCATAGCTAAGCACTTCCAAATATTTACTGAATTAATAAACCATCCCTGACATGATCATGTGTAATAAGTGTGAGCTTACGAAACCATCATTTAATAAACACACATTTCTGAGGTTCAAATTCCTAGTATCTAAATGTAAGTCACAAGATCCTGCCAGTATTATGGACAGAATGTTTATTTCCCCCTAAAATTCTTCTCTGGAGCCCAAATCCCAAGTGATGATATTAGAAGGTAAAGCCTTCGGGAGGTAATTAGGTGACGAGGTTAAAGTGCTCATGAATAGAATTATTACCTTTATAAGAAGAGGCCAGAGAACAAACCAGCCCTTTTTCATTTGAGGACACAGTGAGAAGAACACCGTCTATGAACCAGATACCAAATCAACCACACGTGCAGAACTAGAGAAATAAATTTCCATTGTTTGCACCCTACCCACTCAATGGTCATTTTTAGTAATATGAACTGATTCTAAAACTACCAGGAACTTTAATAAACAGAATCTGGATTTATCCACAGAAATATGATATTAAGTTCTGTCTTCATTTTACAGGAATTTTTACAGAAAATGGAGATTTAAATGTGTTAATAACTTGGCCAGGTCTTTCAGAGCCTGGATCTATGTGTTTCTGCACCTTGCCCCCTCTGACTTCAGGAAGGGAATTTTCAAGCTGACCTCAAGTAAACTGATATCAAACTCTAAGTGGTTATTACTATTCTCTGTTTCACATTTCTATCTACCTATGGAACTAGATTACAACTTTACCCCCCAAATTGCTTCTCAGAAATAACCTTGGGTCTCAGAAGCATAAACTTAGGTTCATATATGGATAAAAATTACATGAAAGCAAAACTACATAAAGAAAAGAAAACTGGTGGTAAAGAGAGAGAAAAACTGTTTTAGTAAAGACGTAGGAAGAAAACTAGGGAGGGGGGCCAGGGCAGGTGATGGGGGAGTCAAGGAAAGGTGAAAAAACAAACCAACACGTGAACATGTGCTTGAGGATGCTCCACCCCATCATATATGAGTGTCTCCAAGGCTGCAGCCACACAGGAGTGATGTGAATGAGCACGGTGTGAGTTGACTCGCAAGACGCTTCAGCTCAACCGGGACCTTAGGAGCTCTCCTTTCAGTCCCTGAAGTTTTCAGCCAGGCAAACCAAACTGTTTTAAGACCCCAATCAGGCTGAGGCAGGAGCAGCTGGACAAGCAGGCGGAAGCAGTGTTTTTCTGGCCACCAATTCCCAGCAGTCCTAGTACATTCTGCAGGCCAACAGGCTCATCTTTCAGCCAACCCCCTCATATGGCCTGCAGGCTCCATACTGTTCACAGTAAATGTTAGATATCTGCACTTTCTTTGCAAGAGAACAATCCAGAGGTTGGGCACCTGGGCTGACATTCAGAATAGGCTGCTTCCTAACACACTCTGGCAAAAATACAGTGCACAGTATCCCCAAATCCCAGTGTCCCCTGAGCTGCCACCAGTGAGAACACAGCAGACAAACAACAGGCTCCTTGGTCATCACAGGTTTTAGGGTTAGGGTCAGGGGTAAAGGGTTTAGGTTAGGGGATTAGATTTAAGGAGTTAGAGTAGGGTTAGACAGATAGGGATAGGAATAGTGGGTTAGGTTTGGGGTTAGAGTTAATTAAGGTTAGATGGTTAGGATTAGGAATTAGAGGTTAGGCTTAATGTTAGGAGGGAAAGGGTAGGAATTAGAGGGTTAGGGAGTTAGTGTTAGGAGCTAGGGGTCTAGGGTTGGGTGGAGCCAGGCAGCACTAGGATCCCCAGACACAAAAGATATTATGAGCACATTCCAGATATGGGCCCTGGACCCTGGACAACACATCAGGGGGCTTCCTGTCAGATAAGGTAGGCATCCCTGGTAGTCTTTATGTTGGTTTTGCTGCTGGAAGGAAGAGCTCATTCTTTTAGAATCCTTCGCAAACAGTGGCCTCCAAATGCTTGTTAGAATCTCTAATTAGGTTGGATGATATAAATGAAATGAGAATAATTAGGATTAATTGGTTAACATTTCATATAGTTAAAGTTAATTTTTTTACTAGAATGTTCTCTTCTTAATGTGCTCCTCTGACCTTACGTTGTGAAACAGTCCTTGAACTTTGAAATGCTGGCAGGGGTAGATAACGTTTTGTTACTGCTTTAGGTTTTCCAACATCCCACATTACTCCAGCCCTCCAGACCTTATTTGGGCAAATAAATATTCAGCCTCCCGATGTTGGTCTCTCCCCACAGTATTAATTTATTTATTTTTAATATGTGGTCCAATATCTGGGCTCCACGGGTTTCTAGAAGTTAAGAAACAGTGGTGGGTTCTTCAGAAGAAATGAAAGACAAAAGCATCAGGACAGCTACAACTCAGTGGCACTTGCACATGAGCAGGGATTGCATTTGACTCAGGAGACGGAGTGTCTGGCATAAGAAACAGGTCCCCCAGTCACAGCACCGCCACAGCACAGCCCCAGTGCCTCACGGTGGCAGTCTGAGAGGGCACTGGGGGTGGGGCGGGGAAGGAGCAGGCAGATGAGAACGGTGGCAGACGTGGCTCTCTGCCAGGGTTTTTGTGAATGGGTGGGTGTGGAGCAATGCTTCCTGTGCATTCCAGCGCAGGGAGGAACAGTCACAGGCACTGAGGGTGGAGAACGACTGGAGGAATTGGTCTCCAGGGGCACGCTGCATGTCTGGATGCCTGTTCCAAGAAACGGCTGCTCTGCATTAACAACCCAGGGGGTGTTTTGTTTTCATTTTGTTTGCTGTTGCTGTTATTTGAAAACAATAAGCCGTCTTGACTGAGGTGCAGGGGTCTCCTTCTGTTCTTCCTCATCACACTCACACTCACATTCACGTCTGCTTAGAGGAAGTCTGAGAGTCTCAGGAGGCTGATGTGAGGAGCGCTCAGACAGCCTCACCTGCTTTTCCACCAGACTGACTGGTGATGAATGAAGAGTCCACAGGAATCCTGGATCTCAGAAGGAGATGCACAGCTTGCGTCCACACAGCACTACCTCACAGGGAGAAATGCAGACAGTCCAAGAACCCGAATGTCTGGTGAGCTGGTGAAAGTATGTGAACACTGAATGGAACCTGTCACTATCAGTGGCAGTGGTTTGCACTGTGTTTACTACAGTCCACCAATACAGTCACAGGTATGTCTAGGCTGAACTTTGTCAATCCTGATGAACTGAGAAGGAAACTATATATCTTCCTCCAGAGTCCTGTCCCGCTATTTGGACAGAATAGTCACCCAGATTATAAAACTATGCCTCCTCTG
Source organism: Solenodon paradoxus (assembly GCA_004363575.1). Classification (NCBI taxonomy): domain Eukaryota; kingdom Metazoa; phylum Chordata; class Mammalia; order Eulipotyphla; family Solenodontidae; genus Solenodon; species Solenodon paradoxus. The sequence continues at coordinate 262,747 of RJWH01001232.1, read as the reverse complement.
GGCAGACCCAGCCCCTCTGACATTTGCCTTGGGGAGTGGAGGGTTCTTTCTGCAAATTAGAAAGCCAGAGCTTGGTAAACAGAGGGTGCGCCCTAGGTCAGTCCCCTGGATTCTTTGTGCAGAGAAAAGCTTGCACAACTGTTCTCAGAGGTCCTGCCTCCCTCTCGAGTGTCCAAACACAACTGGACTAAAAGTGTAACCGTTTCAAATCAAGGGGATCGGAAAAGATCAGTGATACCACTTTTTCTCTAATCTGAACCATAAAAGGGAAAAGGGAGTTACTCATTCCGCTTTCACATTGCTCTATGTCAGAGTACTCTTGCCCCCTCGAGACCACTCAGGCTGTATCCTTCAACTTTTACCCACCCATCAGTCCAGGCTCTGATGCCGAAACCACGTTTCAGGCACCTTTGCTTTTCCCTATAATGACTCTAAATAGCTAAGACATGTAAGCATAGCTCCCTCACATTTTTACTTTTTCAAGTTAAATAAAAACACCATGCCTTAGTCTCAGCACCCCCAACCCTAACCCCTCAAAACTAAGGTGACTGAGAGCCTGTATCTGCAGTTCTGCACAGTAAGTGCAGAGAAGCTAAGATTGGCGGGGAACAGCCCTGCTTCCACAGAGAGGCCATCCCATATTTTTGGTAAGTAGAATTTCTGGAAGTCTGATACCTCAGAAAATTTAAGGAGCACCCCAATGCCATGGGCTGCAACAGATATAATTGATGGTTTGGTGATATACTCCAGAGCGGCACAGGAGGAAAGGGGCTAGAACCTGTAATGAATAACAGCATAATGGAATGCACTGAGAGTCAGACGATTAGAAATGGAGTGGTCTCTAGAAAAACCATGGGGCACTGGCATTTTCCAGGGGCGCTTTTGGCAGTGACAGTGAAGATCATGACCAAACACAGCAGAGTGGAAATAGGTTTCACCCAGAGAAAACTGTTTCCCAGAACTGAAGCTAACACCATTGGACAAGAGGTTTCAGAACAATGAAGAATCAACAAATAAGATGAAGAGATGCCTACTGATAAAGCTACAAACCCCATGTACTGACACTAGATGGCTTATTGGTGACAAGAAACCAAGTTCTCTAAAATGAGCACAATTAGCAGTCATTATAAGTTCACTACTGTGAACAATAGTTTCTACTCGAGAGGGAGTTCAGTTTCGCCTTGACAAGCAAGAACATTGACCACGAAAACAATGAAGTGAAGAACACTTAGTTCCAGGATGCGATGTGGATCGTTTATTACAGAAAACCAAGGATTACTTTCCCATTCATGGGATTAAATGTGAGAAATATGTGTATCTTTCTCACACAAGTCCTTTTTAGTAGAACGAGAATCATGTTTGATGCCTGGAGGTTGCTGCAGATTTATCTCCCAGGAAGTATAAAGTGGTAAGTGGGTAGAACTCACAAAAATGTATGTCACCAAACAGAGGGACCAATCTCTGCCTGAATTCTTCAAAAATTTCCTAAGTTTATAGTTACTTCACATATATAAAACTTTAATTTTCAATTCCTCTTGCAACCAACTTTTCTGCATGTCCTACACAGGAAGGACATCTGAGCAATGGTACATCCTGTCTCATTCATCCATTCATTCTAAGTTCAACCAATACTGAATACCTACCATGTGCCAGGCATCCACAATACAGCTCAGCAGCACAGACGTATCTCTGGCCTTTGCAAAGTTAGCAGGAGAATGAGGGAACCAGGTTGTTAATTCATCATACAAATAATTACATCATTCAAAACTGTGCTACGTCCAACAAGGCAGGCACAGGGTATGAAGAGAAAGCCAGAGTAAACGAGGTAATTCAGAATGAACTCAGGTCCAAAATACTTCCCTTATGATGTCTATAAAACTCAGGAAACCAGTCATTGGCTCTGTGACTACTAGTGTTGGCATTTATCATAAGCTGTTTTGAAAATTATTAAAATAAAGTTGTTAACAAAATAGAAGTATTTCAGCATCTGCAAGCCATATATTAATGTTAAATAATGAAAAGAAGAGAGGGGTTTGCAATTAAATGAATACATACTAGCACACCAGGTTTTCTTTTACTAGACATGCCCCTAATAGGGGTGTCACTTTATTCAGTGAATGTTTATTTAGGGGACAGCGGGACACACACACAAAAAAATCTCAGTTTGGCTTGTAGAAAACCAGACAAGGTTGGGGGCGGGGGTGGAAAAGAGCTCAGAATAACATAAGCTTTAGAAACCAGTCCAACTTGGGTTTGAGTCTCAGCTCTACCATCATTATGCAAACTTTGGAAAGCATTCTTCTCCAAGCCTCGATTTTCCTTTATAAGTACTATTAACCATAGTAGGAAAAGGAGTATTAAAGATTACTGAAGACTTACTACATAGTTGGCAAGAATAAATAATAAATAAAGATTGATTTAAAAATCTATTAGCTATTCTCCAAACTCAGCATTGCAGAAAAGACTTCTGGGAGGAGCAAGAGTGGCCCAAGTTTTAACCAGCAACTCAGCGTCGACAGGTAGCATGGAGATGAAAAGGGTGGGGCTGTCCACAGATGAGCAAAGTGAACAGTTTCATTTCAAAGAGAGAGCTCTCCCAGGTGCCAAGTGGCAGGTGGGGGAGGATCCAATCAAAGGGTTTGGAGGATGCGTTAATGGGGAGCTGGGCCATGGAGGAGGGTCACATGCTTCTAGGGACATCTAGAGAAGATCAACATGGCAGCAACATGAAGGACAGGCTAGAGAAAAGAAGGCCTGAAGGCCATGACACAGGCACGAATGGACTGGATACCAGGAACAGAATGGAAATGAGAATTTCATGAACCTTTACTATTTGCTCAGGGAAGAAGAAAAAGAGGAGAGGTTTGAGGAAGATAGAAAATGCTTGGTATGGTCAATACCAAAAGCATGAGAACTAGCAACAAGAGGTAGAGTTCTAGAGAAGTTCTAAGGATCCATGAAGCAAAGCATTTTTCTACTGAGCCTTTCACCCAGTTCTCTTGTGTCTGATGATAATATTTAGTCCAGGAAAAGAGCATAGAAAGAAGGCAGCAAGACTGTCAGGTTTGAGCACAGTCTACAGTGTCATCACCAGTATTAGAGACAAACTGGGTGAACTGGAGGAACACTATCTAGATGACCGCATGGGCGGTGCACCAACATGGACAATGAAATGCTGAGATCCACGGTGGGCTATACTAGCACCTAGCTCCAGTGTGTAAGGCCTTGGAGATCAAGGCAATATGAGATTGAGAAAGAAAAATGGAAAATGAAACCACCGAAGTTAACAGCAGGCCTGTGAAGAAGAATGTGTTCTAGATGCCACCGACACCCACAAACATCAATTGGGGAAACTTCACCCCAGTACCTTCTGTGTTATCTGATATTTCATCTGGGATCTAATGAAGAATTCATGAACTTTTTCTGGAAACCAAGTATTTTTGTTCTAAATGGAATATGTCTCATGGTGACTATCTGCAAACCAGGAAACTGTGTCCATTGTTGACATAGGCAAGGAAACCAACCAGAACTTGAGTTATTGAGAGACAAGGCATGGGTTCAATTCCTCAGTGATATAATCAGTCTTATTAAGTTACATGACACAGAATATACCTCTACTCCCAATGGTCTCACATTCTTTCAACTAACGATGATGATGATGATGTTTAACACTGCTTGAATGCCAGAGGAGTCTATGAGTTAATCCTATGAGGAAGGTTTATCTATCATTTCCTGTAAAAGGCATCATTTTACAGACGAAAAAACTGAGATCATGCATCCCAGACTGGCCAGAGAGAAGAGATACAGGATGAAGTTGGTTATTATAGGAAAGAGGTCTTAGAAAGAAGAAACATCTTTGGTCATCTTTAGGTGAGACCTCTGTACTGTTAAGTGAAAAACCAAAGAACCCTTTATCATGTTTCAGCCAGAATACCTTATCTGGGTTCTATCAACTTAATCTATCGATGTAATAATGTACTCATATATATTGGAACTGGGCATAATTTTAAAGCAACATAGGATTTTTCAATAAACAATAATATGGAAACAAAGAAGTGAAAAAGGGAGCCAAAAGAGCATGCAATAAAAATGCAAACTCCTTTTATTGAATGGGCCCCAAATCATTTTCCTACATTTTTGCAGACTTTAAAACACCCTGTATTTTCATTTCTCCAACAGGATGCTATACAAATCATCTCTCTTCTTTGCCCATGAACTTGATAGTTCAGGTTACAGGGACAGTGCATTTCACTCTGCATTGCTACTGAGCGTGTGTGATAGAAGGGTCTATACGCAGATCCCTGTGGAGTGTGGTCTCCAGGAGTCACCCTCGCAAAAAGGGGCAGTTGGGGTCAGTTACATGTTACATAGCTCAGGGAAGAGGAACAAACTCCTTCCCCGAGTGAGGTCATTTTACAGTGTTCAAAAGTATACGTGTAAGTAGTTTTATGCCTGGATTTCTTCTCCCACCTGACAGTGGGGTGGACTTAGTGTTGGGTTCTTATTTTCATAGCACGTTATATAATCTGGGTTTGATGGCAAGCTCTCACATTTGTCACACCTATCCACAACTATTAAAAATGAGACTGCACTAGAGATTCTGTGGGCTGTCTGGGGATTCCCCTCAAAATTCCTGAGTAAGAAAAGCACTGTGAACCAAGAGTCTTTCGTTTAACGAAGCAGCCCCAGCACCCAGGCATTGGATGTTCTCAATGCAGAAGAGTGGTTTTGAAATCTTTCCAAAGCAACAAGGTGGGTACATTACAAGTGATATCAACAAACCCACAATACTTCAATATCATTAATTTCTTCCAAACCTATGTTGATGGAAATGATCAGATCCTAAACACGTCACACAGAAGAAAAACTCAAATGAAGAGGGCAGTCTTGACTGTCACCCATTTACAGTTATAGGGCTCCAGCTACATAAATGCTCAGTTAAACCCCCTAAAACATTGTTAAATAGTCACACACGAGCTTGCAGGGATGAATTCAGTGTGATCCAAAGTGGGTGTTGGTTAAAAAAACATCCAGGAAAGAGGGGGTAGGGGCAAGAAGAAAAACTAGGAAACTACACTTACACTAAGAAATTCTGAACCTGAAACTGAGTGAACAAACGAAATGATACCTTATCATTAACATGTAGAAAAGTGGGTTCAATTTTTAGCTTTGCAAAGAACTGAATTAAATTGAAGTTTCCTATCCTATTTTCTAAATATGCAAGAGTTCCTTTCAATCCATTCATAAAATATACCCATTTGCTTTGTTATACGAACAAGTGACAAATGGCAGAGAGATCTCTTGAGAGGAAGGGGAGGCCACAATAAGTTATCTGGCTGGGTCAAAGCACTGCACAAACCAAATTAGGTGTTTGGTGGAGTGTAGAGTCCTCTTGCCCTGCATTTCCAGGAATATTCATACAAAGCATATCAAAACACACAATCCATAATCAGAGTTAAAGCAAATACCATCATTTAACAAGAGGTCAGCCCGTTGTTTCACAATTTTGAGTGTAACACTTTGAAATCTCTCCCATCTTAGCAAGTCTGAGCAATTCTCACCCTTCTGGTAAGTCATCATGGTGCTCACTTTGACCCATGTCAGACCATCCACAGACAGACATCACCCTTGAACTAACAAGTATTTCCCTTCTAGGGTTGGGGACAGGCCCCCAGTGCTGATGCACACTTCACTTGTGGGTGAATGCTTCCCGTCTCCCTATTTTGTAGCATTCTAGATCTTCAACCCTAAACTAATTTTTGGTGCTGGCATTTAAAAATTACTGTTTTAAGGGACATGGATTGCTCGATTTTACTCAGAAGAACAAAAAGGAGGAGAGAGAGGAAAAAAAGACAACCAAACAGGGAAGAAAGAGGGCAAACAGTACCCAGTGGAAGGGCCTCGGGATTCCCGAAATGCCTTTTTAAGTGATGGTTCCGCTCCCGGGCCAGGTGCATCTTATATCCCTCAGAACTGCGGTTTTAGTGCCACTTGCTGTGTGACAGGCAGTTTTACATGTTGCAGTACCAAGTACCAAATGTCTTTTAGTGACAGTTTTGAGAATGACAAGCCACTTAGGCACTAATTGCTGCAACTGTTTCAAAAGAAGTGACAAACTGAGCATTCTGAATGGAGGTCACCGGGCACAATCCAGACCCAATGAAAGGGGAGAAGAGGATGGCTTCTGGAGCCCAAGCTTTAAAAAGACCAGGTCTCCTGGAAACTCGTCTTGATCTGTTTGACACCCGCCTTTGCTGGTAAAGGAAACAAATATTTCAGGCTGGTGCTGCCAGGTTACATGAAAGTACTTCTGGTAAAGTGTCTGATCTCAGAGGCCGTACATGCTCATTTACAGTAGAGTTTAGATTAAAGTGATGCATGTGGATCTGGTGTATATTCGGATGTCATTTTTCAAAGGAAACCAAGTTGGGGCTTCTCTGCCTCATGTGTCCCTATAGATTCTATAGTCTGGGAGACACTGCCCTTGAGTCGCCCAGGCCCCAGGCTGGACAACACTGCAGTTCACGAAGTGCCCACTCCCAGGGCCCTGCTCACTCCTAACACTGCAGTGCCATTCTGTGGGTAAGGGCTGCTAGAGAGTCTCACCAAATGTGCAACACGGGACACAGTGAATTTGTCTTTAATATGGGGATTTTTAAAAGAACTCTAATCACCAACCTCAGGCTTCCAAATCTTCTCCTTTCCTCCAACGCTTAATAACCTGAGATAAACTGAATGTGTTTTTCACTTTTCGATTACTTTTTATTCACGCTTTCTTCAAGCGTGAGTTAGCTCTAAAATAACTCCACTGCTCATAGTGTTGAGTCATAGAGTCCCACGGGTTGAGGTGCTTTTATTTACCTCTCATGTGACTCCTCACAGCAGGTCTGGGAAGACATGACACTTCTCTCTAATTTCCAGGTGATGAACCAGATGGTAAGAGCAGACCACGCCGTCATCCACAGTCACAGAGCCAGGAGCTGGCAAAGCTATGACTGAAATGGACCTCTCATTCCATCAAGTCTTAAAATCATTTGTACTGACTGTATATCCAAACCCTCAGGGGCTACTAATACTATGCCGGCTGACAAACACGGGTTCCAAATTCCACAGTTCAGTGGACACTGTAAACACAGAATGACAGACTATTACCACAAGTGATGAGCTTTTCATATGAGTGGGGTGGACAGAGATCCAAAATAAACTGAACAATGAAACAACACAACCTGGCAGCATTCTGAAAAGAGCCCCAGAATGGAAAGAAGGAATAACAGCACAGTCCAGGTGTGTCCTCTTCTACAGAAGAGCCGGGGTCTTTCAATTGGCTGTCACAGCCTTGAGACAGGGGGAGCCTCAACTTCCCTCTGAGATGAGCCATGGGCTCAGAGAGGAGCTCTCCCTCAGCGCACAGGAAAAGGATTTGAACCCAGGTCTTCAACTTCTGTGGAGAAGTCTCTCATTCAGTCATTAGTGTCGTTGTTAATGAACAAGTCCGGGGCTTGCATCCTTACATAAACAAAGTCAGTCAGAAGGAGAAAGACAAATACCGGATGATTTCACTCGGGTGGAATATAAAGAAACAAATCAAAGGAACAAACAAAGGCAAACAAAATGAACTCTAGGACACTGACCACAGAACTGAGGTTACCAGAGGGGAAAGAGGTGGGGGGAAGCAGAGGGCAGAGCGGGAGGACTGTGAGAAATCTGGTGACAGTGTAATGTGCTATCATATCTTTGATGGAGCCTGAACCTACACATTCAAACTTACGGAGCATTGGGAATCAATGTTACCTCAGTAAAAATATGTGTATTTAAAAAATAATAACAATAAAAGTAAACCAAAAGTAACACTTGAGGAAAGTCACTGTTCAATCAGGAAAGAGTCCAAACTCCAAGTGTTATTTTCTCAGATTGGTTTGGATTCACAAGATGAATTCCAAGAGTTTCCATGGGATTTATGGGGCTCTAGTTCCTTCTCAAAATAGAATTCAAAACCTTGAGCTGCTGAGCCACATTGACTGCATCCTCGATGGTTCCACTACGTCAAGGACACAGGACTCATTAGGACCAGGATGAGGTCACCGGGCCTAACACAGTATGTGCTGTCTTCTGAGACTCAGAGCAGAGCTCTGGGAGGCTCTAACCATGAGCGTTCTGGCTAAGGAGTGGCTGTTCGTTTTCAGCTCACCACGGGTCTCTCTGCGGCATTAACGCACACAGTACTGCGAGAAGGGTGGATACAGAACTGACACAAATTCCAAGACCCTCCCATTTCCCATCAAAAAATACAGCCATTTCCCTGAAAATGCCATAAAAGTCGGGGCTTGACATGAGCTTCTCTTACAGTCAGCAGAAATCAACTGAATCTTTCCCCCAAGACCCACTCTCTACAAAGTTCCACGGCAACACAGGGGCCTGATTTTGATTTGTGAATGATTTGACCAGGAGCACACCAAGTCACAACAACGTTAAGTGCAGTGACTTTCTACCCGCTTTTTGGTTCCCAATATGAAACTGGCTCAAATAAAAATCGACAGCCCAAAGCGGCCTGGGACACTTGCCAGATGAATGGCGTTATCCACACGCACTCGGACGCACAGACACACTCACAGACAGGCCACCACCCAGAGCCCTTGCATGGGTGAGGGAGCTGCTTCCATCTGTGTGCGACAACCTAGGGCAGTGGGTCCCAAGCCGAGGACTGCTTGTGAATTCAACTTTAAATTTAATTTGGGGAGAAGCTAATTGTGGAACAGTTGGGAAAATACTGGCGACATTTCGACTTTAGCAGCCCCACTGCCCTGATTAAAAAATATCAGCTTTCCATCTGCAAGACATTTCGAAGGTGGACTCCTTACAAATTGTTAAGGTGCAATTTGTGCACAGTTAGTTCTTTGTTTAATCGAGAAATCTGCCCGAACTCTGATTGGGCTGATTTCCCTAAGGCCAGAGTGAAGGTTATTTCCTCATGCCTGTTGGGAGCAGCAATCTCTCTAATACGTTTCTGAATTATTCCAGACCGAACATGAGAACAAAGCCCTGGCTCCACAGCAGAAAGACTAACGGAACTCCCAGCTGGGAAGGTTTAGGCAGAGATTTATAAGTACAAACACTGAAGAAATTTGCAAGTAATTGCATGTATTTGCTTTCTGTTGTGGGATGCAGTAAACCAGTATTTATTAAAGTATATCAGCAAGGTACTGTTTATTACTCCCTCTCCTTGATGCCTTATAGCAAGGAATAAAGTGTTTGGCTCTTTTCATTTCTTTAAATTAAGAGGCCAAAGCAGTATTTCAGAGACTGTAAGGAAGAGGCTGAAATTGGACACAGACTCTCGGTGTGAGAGTCTTTAATTAACACGAAGCTCCAGCAGGAACACAGCTCTAGCTCCGTTGTCCTGATTTCATTTTGTAAATCTGAACTCTGTTTTTAATCCATAAGTGTCTATGACTCCATTATTGGAAATCCACAATTCCCTTTTCCTGCAGAATTTTTAAGTATTGTCCTCGCATTGGGTGCTGAACAGGCAGCAAGGACATAACAGACCAGGAGCAGAATGTCATCAATTAATAAGGGAATGACACAAATAAATTAAAAAGAAGAGATTCTATGTTCACTGGCTCTCGCCCTTTTTTTTTTTTTTTTTTTAAATTTCCTTCCCTACAGTTACTTTGAGTTTTAATTTGGAAGTGAGAGAAAGTCAGAAGAAACCAGACAGGGGACTCCTGTTTGCTCTTGACCAAGGTCCCTGTTCTAATGATGGACCCAAGTCATTTCACAAGCTACACGGTGGTTCTTAAACTTCAGCTGCATCAGCCTCATCTAGAGAACTTGCTAATACAGATAGCTGGGCACCAGTCCCAGAGTCTGCATTTCTAACGCGTTTTCAGGGGATGTGGATGCTGCTGGTCCCGAGACCACACGTTGAGAACCACTGCTCTAGCAGGAAGATGGGCACGAGTGCAGGGCAGGAGAGGTAGGACGTCCACAAAAAACTGCAAATAATGATAACCAGATTGCATTTCATCTTCTTTCTTTGTACAGAAACAAAATGCCAGTGTCGGTTATTTCAGCCAACAAATGTCAGTTGCCACCCATATACACACATGATTGGCCACACTACCTCCATTGCGAATTTTCTTCCACCTGACACCCGTGGAGGATTTGTATTCTGGCCGCAATCAGCAGAGTGAGAGCTCCCAGTTTTATGTTTGCCCTTTTGAGGGTGGCACTATACTGACATCCTCACTTCTCCTCCTGCACCAACAGTACACTTTGACAAGGTCAGCTTGCTATGCAGTGGTACTCACTGGAGACTAGATACCCCTTTTACATTTCTAATCGCTAGGGTAAAACCAGCACACACTCCAGAGGCAGAAGGGCACCTCTTCTCCTAGAGGGTGAACATTCAGCAAGGCAACTTGGATTTTCTTAATGTTAGCATTTATAATTAAGAAGTTCCAGGCCTTAAAATAAAAAGGTCCCAAGTAGTGCCATCACACAGGTGACTGGTGAGACCAGTAGCAGAGCAAACTGCAGCCTCTGTGCTGACTGAGACTCCGCCGGCACCTGCATCTTTAGAACAGAGCACAGCAAGTTTTCTTCACTGTCATGACTTGAAGACAAACGAACTAGGGAGCAGAGAGGACTAGTGACATGAAAAATGTTATTAGATAAAAATAAGTCAGCTGAGAAAATCAGAGAGCAAGCTTGTGTGTGTGTGTGTGTGTGTGTGTGTGTGTGTGTTAAGTACTTTATTGAGACAGTCCTGGCTTATACATAGTTTTTTCAATTATAAAACCATCAAATAAAATCAGATTTTCTCTGATTTTTATTACAGAAGAAACCCAAGATCTGTATGCCTGGCCTAACTGGCCAAAAGTGAAAGGAAACTAACCTGCTCTGTGCCTACAGGATTCGATCTTTTTCATTTTTTTTCCAGTTTTATCAAGATACAATGCCTATATTGAAAGGAGAGGACATTAGGACTTAACATACATATATTGTGAAATGATTGCCATAATAAGTTTAGTTAACAACTATATCTTCATAAAGTTAAAAAAAATTATTTTTCCCTGTGATAAGAACTTTTAGGATCTACTCTCTTAAGTAACTTTCAAACACAGCAGTGCTAATGACTATCATGTTGTAATAACTTATATTCCTTAGAAGAGGTAATTGCTTTACAGTGCTAAGGTCTCCATGCCAAGGGCCCATCTTTGTAGATCTGCTCCCTCTCTTATGGCATCAGTGGGTACTTGGCATCAGTTGTGAAAATCATGTGTCCAGTTACAAGTTATCTCTGCAAAGTATAAACGGTTATAATCTTTATGGAAAACAGAATTATATTCCTGAAAAAAAACAAGAAAGGAAATGTTACATGATCCCATCCTCTCACTTCTGGGTATTTATCCCAAAACACTAATTTGCAGAGACATATGCAGCCCCATGTTTATTTATTTCAGCATTATTTACAATAGCCAAGTATTGAAAGCTACCTAAATGCTCATCGTCAGATGAGTGGATAAAGAAGATGTGGCAGACACACCCAATGGAAACTATACTAAAAAAAGATGAAATCTTGTTGTTTACAACAAAACGGATAGATCTAGAGGGGATTATGCTAAGTGAAGTAAGTCAAAAGGAGAAAGACAAATACTGGATGATCTCACTCATGTGGATTATAAAGAACAAAGTAAACAAAGGACAAAACAAAAATCAACCCCTAGACATTGACAATAGAACGAGGCAACCAGTAGGGAAGTGGGTGAGGGCAGGAGCAATGACGGTGGGGTCCAATGGACAGTGGTGGAGAACTTTTGGTAATTTGATGGTGAGTAGGGTGCATTGTCATATATTTAGTGAATGATGAACCTGTACACGTGGGCTTATATTATTTTGTAAATCCAAGTTACCTCAATGAATATTTTTTAAAAAAGGTATCTCCACAAACAAATTGCTGAGAGTCGACTTTCGTTCTTCCTGATTTCAATATCATACCTGATTTTCCTCCAAGCCACCTAGTCATCAGCACCATGCTTTATTTAAGCATGCACAAAATCTGTACATTTTGAAAGATTAAGACTGACTGAGGAAGTTCAGGTTTACTAATGCCCTACCTATCAAGTGACAAATCAGAAAAGATATCAAACTTTTTGATGATCGAATTTCCCAAGAACCTGCATCAGCGTGAAACATGATTGCCTGTGGAATACTTTTAGCAGAACAAACAGAAGTGACCTACAGTTCATCCAAACAAAACAAACAGAAGCATGAATTTGGATATTAAATATTAAACTTTTACTACTCTAAACTTCTTACTCAATGTCACACCTCTACTGTGTCATAGGGTTTACTGAAAATGTTAACAAAATACTGGCACTCGTTACCAAGGAAAATTGACTGGTAGATTCATTACAGCGTTTGTCTTAAATACGTCTATCCGAACGAAGCATGTGCTAGTCAGCACTTCAGACAACAGTGTCTCCTTTGACGGAGTCATCAGACAGACCAGATCAACTTTTTTAACCAGCCAGGACTACATTCTTCCCATTTGGGGATCAAAATCAAGCTCGGTCAACATTTCTACATGCTGAATTTGGTCAGATCAGCATTGACTTTAAAGCCAATGCAACGCTTTGACCACTTAAGTAACACAGAAAAATAAGTAATAAATTCTGCTGTTAGTTGTTCTAGTAAGTGACAACATTGTTGTGCTTAGTAAAATCTGTGTTTTCACTGACAACATAAAACCAAGCACATATGCATCAAAATGTATTACAAAGATGTATATTTCTATTCACTAAACAGAAATTCAGATATGCAACTTTTAATAACTGGGTAAGTTTCAATCCATGTCAACATACCACAAAAAATCCTTCCCTAACTTGAAAAGCCAAGCACAGGCTGATCTCTGTGATATCAGACGGACACATGACTAATCTTTTTCTTCCCTCATGGACTGTGGGGGCTCAGCTTGCTTCTGCTCCACTTCCAATTTAGAAAGAGTCTCTCCTGCCCAAAATTACTCTGGGAGCAATCATGAGTCATGGTGCACCTTTCAATACCAGCAGCTCTCTTCTGCCACCAGAGAAGTGGAGGACAGGCAGCTGGCTGGATGTTAATTGCCCTCCAGTCACTAACAACGAAAGTTGCCCTAACCACTTACTAAAGGACGCGAAGGCCCATGTCACTACCAGTTCCTAGAACGGCCCCTGTTCCTGCCTACGACATCATGGGGCCAAATGTCACTCCTCCACTTACTCCTGTTAAAACACACATCTCAGGGTCTCCCACTTGCCCCCTTCCAGTGTCACTTGAGGGTTTGTGAAATGCTAGATTCAACCAAAAATCCAGTGTCGGGACAACACATCCTCCTGAGATTCAGGACAGGGCTCTGTTCAGTGACTGCTGCTGCCTGTCGGACAAGTCAGAACCAGAACCGGCATCTCCTTTCGCTGGTATTATTCAAAACAGCAAATCTAATAAGTAGGAAGTGTGGCTCGCTCACTCAAGAGTGGATTCTTTTTTCTTAACTAAGAGCTCCAAATTCATACAATTTAGGCAAGTGGAGGTGTTTCATAGGGGCCCTTAGGAATCTTTTTTACAAACAGTATGTTTGTGAGGGCAGCAAGTCAAAGGAACTCCCTTAAGCTGTTCCAGAACCCAGCAGCACCACTGCTTCCTAAACAGGAACAGAGAAGACGCGGAGCACAGCAGAGTGGAAGCACAGACTTGAGCCCCAGCAGAGCAGGAAGGAGGAGCACCTGAAGATGACAACGGTGTCAACAGCTCACAGACTCTGACGCTAGGCCGGCTCACGCTAGGCCGGACAGAAACTCCAGCCATTGCCAGAATGGGAGCCAATGATGCTGACGGTTTGTGGTTTCAATCCGGGGACCTAGAGGGGAAGGAGGGTCAGGGGGGAGGCCGTGGCTCTTGTACAAGGCGGCACCAGGGTCCCTCGCTGGGCCCCTAGACAAAACCATCCGGTGTAAACCTTAAAGAGGATTAATCCTCCAGGAGCACTGCGATGAGACTGTAAAAGACTGAACAACAGCAGCCTATCGCAGATGAAGGCAGTTGCCTGCTCCCCAAAGTCCTGCAAGCAGAGTTACATCAAAGCCAGCGCGCACCAGACAGCGTGCTTCTGCAGGAATCCCTTATCTCAGCTCCGGACGCGGCCGCTGTGATTGTCTTGAACTGCCACCTGTCCCAGGCATCTTTGAAGGCAACGCTAAGCCTCTGATGGATCTGACCTCCTTGAGCTGAGCTGCTTTTATGTCTTTCTTCATTTTCTGCCCTGCTACATTCTTCCCCTGCCACGCACACGACATGGAACAAAGGGAGTTCTCACTCCTGACTCACTGTCCCCAGCCATTTGAAAGCAAAGAAAAACAATGTTAAGGATTATACTCTGCCCATAATATGGAGCCGTCCTCAGGAGACAAGCCTCTTATTTTTGAGAGTCTAACTAGACCATATTATCATGTGGAGGAGCTTTACAATGGGGTTCCATGGTACAGGGAGCCAAGCACAGAAAGCTGCCTCACTGTGATAACTTGAAAACACAGGCATGATGCTATGGAACGTAATTAATAATCTCATTTTTTAACAGCAGGAATACAAACGCTAAAATATTAAATCATGCTTACCAAGGAACTGCACATGAGGACTTGAAAACAGACAACCTGTGTCCTGAAACCTGATTCCACATAAGAAGAGTGAAAAAGACAGGATAGAGAAATATTAAAAACATACACAGACAGCAGGTGAGAAAAGTTTACAACCTGAACATGTTTTCTCTGGGGCCTTCCTCAGATGTTGGAAATAGCTGACATACTCCAATGAGAGAGGAAGGGCAGTATCTGGGCTTCTCTGCAAAGGCCTGCCATTTAAGAGGAGGGATCACCACTGCGATCAAATGTATTTGGTACAAGATTTTTCAACAATCTACTTACACTATCGCACAAGACTGTCTCCACATATTGCTTTAATAATATGCCTGTGACTACTTTTAACCTCCTTACTGACTGAGGAGGGTATTATTTTAATATTTTGCCTCGTTTCACTAAAGATTTCAAGCAGCTTTAAATAATTCTTATAAACTGGTAGAAAATGCAAATGAAATAAAAATTCAGCCAGAGAACAGTCTAGATGGTCAAGACGCAGAGAGAATTAAACAGAAAACATGCAGGCCAAAGATTCAACAGTTAGAAAAGCTGAGTAGCAAATCAATCTATCTCTCTATCATCTAGTTATTGATAAAAAGAGAAAGGAAGGCAGACATGAAGGAAGGAAGAAAAAGCATTTCTATGTATTTGTTTATTGTTGGTTGATCCCCCTACTCCAGGTTGTGAACTCAGGTCCCTAGGCTTTATGTGGACTACCCCCCAGTCACTGAATTACTGCCTGAGTCATTTAGGCAAACCCAAGTGGCAAACTTAAATCGGAGTTTCCTGGTAGCCAAAGTGAAAAGGGGAACCAAATCGGCTATATAATATTTCTTTTGCAAAACGTCATATAACTTTCTTATCTCATAATGTATAATGTCTTGTGTCTGTATACTATTTTAAAAAGTATCTACCCCTCCTGAACTAAACCAGCAATTCTACAACTGCCCACACAACCATCGTCCAGCCCAGATTCTGGTCTGGACTCTAAAACCCATTCATTCAAAAAAGAATCAGTTGGAAGTTTTGGGAAGCTGTGGCCTTTTTGGTAGTGGCTAATAGGAGTCCCTTCAGCCCACAAGAATGAGGACTCCATAGGAAAACACAACGATAAGGATAAGGTCAGACTCAGTCCTTGCCCAGTCATGGACTCTACGCTCCCCACACCCAGCCAGGCCACACCAACCCTGAGCCTATTCCAGCACTTTCAGTCTGAATTTTGAGCTTTTCAGTTTTTCACCAGCTTTCAACCACACAGCCTTTTTCTCTGATCGACAGCATATCTTCCCACTTCTGACACAGCTCTCAACTGCAGGCAGCCGTTCTAGTAACGAGCCTTTTCAACCTGGGCCCAAGGGGCCCTGTAAGAGGTGGAGCACTGCTCCCAGGCTCTGAGCAGACAACCCGCTTCATGCTCTTCTGTCCAAGCTGGGGTAAAGACATTTTCCTTTGACACTGCAGCCCATTACACATTCTTCAGAGATGCATGATTAACAAAAAGGAACACCCTGACATTTACTTCATGTGAGGTGGGCAGCCTGTATTTAAAGCTCATAAATCTACTCACCTCCCTCTTCTCAATGAGATCTGACGTGTGAAAGTGTTTGCAGACTGTGATACTTTCTACACAGCACACTCACTGCACCCTGCCCAATGCTTAAACACCATCAATTTCTATAACAGCACAGTTTTCTTAAAACAGAATCAACTTAAAATCTTTCCACGAATAATATTTGGGACAGTTTCCAATTTAAAAACAAGTTAAGTTTTATACAACAGGATTATTTTCTCTAAGTTTGTGCTTTTCAAATACTGTAATAGCATGGAAAAATGGAGCAGGTTAAAAAAGTTAAATTCTACAAAAGGGGGTATTCACCAATTTCCTGAAAGTATCCTAATAAGCAAAAAGAAAGAAAACAGACTCATATAAAGAAAGACAGCTCTATATAAAGATGTTAGGGGAAAAACTTTTCATGCAGCAAGCTAATAGTAACTGGACACTCGGTTAGGACATAATTTGAAGACACCAATTTCAATTCTTTGTTATGACAATAGCTAGAGTTATGGCATCTAATGTGAATTTCTTCTGAGCCATCGTACTGGTTGCCTTGCCATTGTTTTTAATTCTACTTGAGTTGTAAAAAAATGAACAAGAGGAAACCTTTCTCAGAAATACATGACTACCTCTTCCGGTGGAAGGAGTAAGACTTTAAAAACACCTGCTGGCTGGGATGGCAGTTGCCTTTGGAAAGTTGCACTATTTAATCTTTGTTTGCTATTTCTAAATATTAATGCAGTTACATTAATATTTAATATACAACATGATTACCATGCATAGTTTTTACCTCGGTAGGGCTTTTCCCAGTTCTTAAGGTTAAAGCCATTGTTTTCACGCTTCTCAGTTTCATAAAGTCATCATAAAATCTACTCTAAAACCTAAAAATCAAGAAAATGATACAAAATAATTCAATCATGTTAAAAGATATCAAATATGCAAAAGATATTAAATATGCCCAGGAGCCACTCTCCTGGTATGAGAGTATCTTCCTTTAGAGTGAGAAGGGGAGCCTCCAACGGGTCAAAGTAACTGTGACCATGCATAACTGTTGACAGATGTGCCTTTGCATTCTCTCACTCATTCCTGCTAGCATCCTGTGAGGCTTCCACTGCTGTCCCATTTTACTTAGACTTAAGTACTTGCTCACCACCAGAAGACAGAGCTAAGACTAGGTCCCAAGTTTAGCTGCTGCTAGATTGTTTTGCAGTCTAGCAAAAGTACAAAATAACTGATCGTTCCAGTTCAAGATGGCACACTGGGAAAACTCATCTCTCATCTCTTATTTGAAGCATCTCTGAAAGAAAAAGATGGAAGCCTATCTCATAATGATGATAAAAATACTAATAAATAATACAGTGTACTCAGCACATACTCTGTGTAAGGCATTTTTAAGAGCTTTCTTTATAAGCCTACAACAGGTGCTGCTATTATCCCTATTGCAGGGAGCAGAAAGAAAAGGCTCAGATAGAGTAGAAAGGTGTCCTCACAACACTGTTACAACGGCAGGATGAGCGTCTGAACGGAGGCAGCCTGACTTCAGGGAACCTACTCTTTAATAGTCAATAAAATAAAGATCAGAAAAACATAATTCAAACAACTTCCGCAAAGTAGCTAAGATTGCAATTATGACTGAGCCAAAAGGGAAGCTATAAAAACCTAGAATATTCTTCAAGGGACAAAGAAAGAGGTAGGAGCCAGGGCATCAAAGAAGCCTTGGGCTAGGCAGATCTTTACACGGGGCGCCTATGCCAGTCACGTGGCCTGCCTCCTGCTCCTGGCTCAGGAATAAAAGTCCCAGTAAGCTCTTTAGACCTCTTCTTCAACAAAATGAATGACTTCACCTAAAAAAAGTGAGTTCAGCATAGATAGTACTGACTTCTCCTGCTCTCAGGTCTCTTACTGAAATGAATTCACCTAGAGCCACCCAGTTCTTATCTCCAGCAGCAGGTGGCAGGTTGGCGTGACACCTGATCAGTACCCAAGCCACAGTAGTTCTCACCACTCTCCAGAGCCAAGTACTTCTTCTGCTGACATGCAGAAGGCCTCACCTTATTTCCCTAAGGAAACACTGCTAATCCATAGCACTGCCAGGATGCCCATTCTGAGAGAAGCAAGTTTCCTTACCTAACCTGAGCAGAGGGGACCCCATGCTCCCTCCTTCCTGGTTTAGTGTGACGCCTCACCCAGGATCGCAAGGCTTAGGCTGAAACAGGAAGGCATAAATGAGGAGGACCAAAATAAGCAAGAAAACATTAATCCTGAAGGAAACTTTGGGAGGATTTTGAGAAAGCATTACATCCAAAAGGTGAGAGTAAGACATTATGGGAGCCAGGGTAGAATTTTTTTTTCAAAAGCTCTTCAAAATTGAAAATATGACTGCTGAAATCACAATACCACAAAAGCACTGAAAAGTGAATTCAAGGAAATTTCCCAGAACAAAGAAACAAAAGCAAATCAAGACTACAAGAGGAAAGATAATAGACAGAGAGAAATAACCCAGGAAGTTCAACATTCAAGTAAGCAGAGTCCCAGAAAGAACAGAGACAACAGGGCAGGTAAAATAGGTTTGCAGCAGAACATTCACATAGTTAAAGAATGCACCTTCAGTTTGGAATGACTTACCATTCGAGAAAATAAACAAAAAATTCATTACATTTCATTTCATTCAAAACATTTGCATGTAGGGACATGCGTTTCAATCACTAAGGATGAAGACATCCCAAAGTTTTCCAGAGAGAGATACTAGCCCATGAGGAAGAAATACAAATCAAAGAGTCATCAGACTTCTCATCTACAACTTCAGATGTTAACAGAAAAGTCAACAGTCTATTCAAAGATGTCAGGAGGAACAATTCTTTTGAAGCTGGAATTATAAGTAAACATGAACAAAGGTAAAATAAAGATATTGTCACAAATGAAGAACTTAGGGATTGTGCCTTGCTGCTGGGAAGTTACTTGATATGCCCCCAGTAGAATAAATGAACACAGTAAGAATGACATGGCTCTAAGACCCAGGAAACAGTGGCTTTGATCCTGGTGATCATGAAGGAATATCCTGAGTCTCCTGGTCGCAGTGCTTGTGAGAATGAAGTGCCCAGGAAGGAAGCATGGTCTCCCTATTCGGAAAAGATATTATTAGAGGATGAGGGAGAAATGTAAGGATCATAGAAAGGCAAATATCAGAGGACATTTTAAGGCAACTATCAAAAAGCAATACAGCAGATATGTAAGCCATTGAAGGAGAAAGAAAAGAAAAACCACTGGTTCATTCTAGACACGTCCCTGTCAGGTGATTTAGGGATTAGAACAATGAATTCAGAGAAAAGCAAGTATGATGCTGACAGTCTACTGGTCCAATTGGAGATTTCCGGGGTCACATGCTGTAGATGGGTTATGGGTTTGCAACATTTAAAGTCAATTTGTGGACAAAAATATACCAATACAGTTTTCATTATAAGTTACTATGGAGATAGTAACAACTTTGAAACTATAATAGAAAAGTTGGAATCCAGGATGTGGGATGTGAATGGGGAAGAGAATCTAACATTCTCATCTTTTGAGCCAGGAAATTAAAATTTACTATGAAAAGTTGGCAAAGAAGAGAAACAATGGTTTAAGATGTTCTTTAAAGTTATAAAAATAACCATGAGGTAAATGATAATAACAATAACATGATGTCAATACTGAAAGAAAAGAAGGACTTAGTATTAGAAATTAAAGGCTAATTCTCATAAGGGAGAGTCCATAAATTGTTCTAAGCAAAAAAAAAAAAACACAGTTGATACATCAGAAAATAAAGCACATTCTGAGTTGCAATGGCTGTCCATCAAGAACTAAAACAGAAAGAGTGAAAATTGTCCTTGGAACTAAGGATGGAACAGGAAGGATGGGGCAGCATTGGCTTTCCAGCCTAAGCTATTGTGTGCTTTAAGATTTGTTGAAATGAGTCTGTGTTCCCTATGAATATCATTTTAATAAAAATACAATGGAATGTTAATTTATTAAAAGAATGCCAAAACTTAATTCAATACCTTTTCTAGGGAAAAAAACTAACTAATAACAAGCAAATAATCACCATGTATGGGAAAGGTTCAGCTTTTACAAATCATTTCCAAGGAGAGAATTTTGCTATATCTGACTCAACGTTCCCCATCTGGACTATCACTCTGGGGTAGAATGCTACTAAAATCCCTTTACAATTCCTAAGTGCACTGGAGACTCCACGTCTTGGAAATTTCATTCCATTTTGGCATCCTCACACTATTAGCTCGAATTGTTCAACCACATCTGACGTCACCATCCAGAGATGAGTCTGCATTAACAGCTTGGTTTGGTGAAGCACTGGGCTGAGACTGGAAGAAAATCCTACAAGGGGTTTAAAACAAAATGAGCTCTACAAGAACACAAACCCTCACCTGCCACCCTATCAAGAATCAATTGCTTCAATTCCTGGCACATCGCCATACCCCACTGTTAGCATCCAGGGCCAAAAACTTGTGCTATAACTTCAGAATTTCACCACAAAGCCACCTTCCACATTAGTTTCTAAAAGAAAAACAATTAGAATGACATTCTTAAAAATAATTTCAAAATAAAACTTTTAAATATATAATGTAGGCCATCAGACTATTGGGGAGAACCCCAGCTCCTCCAACTCCTCTGTTTCTCCCTGGGCTCTCTGCAAAGCTAGATTAGCATTCCAAGGAAGCGAGTACTTTTAAGTATATATTTTACCTTGGTCTCAGACATGATTAGCCAAAAAAGGACAAGTCAGGATATGACATCCACCATCAAGTAGTGCTAATACCTCTGAGTTCATTAATTCCTTTTTAAAACTCAAGCAGACACATCAGCCTAAGAATCCAGGTCTCCCTTTGTAAGCCGACTGTGTCCCTCCACACACTCGTGTGGAGAGTTCACACCAGCACTACATCACTGCCCTGTAGGACGGTGACTCTTCTCAGATGAGGGGCAATCACTGTCTTAATATCAAGCTCTGTTTAATAGAGCTTCTAATTGGGATCTTAATACTCTGGACAGAGAGCAGCAGGGAGAAAATCCATGCCTTAGAGTCACACTCACCCGGTGGCTCATTACGAGATATACTTCAGAAATACTGAAGATTAATAGCAGGAGACTGGCATCAAAGGAACACGACTTCACTGTTACCAAAAAAGAAAAAAAAATGAGAATATCCTATTGGAGGAGATTTATAAAAAGGAACTGACTATAAGGTGCATCTCCAAACTCTTTTGCTCTATGGGGACAGAGTCTCAAATGCTGACCACACACCTCCATCATCACGGGGCTTCCATAGTTCCGCAGTCTGGTGTCCATGATCCCAGGCATCAAGGACACATGGCCACCAATATGCAATATTAAGTTCAAATAAACAAGCAGGAAAGGGACTCGAGTTTCACACAAAAAAAACTGCACCTGAATGTTTCAGGCTCTAGACTCAGTTCCTTGTTTCTGTGATACGAACACCAGAAGATAGACAGAAGGGAGAAGAGTGGAAGAACCATGTTCTGTAGCCTCTAAGCTACACAAAAATGCCAAATGAAAGTTTTACCCAACCTAGATCAGAAGGCACACCTACAAACATCCAGAAAACCTATTACTTTGGAGCTGACTAGCCTTTACCGGCAGGCACTAGGTGCTGGACAAGCTCTGATGAGGTTTGCTCAGCAGGGTGGGGGTCCCAGTGGAATCAGCATTGGCAAGGTCGAATTGCCACTGGGCCATGACAACTTGTGCACAAACACGCACACACATGTGCACACACACACACACACGTGCACACACGCACACACAAACACCATGGTCCTTGAGAGGTTATTAGAAAGCAATAAACTAACATACTTGGCTGAAATATTCGCAAGGGTCACAATCAACCCTTGTGAGATATGCCCCCAAGAAGTCTAAAATTCAGAAGAGCATTTCAGATTGCAGTTCAGAACTCCTCATAAATTAATGAAAGTCAGACATTAAAGCTAATAACAGCTGGAACGGATCAAGCGGAAAGAAAACGCAGCATCGGCATATGTGTTATGTGAATTTCTTAGAGTCCATAAATTCGATATTTGGAAGGAAGAAGGGAAATGTTAATTAGGAGAAATTTCATACTGGATTTAAATTTGCCATGGAGTCAGAGCTCTATTGTAAACCTCGCTTGGAATCAGAAAGTACCCTTGCCAGAC
This sequence comes from Solenodon paradoxus, assembly GCA_004363575.1. NCBI lineage: Eukaryota > Metazoa > Chordata > Mammalia > Eulipotyphla > Solenodontidae > Solenodon > Solenodon paradoxus. The sequence goes on along the minus strand of RJWH01001232.1, from coordinate 240,317 downwards.
CCGGGTCGTGTCTTTCATCTTGCTATTTTATACTTGTTGATATGTGACTTAATTGTTTTCATGTGTTGCTTCATGCAGTCTCTCCCCAGAATATAAAATCAAGAGCCAGGGTCATACTCTTTTATTTCTACTGTGTGTGGCACTAAATTCATGTTGGGGGAATCAATGAAAATATCTAAAAAGTCATCCCTCTGCCTCCTCTAAAAGCCTTATAACAATTTTCCATAATTTTTAGACTCTTGTATCTCAGGGGATCCTAGTCACTCTTAAAAGCCTCAGTAGCCAGTCTTCAAAGTCTCAACTTTAACTTTTCTTATTTTCCAGATACAGTAAGAGCATTGTTACGACTTGTATTTTATAGCAAACCCAGATATATCTCAGGTCGGATCAAGTCCCCAGAAACAGGATTGTATGCAGATAGGGTCTGGTATCTCACAGGAGCCTTTAAAGCAAACAGGAATCCTTTCTGCAGGTCCCCAAGAAAAGGGGTCTGCTAGTCTTCTCCCTGATTGTCTTCCAATATCTTCTCCGTGCACTTCCTCCTGAGCACTGATTTCTATATTTCTTGAGAATTGCCAAGAGTCTCTTTCTCCTGCACTGGCCCTGTTATTGGTATCCAGTCCTCTTCAGCTCTCCTCATAAATCATTCCTCCGGCCTCTGAGTCATGCTTAATTGCTTTCCTCCAAAATTCTTTTGATGGATCTGAGACTCCGAAGCTCAGAGCCCAGGAACTGCCCATGTAAGCGGGATGCCAACATGCCTTTAGGAAAAAAAGGCCTGTGGTGGCACTCTCTTCTACAGCAACCATTCCAAGTGTACTCATAAACAGGGAGGAGTGCTCGTTCCTGCTGCTTCCTCCCTTGGATGCAGGTGAAGGTCTGTGTGGTCACCTGGAGGAACAGGTGAAGGGCCCCCTAAAAGTCATCATGCAGCTGGAGGTTGCCCCAGCCACAGCCAAGATGGCATTGCTCTGCTACAAGTGAAAGGTCTGGGTATGGGTACAGGCTACTCTTAGTCAGTCTTTGCTCCAGCCAGCCTAAGCCCCCAAGTCACTGCAGCTGTGGAGCAAGGTGGCCACAGTGGGGAGAGCTTTTACCAGACAGAAGAAGAGCACCACTCCTGCAGCTTCCACTCACCTGCTCCCAAACCCTTGGCCGTGGAGTGGAGACTCACTGCACTGTGTGCAAGTCAACAATCCCTTTCATCGCCATTACTCCCGGTGCCTGCCAGGTTTATGTAAAATCAAAATGAGGTCATGCCCAGGACGCTTAGAGTCCAAGTCTAGCACAGAGCACAAACTCTGTTGTGGTGACGGGGAGTGTTCCCTGAGACACAGGGGCACAGGGAGGGTCTGTGGGACCCCAATGACTAAGTCCCAGGTAACTTTCAATTCTCTGGGAGAGCGACAACTGAGGAACAATTTCTCCCTCCCCCTCATGGAGCAAGAGGGGTAGCACAGGTGGCCTGAGCACACAACCATGCCAGAAGTCCCTTGAGACAGTCAGCCACCCTCCCAAGTGCACTCCGGGCCCTTGCCTGGCACCACTGGTAACACCACCCCGGAGTCCAGCAGAGTTCCCACATTCCCCACAGATGAGATGAGCCCAGACCACTGTCCCCCTGGCCAGGCCCTTGGCAGAGACACGCACTGCCATTTTCAAGACCCTGTGGTCATGGTGTAGGGGCTAAGAATTTGAGCTCTGGCAGCCAACTATATGGCTTCAAAGCCACTACTGAACTGTCTAAAACCAGGCAACTTACTTAATTAGGTTTATTGGCCCTTAGTTTCCTCATCTGCTAATGGGGAAATAATGATGCTCTCTCCTGAGACTTCCATGGGGATTTAATGAATCCAAGAACAGTTAGTGGCATCATATGTGGCAAAGAGTGAGGGCTCAATTTCTGCTGGCTGTGACCTCTAAGGGTGGGCAACTGCCTCCCGCTGACCACTGCAACACCTGCTGAGCTACTCCCTCGTTCTACAGGGCAGCCCTTCCTGGCAGCCACACCCCAGCCAGAGTGATATTCCCCAAAGGAAAATCAAGGCCAGTCTCTCTCTCACTTGACTTTGCTGGCCCACAGGTGCCCCCAACCTCATCTCTCCCACCGTCCTATGACTGTACCAGGCCACCACACCAGCCTTCTCTCTGCTCCTGGCTATGGCCAGCACATCTAAGTGAAATGCTGTCCCTCTAGAATCCCCCATGGCTGGCTTCTTCTCATCACTAGGGTCTTGATTTCAAAGACACCTTGGACCCAGGCCTTCCCTGGCAGACCTCTCTTAAGGCCCATGACACACCCGAGTTTTCCTGCATTCCATCTGGCCCAGTGCACTGAGAGCTCTGGCGGTGCTGTCTTCACCCCCCTCCCAGGTGTCTGATGTGTCTGTCCACTGGCTGAAGTCTCTGCTCCACACCAGGACCCAAATGGCCTTCACAAATGCTAACTCCATGGGACAGTATCTGACTCATTGCAGGTTCTCAAAAACTGCCTGGCATGTTTGAAATGAGAACGAGTAGCCTGCATCATGTAACCGGTGACGTAGGACTTGAAGTACCACACAAGGGGGTGTGATCAGAAGGGCTGGTACACCCGAGGCTGCAGGTGCCTCCCACAGCCAGCAACTGTCTATCACATACATTTGTGGAAAGTGATACATAAACTATGTTGAAATACCTTGAAGATAAAAGATACAGGCTACAGAAAAATGTGTCCCCCAGCCATACATACAGAAGTGACTGCATGTTTGATCGAAAGGGTCAACCTACATGGTCAGATGTGTGGATCCCAGCTGGGATCACAGAAATCGGGTTTGAGATCTATCCACTGGATCACAGATCCTGGGGGGCAGGGAGTGGTGGGTGAGTAGGGGATTCTCTGTGACCTTCCTCATTTCTGACTTAAAGGGGACAGTCAGGGATGGGGGAAGAAAATTTGAAATTCAGCCAGATTTGAAGGCAGGCTTAGTCCACAGAGTCGAACTCCAAGAATTGATGGTGCCAAGCTCTCTACACCCGCCCGGCACATTTCTCTGCTCCTCTGTACATGACGAAACAGATGCCTCCTTTTCTTCCCCAGCACAAGTCAGAAGCACAATCAGGATGCAGACCCCCCACCTCCCAGTGGCACCATAAACACCCCACTTCCTAGAGTGGGCTTCCTCTGACTTGCACAATGTCGGCTGATTAGGCTCCCAACCCCCCACAGAGAGGACACGTCTCCTCCTCAGGAGTCCCTCCACCTCCCCTAAGACCCTTTCTGTCTAGGCCAGATTGTGGGCTTATCCCACCCCTGCAAGTCTTTGTTCTCCTTCCCCCAATGGTGTTAGCTACTGTAGTTCCCAGCTGAATTTCACTTTGTTATTTCTGGCCCCTATTCTCCGCCTCGCCTTGGGCCTTTTGCACAGTTTCTTGAGCTTGACTGATGTTAAGGGATTTGAGGGTTGTCCAATAAAATAAAACTCAAGGTGTTTTTGTTTCATGGTTGTGAATATTATACATAGATGTTAAAAACATGTCTTGACACAAAACACTTTTCATTCACTAGAAACGAAGTCCCATTTATCTCCCAAAGTTCGGGGTTTGTACTTTGAGATCAAGATATTGTGGTTATCAAGATCCCGGAATACACAGAGGCTCAGCAGATAGAGAACAGGTAGGAATGGATTTTGTTCTCGTCAAGGGACAATCTAACAGGTTACACAGGGAAAACAGTTGCTTTAAGACCAGTGCAAGAGCAGCCAGTCAAGACAGGTACAGAGAGCTGGGGAGTAGGAATCACAGGATGAGGTGAATTAAACTCTCTGTGACAACGAAACTCTGGGTCAAAGATGTGAAACACAGTTATCCAAAGATCTGCTTAAATATTCAAACATCTTAAGGCTTACCGAGACTCACACAGAAAGGAGAGGCTCGCCAGCTTGCAGGCCTGCACCTCAGCCTGTCCCTCATCCTCCAACCAGTTCCCCAAGGTTCTCAGGTGTCAGGTTTTCCCCAGCTTCCGGCGTTACAAAGATTCCTCTCTACCCCTTTGCCAGGAAGATCAGATCAGATGTCACTTCCTCCAGGAAGCCTTCTGGACTTGTCAAGCCTGAGTCAGTAATGTATGTTACCTGTTCCCAAAGGACCCTGCCTCTGTCTGTTCTGAAATGTCCTTTGTGTTGACTTCTGCACAGGCGTATCTCCTTGTCTCAACGTCCCACCAGCCTGAAGTTCTTTCTATACCAATACTGGTAAACAATTAGAAGATCCTCCGTCAACCCAGGCTCCACTAACAAAGGACTAGCAAACAGAAAATACAAGAAGCTGAACGAATCAAAGAGAATCATTCTGCATTTTGTTCTCAAAAGAAACTCATCAAAAACTTTGATTCATCAAAAGCCTGGACCCCTCCCAGAAAGAAGGGATAACATGAGAAAGAGAAGAACTCATTTCAGGAGGGAAGCAAAAGTAAAAAGAACTCAAAGGACTGAGAGTGTTGAATACTTTTCAAAGATTATGACAAGAATCCAAACTCTCAGAACATAGGAAGGATAGAGCAATAAAATCCCAGACTGATTCCTCTGTATCAAACCAAATTGCAAAAGGCGCCAAGAGGGAAAACCCAGCGCTTTCACTGAGAAGGGTGAAGAGACAGCACAAATGGAGAGGTACGAGATCAAGAAGCTGAAAGCAGGACCAGAGAGGCAGGTTTCAAGAGACATCAAAGGTACCATTCTTTAATTATACAAGAAAAAGGAGGAGGCCCAAAGATAATGCTGCCTCTGTTAGAAAATGGGATGGAAAGCTGTTAGCAGATGGCTAGGAAATGGCAGGAATTGCTCTTTTTTCTCATGCTTTACCCTTGGAAAGAAGGGAGGTGGGAGGGAGGGAAAGAGACTATATAAACACCGAAAAATGCCACTTGTGCTGGGTGGGCGCCAAATTAAAAAAGGAAGATAATTACATGTAATGTTTAAACAACTAGGTTCATGAGCCAACGCCGATGTGACGATGGAGGCTGCTGTTAACAAGGATTATACACACACTGGGAACACTGACGAGTTGGAAATGTTACAAAAACCATGTATGGCCTACAGATGATTGAAGATAACACATTACTGAAATTTGGAAAAGGGAAAATAAATATCATGGTCACTCAACTCCAGGAAAAAAAAAAAAGAAACTTAGCTGTTTGATTTTACATGTATGTCAGAACAGGCAAGAGAGGGGGAATCTCCTTGTTAAAGTCATAGTCTTTAAAATGAGGGTTCCCACCCAGGTCTATGAGAAAAGTGCCAGTAACTCCAAAATACCACATTCCCTCTTAGGAGAATCCAAGCAGATTTAAATGCATTTTCTGCATGTCAAAGTACATATTTTTGATATTTTAAAAACAAACAATTTATAAATGCATGAATGCGCCATGAATATGTTTAACCTGGCCCCCTCTCAGAAATGACTGGGTGCTAGGTTTGGACCAGAGGATGCACATAATGAGGAAACAGCAAAACAAAAGCAGGAGCTCAGTCTCTTCAGAGGCTGACTGTCAAGGAGCCACCTCCAATGCGCAGGTTCTGGGCAAATATCATCTCGGGTCTGACTGTGGTCAAGCAACCTGTCACTTGGCCTGTTCTCCACCCTCAGGTGGTGTAATGAAACCTCCCTATCCTGCCTTAGGAATTCTGGTGGGCCTCAGCCAGACAGACTACCACGTTAGTCTGCAGGCAATTATGCCAGTGCATGTGGGTATCACGAGGATCAACCTGTGATGTTTTTAAAGGTGAAATTACATGTCTACTAGGTGTCTGGTCAGGGAAATATTGTGAGACGGCACTTAGAGAAGACATTTGAAGAAGGTGGGACTTTAGATAAGGCACGGGGAATATGAAGCAGAAAAGAAGGAGAGTAAAGAACTATTCTAAAGTTGCTGCATGAGCAGGGGACCTGAGAGTTGGCCTATGGGAACCTGACTTGCCTAATTGCCTTTGTGGGGACAACAGGGGAAAGGGCTGGGTCACAGCAGTAATAGGCCAAGTGATTTTCTCTAGGACTTGGTCTACCTTAGTGTTTCTTTGTATAGGAAACTTCTTTCTGGTTCCCTCTCATAAACATATTCCCCACATTCTATGGGTAAAATCGCTAACTAATTTATCCAAATGCCGTAGTGCTTTCCTCACCAGGGGCTCCCAGTTTCACTCATTTTCTCCCTAGACTGAAATGTAGAATAACAGTGAGGACAGGCACAAGACAATCAAGACTTACGGGGAAAAGCTGAATCTGGGACTCTAAGTTATCCCTAAATAACTACGACTTTCTATAGACTTAACATTGCAATGAAGCTCTTTAAAAATCTATGGTGATGGCTCATGGTTTCTAGTCTTAAAATATTTTCTCATTTTAAGATAAATTGTTTTTAAAAAATGCTTGGCTTGTGATATCAAATTTCTAAGAGAATGGGAGCTGTTCCTCAGCTCACAAACAACTGTTTGGCAGAAGTTCACAGACTGGTCTGCAGCCCCTACTCCCACTCCCCCTACCATTCAGGACTCACAGCTGAGGATCTTAGCAAGCTACCTAGAGCAAAATATGTATGACCCAACATCAGTCTTTCTGGTTAAAACATCTAATTTCAAGGGTAGGAAAAAAAAAAAAAACAAACAAACAACCAAACACACTCCCAATTGGCTCATGTCCTGTTCTCCAAAAAGGAAAAAGACAGCCTGGATGAGAAAGGAGGCGTGCGCTCAGGGAACTGTCACACCTTTGCAGCTCAGTCAACACCACACTGTTCATGTGTGCCTTGTAGGCATTTTTGTCTTCGTGTCTCCAGATGACACTCCAAGAGTAAGAGAAACGAGAGCAGGTGCACCTATTAAATATGTAAAATACACATCTTCTCTTCAACTTACTTAGAAGATGTATTTCTGAGGGCTGTGGAAAGTCATCCAATATGAAAAAAGACAGAAAAAGATCTCACATGCATTTTTTTTAGCACACTAAAATGCAAGAGCACTCAGCCCAACAGCTTTACACAGAAAATAAATGCAAGGCAATTAAAAATTCAGTTTCTTTTCTTTAAGCTAATTCCTCAGGTTTTGCTAATTAGTCACTAATAGTTGTGTCATCTGAGCAGGGAGCCATAAGGAAGAACACCAGTGGTATGTTTTCAATCAAAGCCTTTGAATGGAGGAGTGAGTCATATTTTCCATGAGGAATTGCTGCTTGGGAGCAGTTGGGGGCACGAGAAAAAGCAGTCTTCACACAACTATAAAACCGTAAGAGATACACGAAATTTTAGAAGTGGAGGCATCTTCCTACCCCCTTTTAACAAAACCAGCAGGGGCCCTCTGTGACATGATGAGTGAATCCAACAAACTCTTCACAAAGACCCCTGCAGGGACAGTTAGGAAACTAGACCCTTCACAGAGAGACCAAGACAATGCAACACATGTTTTCTGTAACAGGGAAGGGAATAACAGTTAAGTGTCGGCCAGGGTACAGAAATGCTTTAACTATTATGTCACCTGCCTCTGCAAGTTTATGAAAGAATAAATGCATGGCAGTAAGTGAAAGTAGGGGGTGATAGTGGTTGGAAATATATGGCTACAGATGGAGCAGAGGTCAAATAAAACTGCTGAGAAATCTTTGGGCAGGAGATGAGGATCCTTATTCTGCCTTCAGTACCAGCAGGTCAGATCTTTCAAATCTGCCCCCTCCTCGTGCTCCCCAATTATAAAGCGCTATAGCAGAGGGCCAGTCCACACCACTCCGTGTCGAGGCCAGGCAGTTTGAACGTCTGCTTTCTTGATATACAGCCCGGCCACGGCTATCCTTCCTGAGCAAACACCCCCCCAGAGCCCCTCTGAGGATTTTATTCCAAACATATGTTGCAAATGTTTGAAGTACCCGCTATCCCTGGGATTTCTTTTTCTTTTCTTTCATTCCTTTTTTTTTTTAAGTCAAACCCACAAAACCTAAAATACTTTGAATCCTGCTTAACCGCAATTTGTGAAGATACAACATTGCATACCCAAGTATAATAAAGTCTTGTGTAATAAAAATTTTACAGATGTCCTTCTGAGGAGGAAAAAAAAAAGATTTTCCCTTTTCCGGTCTTACAGGAAGCCTGCCCACACTTTAGAAATACAAAGTTAGTATATATAGAAGCACAAATTAGGCATCTTGGAAAGTCTACATTTTCCAACCACAGAGAAATGGAGGAATTACTGTGAATGTTCACATCTCTGCACACTGGATTAGAGGAGTCTTTTCTCTGCGACAGCCCAGTGCAGTTGGCCGACAGCAGAGAGGAAAAAGGAATGGACTAAAAGATGTTTCTGAACCTTGAGGTACCGAAGGTCCGCAGTGAATTTGTGTCATTGAAAGCAAAAGTCTGAGACACGGTGAGAAAGACAGTCAAACTCTTATGTCTGATACACCAAAACATTCTTAGAAAACTGATCAGTTTCAGCTTCATACCAGTCATGAGTTTTACCTGGTTAATTAAATCCACATACGATAGATTTGATTATGAAGAACCTAAAGAAAAACTCAGTATACTGATGGAGACTAAATAATCCAACAGGGCTCTAGAAAAGATCAAGTCTTATTCCTATTAAGGCTTGGCTGAGGGCATCTTTAAATTACTTACTATGAAGAAATAATAGTATCTTTTTCATTTTTCCTTATATATTGTTTGTATTTATTACACAAAATACTAGATGGCAATAATTTTAACTATTAAAACTTTTGAAACTCCTTTAATAGCTTTAACATTTTTTTACATGAAATGAAAGTTAGAGTCAATTGACTAAAGAATTACGTTTTTAAGGTCACAGCAGAGTTCTGGCCACATATCCCTTTTTCCTAAGGTTTACAATCTGCTCCATCTCTAATCTGTATTTATAAAAGACAGTGAGCTCAGGGAGGTAATGAGCAGGTCTGGCAGAAGAAAACCAGTCTACACTGACCCAAACACAACTGCAACATGAACAAAAATAAGTTGGTTTGGAAAGTGAGCTCATTACATACTGATGTGGTGGTGATGATGATGATGACGACAACGATGATGTAGGAGGAGGAGGAGATAATGAATGAAGGGGAGGAGGAAGGGGAGACAGAGGAGAATAACACTGAAGCTTACCATGAGCTAGAGATTTAAATAAATATGAATATCCCACTGAATTCTCACAAGGATACCATGGGGTAGGCAGTTATAGCATCACCCCTTTCAACAGTTAGGAAATAATTCTTCAAGGGGTCAGCACACTTGGCCGAGGTCACACAGCCAATGAGTGACAAACTTGAAACTTGAACCCAAAGCCCCTGAGTCCATCTCTAGGACTCCCTGCCTATGTTATATATGTAATGATATCATTTATTTATTTATGAGCAATTTAAGGAGCACATTGGGAAAGCACGTCAAAAGAACATTTGACATTTGGCTATAGACAACTTACATAGCCTATAAGCTACCCTGTCATTTTAATGGTGATTTGCACAATGCACTGGAAAAGTTTGAAGCAGCAGCAACCTGTTGGTGCTATGTCCTCTTAAGAGAATGACAATGAAGTCCCACTAAGAACTCTCTAGATCCCAGCGTAGTTGATTCTCCACTGGAGGCCAGGAGATGGGTCACACAGGCAGATAGCTGTGAGCGGTGAGTGTCCCAGATGTGCAGAGAGCCCAGCCCCTCACCCAACAGGGAACATGTTCAAGGGGCAAACGTTAGACAAATGGACCAAGAACAAGCAGCAAGGTGAATGGCACTGAGAAAGTTAGTGGTCATCTGCCTGCTCGGTCAGCCAAAAACAAGTTCTCATAAGCTGTCCCACCCAATTCAATCCCTCACTAATTAATGGGCATCTGGAACAGAAAACAAAACATAAGTATGAAATGGGAAAAGCGTGTGTTCACACATCAAAACGATGCAGGGAACTTGCGACTAATAAGCTAGACTTGATTCCTTCTTTAAAAAATAAGCATATTTAGAGATTCTTAAGTATGTGGCAGTATCTCTGATTTTTTAAGTGGACGATGTCTCATAGAGACCCATAAATAGAAATTTAATGAAGAAAACTTAGGAAAGTGTTCAGGGAAAAACCCTACTGATGCTACCTTTAAACTCTATTTCTGAAAGAAAAATAAAACAAAATCTACCTTGATTGAGGGAATGAGAGGAATGTACACATTATACCTCCTCATTTCTGTCTGAAAAAATGGCAAAAGGACTGATAAACACATTTCAAACGGAGAAGCTGGAGCTTTTTCTAAAAGGTTAGAAGAATCTATAAAACCTCCATGCTTCCGACCACTTAAACAAAAATTCTCTCTCCACCACTTAAAAATAATGTCTCTTCCATCTTTACCAACAATATAATCTGGTCGGGGCTGGAGGGGAAGCAGTTCCTGGGACTTAAGGTTGTTGGAGGCTCTTTGATCTGCACCCTGATGAGGGAACATTCCCCTCTGCTGCAAGCCAACTAATGAAGGGATGAAATGAGCTTTTATCCCGGGCACTTTCTTGAGCAAAAAAACATGCACTAATCAGCTGTCCTCAGTAATCAGTCATCTGGCTAATGACCTTTTGCCTTAAAACACTAAAACTTTCTGAATGATGTGGAAAAAGGGAAACACAAACCAGTTCCCCTCTCCTAGAGCCCAGGGCTCACCTGGAATTGGGGGGGTGGGATGGTAAAATGGCAAGGTGGATCCTGCAAAGTAATGATGAGCTGTCAGCTTTGGCACCTCAGGATGAACTTCATAACTCCACAATCAAATTTGAGTTTCAAACTAGAAGCAGGTCAGAAATCGACTCCACCCTTCTATATTTTCCTTTATATTCTGCCTTAGGAGACAACCATTCCATGTGTTTGGAATCCTCGTTAATTTCTTAAACTTGATGTGTGCTGGGAGAGAAATGTCTGATGTTTCTGGTCTGCTCAGAAAAGTAGAGCACAGAGCAAAAGCTTCCCCATTAAGGAATTTAGCACTGATTGGTGAAAGAGGTTGGTTCCTCATCAACAATTAAGAGAAAAAAAATCATTAAAATAGGACTGGCAGCTGTTAAAGAGTTCGCTAATGCAGCCCACTTAAAGACTTCTGCTAATGCAGCCCCACTTTAATAACACCAGCCATCAACTCCTTTTCCGCCTGCAGTGTCTATGTGGGTGGAGCTCCCAGGAAAGGTCCATGTGGATTAGCTACACACAAGCACCCTGCAGAAGGCAGCCCTAATGAGGCCCGAAGTTGCTTGGAGATGCAAGGAAGTGGCTCTACCTCAAAGGAGGGAGGGACAAGATGTAGGAGGAAGAGAAAGAAAAGTGGAAAATAAATTCAACATTTGTACAATTTAATAGAAGTCAAATAATTCATCAAGTGCACACACACGTGTACACACAGCCTTCCTGTGGCTCCTGGAACCAATCGCATGGGGTAGGAACCACTTACGGTAGTGGGGCTCCATGTAACCGTTCCTGGGGTCCATGGTAAACACAGCCCCGCGGTAGGGCACGGAAGGCTCAGCCAGGTGTGGCAGGGACCCATGGATCTCCTTCTTGATCAGCGAGGTCCGCTCATCGCTGGATGTTGAAGGCTCCTCGGTCATCTTGCTGAGACCCTGGACACTCTGTGGCTGCATAGTGACTGCGTTTCTTCTCTCTCTATGATATGTCTGTCCAGGGCTTTCATCCTCTAAAGAAAAAGCAAAAGCTCTATAAGTCACATTCAGGAGCAATTACAAAATAGCAATTAATCTGGTCCCTCTCCATCCCTGCTCCCAAAAAGGAGCCTAGTTCACATTCTTGGCAACTCTGAAAGCGACATCATGATGGGATATTCACAAGACAAGATTGCCTGTGAATGAGAGTCCAAAACACAAATCCCAGGACCAAGGAGAGCAGGAAATGAGCCGATTAAGTGGAGATGGAGGGGGTCAGCAAGGGATCATCACCAGCTTACAGCTGACTCTGCCAGGAAGGCTACTCATCAAGGACTTGCCAATCTCCCTGCAGGTCCCACCTAGAGCTGTTGGTCTTGCCAGCCCACAACTGTGGGTATGCAGCCCCCTTGTCCCTCTGAGGAAGCCAGGTCCAGGGTGTTAACGAAGTCGGACACCCACTGATGCTGTGGGTGGCCCAGGGGACGAGGACTTCTGTTACTTAGAGGATGACCTGTTAGAAAAGAACCCCCGAGTTTTCATGTTGGCGTTTTTTAAAGTCAGGTTTGTAATCCACAGAGATTTAACAGAGCCAGAAATGGGACAGAAAATCCATTAGTTACAAAGGATAAAGGTGCCAATCATGGAACCCTAGTGTCCCTTAGGACACACTCCCTGCCTCGTTCCCTGCAGCAGAGCTGAGAACTGAGGGGAAACCTTGAGCCCAAAAGTTCAGTATGAGATGGCTCATATACTGGAGATCCCAGCCCCCTAATACTTCTGTTCCCTTTGATCTGTAAGAATGTTCATCGAGCCACTGTAGTTCTCTGCAAATGTGATTGGATGACCTTTCTGTAATAGCAGATCAAAGAACCGATGCATGAAATTCACCCAGAGTGGCGGGATGAGCCCACAAGAAGCCCGATTCATGCTAGGGTCATCCACACAATTCTACTGCCTCCCCCACAGCAGGCTCTGCATGTCACCCACAGGCTGTGTGCTGCAGGTACATGCTGATGGAAGCACCTGCCTGGGCATGGCTCAGACCCCTGATGGTAAAACGGAAGCCACTCCCGATTTAAGCAAAAAAAAACCCTACATTTAGATTTCAAGATTTCAGTGATCATAGGTGTTTGTACAGTTTAGATGCAAAGATTCTGAACACATCCCAAGACACAAAAAGATCTTCAAAGTATTCCATGAAACATATTTCTGACTGAGAGTCCCTAAAAAAAAAAACAGAAACTATGCTTTAGCAGTTTCTAAGTTCTTTGCGCAAATTCAGAAAAAAAAATAATAGCAATAAAGATGGGCAGGCATGCAAATACAAACTCAAGCATAAACTGTCCTGTTGTGACTCATGACTGAACTACCTAAAGCCAGTAAGGACTTTTGGTTTTTCTACCTCTGCCCGGGACTTGAAGAGAGAAACAATGATTTTTTTTTTTTTCAGTCTAGCAAATGACTTGCAAAACAGAATAGACAATGAGGTATGTTTTGATCTTAAGAGCAAATTTGCTGACAACAACAGGGTAACTGTGAAACATTATTTTAGTATTGTTTTGTACAGGTCCTCACCCCTAAACTTTATAATTAAGGGATAAATTATGAGTTTAATCTATCAAGTGACTAATAGAAAAATTGGTGCAATCTCACATCCTCACACATTGATCTTTACAAAAGCAATTCAAACCATGCTTTCGATAATTTAAAAACAAACTACCAAAAAAAACAACAATGCTACATTTTTATTTTCCCTTCTGACTAATATTTTTGGGCCCTCGTCCACCCTTGTGCTTCATGAGCAGCAAAGTTGTGGACTATAGAATAAAGGTTTGCAATGTAAAAGCAAGAGGTGTTAAAAACACTAAAACTCATAGTTGGTTTTATAAAAAGTCCTATAACCTACAAATGGCCAAAGTCATATTTTCCACTAATTTGTGTTCTGTGTAAAACCTTTATTTCAAACTTCCACCTGGAGTGAAGTTGTAACTCTAAGGTGCAAATTTGGTGGAAGAGAAGTTGATTTAGAAAGCTCTTACCAAGAAAGGCTGTGACAAGTAATTAGCATTCTCTGGGAAAGATGAAGAATCAAGCTTTACTAATCTGTTCCAGGTTTAAAACAGGATTCCCTTGACTTAATCTTCCTAGAAGAAATTAACTTTTCTTCTCTTAAAACTGCATCCCTATAATAAAGCGTGTTTCTTAGAAGCCGGGCCTTTATGATGAACATTTGAATCCAACTTCATGAATTTAATAATTGAATAATTGACAGGGTCTGGCCAGAATCTTCCCACCTCCCTCAACCTCCTGGAAGAAGTAAGTAGGGGTTGGGGAGTGAAAAATGGGGGTGTTTTTACAGCTAAAGTATTTTTTTTTTTAAATACCAAATATTTTACATTTAAAACATAATTTATGAAGTAATTTTCTTTATGAGTTAACCTAAGATGTGTGAACATTAAAGTTCTACCAAGAAATAAAGTTCAAATAATTAATACAGAATAAATGAATTAATTCTCTTAGGAAAGGTAAATAAATGCAAACATGATTTTTTTTTCAAAGGTGGAATCTTCCATCAGGAGGCTTCCTTTTATAATAGTTGGGGCTCCCACATCTTTACTTAACTTCCCCCTCCAAACAACTGCAGCAGACAGAAATTTCGTGACGTTTACCTCATGTACAGAACTGCTCTGGATGGGCATTCACAGGAAAACTTGTCAGTACACACGCTCCAGAATACAAAGAGCTATGAGGTTTGAAAAACCACTCTCTGCAGTAAAAAGGAAACTTTCCAAGCAATATCCTTGCCTGCTCTTATAAATTTAGCAACCACTTCAGCAGGCCAAAAGACGCAAGCTGTCTAATCTTGTTGAGCCGAGTTGTTCAATAAAGTTTGAGAGTCAGTGCAGACAGGCTACGCCAGGCCAAATTATTGACAGAAACATACTGCCCACCATGGCAACAAGCAGAAGTCTGCTGCGAAAATGTAAGCAAACAGCCCACTCTCCAGAAGCATCTGCCAATGGACTTTAACAGCCAAACACAAGGCGACTGTGCATGCTTCTCCAAGTTTAACAGCTGCAAGCTCAGGGGTCAAACCGAAACATGCAATTCACCGCTGAGTTTCAGGAAAAGATGACTTTAAATACTGTCATCATAATGCCACTTGGTCCTTCCTTCTGTACATCCCAGCTCGAGTGGAAGTGAAGGGATTCCTGCTCCCAAATCGAAAGCTGTCCAAGCTTCTCAATTTAGAAACAGTCCCAGATTATCCAAACTCACGCAAAGGCAACTGCCATCCAATAGGACACTCTGAAAACGCCAAAGTTGCTTCATTACAAACAAACACTTGGAACGTGTACAATAAAGGTTGGAAGAAGTCACCGTGTTGCATGAAACAGGACTCGAACTCACCCTCCTCCGCATTTCCTCACAAACTCCCGTGCAATTTCACCTTGCAACCAAGAAACCCAGCGTGTCTTCACCTAAGATTTGAGATCAAAGTTTCAGAGAATTCGCACATAAAAATAAAACCCTGCACCACCTCAGTCAGCAGGAACACCTCCTGTCGCCCTCAAAGAATGAGCTCAAGGCACACCTGTTCACCCTTTTTTTAATTAACATTGATTTTCAACTGTTGCCCTAAATCCCATTTTAACATCAGCACTCCTCTCTTCCCCCAAGACACAGAAGACACAGAGTGTGAGAGAACAGACAATACTTACAACTTAGTGCCCGGGCTCTGGCTCTGGCTAGTTACTTTCTGCAAACTTCTCTTGGTGGGCTTTCTCTAGCTGTGCAGACCCTCTAGGAACATTCTCGGGTGTCTCCCTGCCTCCCTCTCCGGCTCCCTCTCCCAGGCAGTGCTGCTCCCATTAGAGGAATTAAAAGTGGTTGGAGCCATGCTAAATTTAACAAGCTCATTAGTATTCTTTCTGAGTGCTTCCGAGTGAACTCTCCCTATTCAAGCGGCTCTCTCCAGCAGAAGGGTCAGGCGGCTAATCATTAAATCAAACTAATGTCACCCTATCACAATCAGCCTGAGAGAAGGAGGGTTTATTATTTCAGTTTATGCTAAATAAACGGTTTTACAAATGGTCCCCAAGCAAGGTCAACAGCGGCTTCAATTACAAGACAAACTTAACAAGAGTTGCTATAAACCAAGTACTCTGTATTGACTTAAGAACAGGCTCAACTCCACGAATTGCCACTAGCAGGGCTGTACAGGAATGCATATTGTAAAATAAAGGAGGAGGTGGAGCGTCTTTCTTTGCCAGAATTTGCGACTGCACAGCGACTCTTCATTCACCTCTCTCCAACCAGCTAGCCGCTCAGCTCAATTCACCCCACACAAAGGCTGGAGCCCAGACCTCAATGGACCGAGTGAAACATGTTCAAAACTAGGCTCTCTATTGTGACTGAATTTCTTAACATCTTTTCAAAAAGCGGAGAATGCCTTGAGGCTAAAGGAAGAAACAGGCTAATGGTGAATTGGGAATTCTGAGCAAATTTCAGAGCCCTTTCCTCCTAGCTTTTGAGGTTGAAAGCAAGCTCTTTCCTTTCAAGTTTCAAAGTCCTTTTTCCTCCCGCAGTGTCACAGAAGGATTTGAAAAGAAGGTAATTGTGCTCGCAGTCTCCCTGATCAGAGCTTACGTCCTATTTCTGGTATTTCGGAATACTTCTTGCAATAATAGTGCGCATAGCTCAATCCCTTAACCGGCCTGCACTCTGCAATTGCTCATTAAATGAACAATTGTGGGTATAAAATGCCTTTTATGTTCAAGGTCTGGATATAAGATAAGCATTCTAGGACTCTAAATTTGGTTTACTAAGGAAACTCTCCATCATTAAATTACAAAACTGAAGTCAGAATATCAGGCTTTCCCAGAAAAGTGGCACTTAGATTTTGGTGAGCCGAAATGAAGGATGGATGGGGTGGAGTGGGGAGGAGGCAACTAAATGTTGGAGGGTAGTGGAGAGACCGAATACTCAGACTCCTGGCCAAACAGGAGTCTAACAAGAGAAGATTATTTTAAGAAGGTCTAAGTGTGTGAAACCTAATCATTTCTTACTGAATGATATAATAAAGTCATCTGCATGTGGATGAAAACACAGGTCTGAGGTGCCATCAATATGTAGGTGGTCATTTCTGACCCCTTGCCAGCAAACATTGCTCTGTCTTTAAGAAAGAAAAGAACCCTATCTGCCAGGGAAAGCTTTATCATTTCGATCCGCCTACTTGAGGCTGAGCCTAACCCAACGCCCCAGCAGGACAAGGTAGACATAAGACGACATATTGCTATGAGTGAGACCAGAAGAATCCCAGCTAACCTTCCCGGAACCCCACCACCCTTCATTGCTGGGCAAGTTTTCAGAATGATACCTGGAGTTTGTGTGCACACCCAGTGCCTACCACCACTGCTACCAATAACATGGGGAGAAAAGCAATGGCATTTTTATGCACATTTTCAAAACTCTACAACCTTCCCATTAAGTTTGTGTCCTCATAAACCCATTCCTGGGAAGGACCTCATGGGCCCAAAGACAAGTTATGGTGAGTCATCCAACCTCGGGGTCTCAGTACCTCAGGGCATCCTATGCACAGAGGCATGAGGTCACACACAAGCCCCACACAGGGCTGCCCTCCAGCCTGCAGCAGGCTGAGGCGCAGCCACAGGCTTTCGCCTGCTACAGCAGATTTGAAAGTGCTTCCATGGCCTGGGAACCACCTTCCTGTTCCGAGAAAGAATCAGAGCATCATTTTCTGCTTTCTTCCCAGGAAATTGCTTCGCTGTTTGGCAAAAGCTTTATTTCATTTTTTTTTCTATTATGCATTTGTTGCATCTTGTCAGCTTTTATTTCTCTGGTTATTTACATTTTGATGTGCTTTGAATAAAAACCAATGGAACCCAAAGTCCTCGCCTTCCTGCTTCAGAATTCTCGCCCTGACTTTGACCAAAGAGAGATCCTAAATGAAAAAAAGAAGAGGCTAAGGATATTCATAAGCATTACGGACTTGTACTAGGAAGAGGGAATAAAGTTCCTACAGTTTTTTGAAGCAGAATCCTGCCTCTTTCCATCATGCAGCTCTGCTAAACCAGGGGCTGCTCCCTACGGTGTCTAGAGCTTGGCTTCCAAAGGCAGCAAACAAACAATGCCTTCTCTAAGAACATTTCCAATGCCCTTGGGGTCAGACATCACCCTGGTGCGGCTACACACACATCGCCCATTGACAATGACTGATGACAGAGGGAGTGGCCCCAATGCATCAGGAGTGAGCGCTCAGCTTTGTTTGCAACCTTTAAACCACACCGCAGGGCTGCAGCACAGTTTGAAGCTTTGGAGATATTCCAGTGACAAGTCTCCCTCAAAGACAGCAGGGTAGCTCTCTCTTCTTACTTTCATCAACCAGGAGGTCCCAAAGTGAAGAGAAAATACAAAATGCCTTCCATCAGAGTCCTGCAGGTATTCGAATTGTTTTACATTTCTAAACTGTTATTTTGCCAAAGAACAAAACATCATCTAGACTGACCAACATCCCCAAGGGCCTTCACCAGAATCCATGGGCTCCAAAGAGCAGGCTAGCACTCAACCCCAGGTTAATTTCTCACCCCACTCCCACTGGCTCCCCTACCCCAAGCAGAGTTCCATTGGACTGCAAAAGGGATTCCTGGGAGAGAAGAGAGTGGGCAGAGAAAGCAAGATGAGAATTTAGATAAAAATGCAAAACCTGAAATGCTGTTACCCCAACACACAGCGAGCCTGATGGTATGCAGAGGAAGCAGCCCCCTGCCTTCTTAGAGATGATAAGATGAGGACTCACTCAACATCTGAAAAATCAAGAGCCGATAACACTATCAAACCAGAGGCCTCCCCAAGCATGCCCTGGGGCCTGTAGGGTTTCCATTCACTTTCATGTGCCTCTGAGCCCTCAGAAATCAAATGTCTGCAACCCCCACCCTGCCCACTGGCTTGGACAGCACAGCACTCCTGACTTGATCCAACATTGCCCAGCATGCTGGGGCATTCAAGTCCAAGCACAAACTCAACTTTCCATGTTCCAGGCAGAACACATTAGCCAAATCCTGCCAGCACCTGAGAAGAGAAAAAACAGAGGTAACAGGAGCCTAGGGGAACCCTGCAGACTCTCCTTTAAAGAGAGGAGGAGATCTTCCTCATTTTCCATGAAACTTCGGAGGCCCTTCCTTGAATTAAGAATTCTAAAATGTCACGAAGCTCCTTCTATTAGCTTGCTATTAGTTGCCAGTTGCTGCTTACACAGAGTGAGTTAATTAGTGACATCAAAGGCAGTACAATAAATTCTCAGGAGGGGCAAATTTTTTTCCTTCTGCTTCACAGCACATGTATGCATATCTGTGAGTAACAGGCTCACGCACTTTAGGTATTAGAGTTCTTTAAGAACTTGGTTTTAGTCTTTTATAAGCAAAGAATGAAGAGTTTCTCTTTCTCACTTTGCACATATAGACCTGAGCAGTTAAGATCCACAACCAGGAGTTTAACAGAAACAATGAAATGCCTGTTCACAAGGCTGGAGTGCCCACATTACTGCCTCCTGCTGAGTCCTCCAAAGGGAGGCTCCTCTGGAGATGGACCCAAGGAGGCCCTGTTTGGGGGAGGACCCAGCACCAGTCCTTCTGGGAAAGGCATGCAGGAACGAAACTCTGTGTGTAATAGAATTTTCATATGTGGTTCCCAAGTTTCAGCCCTTCCCCCTCAACTTCAAAGTCCCATTCTCTAACCTTTTTAGCAGTTTTTAAAATTGCAGGAGTGAACACAAACTTAACTGGCTTCATCTGGTGTGTTTGTGCTGCATGGTTTTTGTTGTGAGAGGACTGTGTAATGAGAAAGCCTGAGCATATGGCAGTCTTCTATATTTAATAAAATTTTACAGACCATGCTAACTCTATTGTGGAAATCAGACCCCCCTGGTTAGGACATTTGAATATCAAGAGAAAATCATTCTTTTAAGAAATGAGCTGGAGGCTCCCCGCACCCAGTCAGGAGTGGCGATGGCGCTCAGAGCACCACCTGGGCTGACTCAGTCTCTGGGTGAGGCCAGGTGCCGCCAGGCTCAGTTTCTGACATCAGAAACTCCTCTAGCCATCTCTGACCTCAGCCTTGAAATCTGCACCTGAGAAACCTACAAGCGCTGCATTTGGAAAGCGTTAGCACTTTCAGGGAATGGCTCAGATACTGTCTATAAGTGAAGCAGGAAGGGTGACAAAACCCGATCTCTCTCAGAGATCACCTCCATGGCCACAGCCAAGGTAGTAGGTATTCCCCCAGCAACTCTTCTCTCCTCCAGGACAGGTGGGCAGACACCCGCAACTCAAGATCCCCTGGTGAGACTGGGGACCAGGACACAAGCCAAGACTTTTCCTCTGGCCTCGGTCCAGCTCTCCAGGCACATTCTAGAAAACCTAATGTCCCAACACCAAGGGAATGTATTTTTATTTTCAAGAAGTCCCAGTAAAAGCCCTTAAGGAAACAAAAGACTAAATTCATCGACTTTTCTTAAAATACAAGTAATTTTAGTCTCATTCCTTCCTACTTTTTTATTTTTCCCAAAAGCCTGCCAACTCAAATCTATTAGCCATGTATCAATTAATGACCGCTAACATTTACTTACTATCAGGTAGGAATGGCTTCCCTGTCTCCCTCACTCTTTGTTGTAACTTTATCAGAAAGGCACTGTCATTCTCCTCACTCCCAGTGAGAACTGCGGCGGGGAAGCTAGATTCCTTACCAGGTCACGCTGCTGGCTCTCCAAGGAGCCTGGAGTCCACGCAGTCAGACAATAAACCACAACTAAGTATTTTGCCATGAAACACCTACTCAGTGGCAAGAAATATGAAATAAACTTGAATTTGAGTTTTGGACAATGCCCTACAACACAGGTCTGCGAGCTTCACAGCTGCCCAATTCTGCTGCTGTGGAATGAAAGCAGCCGTGGACAAGACATACTAACAATCGTGGTTGTGTTCCAAAAAGACCTTATTTATGGACACTGGAATCTGAATGGCATGTAATTTCCACATCACATTCAAACACATAAATAACCATTCTTAGCTCATGGGATATTCAGGAAGCAGCTGGATTTGGCTGCACTGGATGGAATCATACTGCCAGCCTATAAGATCACGCATGCTTTCTATAAAAAGCTTGCACCTAGAAAACAGCTAGAAACATTACAGTAAACACTGTAAAATC
This sequence comes from Solenodon paradoxus, assembly GCA_004363575.1. Taxonomy (NCBI): domain Eukaryota; kingdom Metazoa; phylum Chordata; class Mammalia; order Eulipotyphla; family Solenodontidae; genus Solenodon; species Solenodon paradoxus. The sequence continues at coordinate 219,448 of RJWH01001232.1, read as the reverse complement.
AATAATACTGAAAGAGGGAATATATGGAAAGATAGTCATTTACTTATTTAAATAGTAATATTTATAATTTCTTTTGTTCACAATGCTCTACTCATTTTAGGATAATGAAATTGCACCTCAGCCTGTATTTCACAGCGCTCCCACTACCAGAGTTTGGTGTCCTTTTCCACCACGTTTCCCCTCTTCCCTACCTCACCCTCCACCCGTCATGATAATCACTTTCATAGACTATTCAAATAGTTCCATAATTTTCTAGATGTATTAAGTGATTCCACTTTCAGGATCTATCTTAAGGCAAAAAACTTCACACAGAAAACAATGATTCAAGTCAAGGATGTTCATCGCATTCATATTTATAATAAGTAAAACCAATTAACAAAATAAATCTCCATTATCTTACTATATGATGGAATATTATCTCATTGAATGTAGGGTCTTTGAGGATTTTAATGAATGCAGCAATGAATGCGGCATTTTCTGAATGCCAATATTGTTCTAAGGCCAATCCTACAAGGTAAGTCTGACTATGATCCTTATTATATAGATAAAAAACCAGGCGTATTTGTCCAAATAAACACAGCCAGAGAGTTAGACAGAACCTGTATTAGAATCCACCTGCCACCAAATTGTTGAAGGATTCAAATTTTCGGAGAATCAGAAGGTAGGAGGAAGAAAAACATATTACTATTTCTATTAAAGATTACTTTTAAATTAAACTTTAACATACCAAATAGCATGAAAATATTTCTATAGCTGTTCTTATACATATAATAATAACACTCCTTCTGATGGAAAGATTTTATGGGAATTGCAATACATTCGCTTATTTAAAGTTTTTATTATTTTAGTTATTTCATATCTACACACAAGAAGCAGCCAAACGAAGAGCAAATATCCCCTAACCTCCCTCCCTGCCATACTTGGTAAGAGCTCTACAGGCCACCCCACCAGGGAAGCCACGTGAGAAATGAGTTGCTGCCGCAGCTGGCATTCACAGTGGCTGAGCGCTGAGTCAACGCCAGCTGTGTTCGGCACGAGTCCCAAGTAATGCTCATGGATCTGTCCTGTAAGCGGGATCATCACCCCAGTCATTCAGGTAAAAATCCTGAGGTTTCACATGTTGATGCATCCTGCTTCAAGATATACTTCAGGTAAGGACTGAACGACTTTCTCATCTAGTATAAATGACTAGGTCCATCTCCTAATTGTCTACTGCAGTCTTTTCATTGGCAGAACACTGATATGCTTATCATTTTCTATAAGTATATGCAGAGAGTATCTTCACCATTAAAATGATTCTACCTCTTCCTATAAAGGTTATCAGGAAATGATACTCTCCTGATCAACTGTCATCAAAGGAACCTAATGGTAAACTTCAAGCTAGAGTCATAAAACAGAGTTTAGAAACTTCTCTGAATTTCTTATTCTGCTTCTGTTGCAGTTGTTATTGTCAAGTTGAGGTCTTGGACAGGCTTAGGATCTTGCAGTACAAATGACACTTCTCAGGGCTCAAGCTAAATTATGTTCTTGTCACCGGGTTTCTCCCTCGCTCTCCTCCAAGGCCTTCCCTTCCCCACAACTGTTATCTTTCCTTCACGTTTCCAGGTTCTGAATACAGCTATTTTGCAAAAGAATATTTAGTACTCTTCTCGGGGACTCTGCTGCAGGCTACCATGCAAGAAACAGTCTGAGAATTTGGTTTGTGCTCAATTTCACAATAGCTGCTGGGACAGTTAAAGCCGCACATAGTTTATTGAAAGGGGCATATGTCCAATAGTTACAGAAGCATATGGTTTAGGGGACGGGGGTGGGGGGTGGGGGCAAGAAAGCAGTTTTTCTTAGATTATTTACCAACAAATGAAAGGCCCTTCATGCTGCCCTAGAGCATACTCCCCTCCTACAGGCTGGAAAGGAATGTGAATGAGTCAGTGAAATCAGGGTCTCACCAAGCAGAGGCCTTCTCCCCAGTGAAAGATGACTATCAAATTATAGCAAATTTAAGGAAGCCCTCTCTTTTTTTAATCAAGAACAAAACCAGACGACTTCTTATAATGCACTATTAGGAATTGTAACTGTTCCTAAAAGTGCCAGATATATTTCCATCCACACGATATTAAAACTAACAAGCGTCTTTTCAATTTCTTTTAATGATGGGGTGTGCAATAAAAATACAGCAGTGCTTCATTTAGCCAAAGGAGCTGAAGCAAAAAAGAACCAAAATAAATAAATAATAAACTTGCATGGGCCACTTACCAAAAATAAAATCATTTACTTCACCCTTTTACAGGAGGTGCAGGCAGCATTTTGAAAGCAAAAATTCTCATAACACAAACCTCCACTTAAAAATTACTGCCAGGGGCTGGAACCAGGGTAGGATGTTATTTCTTTTTCAATTTATTTTTTAATGTTTGGATATCAATGACATCAGCTGCCATGTCATATACTAACGTAGCATGGTACAAAAATAAGAGTTAGAAAATTTAGGTCCAGGATTTGCCCCTGGCACTTAATCCGGGTGTGACCCAGGGTAAAAGGGTAAAATAGATCAGATTGTCAGTTGTCTCACATCAAGGGCAGATAATAAAACTCACCCCTCTTACTTGACAGAGTTTGCTGAGGGATAAATAAAATAGCACATGGAGCTTTATAAACTGTGACATTTATGAATGCCAGGTACCACCACTAACTCCTCATGTCTGTTAGATAATGCAAAGCAGGATGGTGGTGGGATGACAGGGGCCCTGAGCCAGGAGTGAGGAGGCTGCGTTTCTAGTCCTACATTACTGTTGAGCTGGTTGAACCTTACTCAAATCACAGACATTTCCTGGGCTGCTGTGTCCCCTTCTGTAAAAGGAGACATCACTTATCTACTCTACCCAACTTCTCATGGATGCAAAAAATGTAGTAAAAATGGGATGATGCAGAAAAGTATTCTAAATCCTTTAAAGGACAGTGTGCACCTTCAGGAGATCAGGCTAGACTGCTTGGAAGAGAATAATCGCTGCTTTCCCACCAGAAAAGGGACCCACAGTTAATGACCGATAATTTCTACTAGTCATTTCTTTCAAACGTCTACCTCCTTGATGTATTCTTGATCAGGTTCAAAGTCAGAATTTACCAGACAAGGAAGCCTACTTGAAATTATGTTGAAAATATTGATCTCTTCTCTAATTTTTTTTTCACAATGACTTGAGACTCTTGAATCTTCCCCCCAAAATGCACTGTACGTTTCTCTGTAAAGAATATTTGCGAAAAAAAAAGAAAAGAAAGAAAGAAAATCAAGTAAATTTTCTTAGGGCTATTGCTGGCCACCTAAACCCACTGCCTGTTTTCATACCTCCTTGTGAACTAAAAGATGAACTTTGCATTTTTAAATAGATAAAAAAAAAAATCAAGACTATTTCATGACATGTGAAAAGTATATAAAAATTCAAATTCCAGTGTCCACAAAGTTTATTGGAACACAGTCTCATTCATATTCAAATTTCTGATGCTTGTTTTCACATTATAAAGCAAAGTTAAGTGACTGAAGGATGGAGACCAAAGAGTTCATGCAAATCCCTGACTTAACTCTCAGGATACACTAAGAATCTAAAAAATGTTTCATTTTTATGTAATGAAAGTGTACATTATAGGAACAGTTTTATTAGTGTCAGAGAGCAATAACAAAATGATGAAGTAATTAAACCTATTCAACAGGCTATACTTGCTGAAAGGTATTATAAATATGTTGAAAGTCTCTGGTTTTAGAGTCATGCTGCTACAGAAGACAGAGACACCACCCAAAGTATTAGTGAAATATTTCCTTATCCAATGTGAACTGCCTTGCTATGTTCCAATCTGAAAGATTTAAGAGTTAAAATACTTTATGAAACACCATCGTGGTTTCATGGGGGCTAGGAATAGTGCAATAATGAAGCACACCAGAGAAATATATACAAAAAAATAGGACACCATTTTCAAAGTACTTAATACTGATGCTTCCAGACTTTAAGACGGCTATGAGGTTGGTACTAACATCTTTCCGCTTATAGAGGAAGGAAACAAGACTGGAGAAATGAAACTCCCCAAAGCCGCAAATCACTAAGTTGGGGAATCACATCAGTTCTCAATTATTCTTTGCAGGACAACCTACATAGTTGGAAAAGGATGATTTGGGCTTCTCTCATAAACCTACAACATTTCCTGACTGTTTCTCCTCTGATATGGGATAAACAAAGGAATAGTAAATATAAAGGCTGAGATTTCTGTAACTAAAGTCTGTCTTCTTATCTAAACTAGGTTGTGTTCAGAGTTGTCTGAGCTTTTGCTTATTTGTTTATTTCAGAACAATAACAAAATAAGTACATATTTTTGTCAAAAGTGACCTTCTAGAAGGTGAAGGTAAAATGGTCATTTCCCACACCATCAAGCTATTCAATGCACCCTTTCTCAAGTATGAAGGAAGGTGTTCTCTGTTGAGTTAGACATGCTTCCTAATAATCTGCTTTTTGAGGGCAGGATGACCTACAATAGCTTGTACCTTTGTTAACAGGAATAGAGGAGGTATGTACCTTCAAGAATAGTTTTCTGTCCCCATCAAAGTAGGAATATACCCACACAAGACACAGAAGCAAATGCAGTCCTGGTTCTTAGAGAACGTCCTGAAACTTAAAAACCTGGGCCCTGCAGACCTTCCTGGAGGAGGTTCGGACAGGATCTCATTGGGGAAAGTCTTTGGTGAGTCTCCTCTAATTTAAATTGCCAGTCAGGCTGGTCAACCCCCACCTAACCTCCTGGGGATATAGTCCCCTCAACAACAGGGTATCAGTAATTATTCTGATGCTCCAAAATCATTGCACTTTTGGTTTGAGCACATCTGTATGGTATTTGTTTGTTTCCACGCTTTTCTTTCCTCATTACCTCGTATCTTGCTGACACAAATGGAAAGTCATATTTTGTGGCAGAAAAAAGATTTAAGTTTAGAGAAAAACATTATTTCGTGTGATGCTGCCAATCCATTCAGATAAAGAACCTTCCATACTTATCTCATCCCCTAGTCAGTTCTCCTGAAGCCCTCAATAATAAGAGTTAGAGAAGACAGCAACCAGAACACACAATCCAAGCCATTTTTATTATACTCGACAATTTAGTTAATGCTATATTGCATCTTTCTAGGCCACACACATGTACACACGTGTGTGCATACACACTCCTAATTTGGTCCAGCTAGCAATTTAAGAGTTGTTCCATAGAATATAATATCACAGTTCATTTATCAGAACATTAGCAAGAATTTTCACTTCAATGCCTGTTCAAATGCAAAGACGTTGACTCTCCTTGGCTCCGAAGCCAGGTCTCAGAAAGTGATGAGGTAGGAAGTTTATCTTTCTTTGTGTTCCTTCCTATGCATTTACCTCTCTGGGCTCCTGGGAACGAGTGGTCCATGAGAGGAAGAAGTAAACACATTATTATATTTCAGTCCAACCTTCAAATCTACACCGCAAGCCTATGGCAAAATTATGGATCTTCCACCCAAACGCTGATTTTTTCACAGCATCAACCTCTTTCTGGAATATTCAAGCCACTGTCTTCCTTCTCAAAGAGCTCATAAATTACTCAGAATGAAACCAAGAGAGGCATTCATCTCCATGTCCTGCCTTTTCTTCCATCCTGCTCCTCTTCTGCCCCAAGTGAAAGAGTGTTCTTCTAGTTCACCCTTGACCATCAGCCCCTCCCAAGTGACAAGGAATGCAGAGATTTTGGCCACCAATTTGTCTCCGCTTTGTAGTTGCCTCTTTTTGATTTGCATTTTCTTCAACTGTAGTTATCTGTACTTGCTCATCGAGGCTTGGTTGGACCCAACATCACCTCAATCCATGACACCATCTCTCTTCTACTCTGTGTACATCAGAACTGCTGAGCAAATCCTAACATTTCCTGACCCCAGTGTCTCTTCTCAATCTTGTGTAGGTTGTACTTTTAAGTGCAAGATAGGGTCATACTGTCTAGTTACTGGTTACAGAAGTTGCCTGTAATGTTTCCAAGAATTTTCATTTAGTCAATTTAAAGGAATCAACATTCTTCTACCTATTCTGTTCAAGTCACCTTTGCATACCTAACTTTTTTCTGTTACTTAAATTTAAATGGCTCCAAAATATGAATATCTAGACCTTTCTAATTTTGTTTACCTTTTTAATAGATCTATGGATATACCTGGAATTCACTGTGAGGTGAAAAATCAAAGTTCTGTAAATAAGGTACAATTTTAATAGCAAAAGTAGAAAAATAACTGCTAAAAATATCTTGTAGTGCATATCCATGCACTAAATAAATTTTGAAAGGTATATTTTAATATTCTCTTATTTTATTTTATTCTCTTATTTTAATTTATTTAAGGAATCTAAAAAAAATTTCATTTTTATGTAATGAAAGTGTACATTCTAGGAACAGTTTTATTAGTGTCAGAGAGCAATAACAAAATGATGAAGTAATTAAACCTATTCAACAGGCTATACTTGCTGAAAGGTATTATAAATATGCTGAAAGTCTCTGGTTTTAGAGTCATGCTGCTACAGAAGACAGAGACACCACCCAAAGTATTAGTGAAATATTTCCTTATCCAATGTGAACTGCCTTGCTATGTTCCAATCTGAAAGATTTAAGAGTTAAAATACTTTATGAAACACCATCATGGTTTCATGGGGGCTAGGAAGAATTTCATTTCATTGCTTTGTAAATATTCCTCTCAGAAACAGTTCCTGAAGCCTAATTATGGAGTCATTTTTCCCACATAAACACTGAAAACTGAGAAAACAGAAGTCATGAAATAGCTTAATTTCTCTGATCATGTCAGGAAGATATAAATGTGCCACACAATTTATCATGCTGCTGAATCAAAACATTATGTGATGCATTTGGGGGTCTCCTTCTCTACTTGTGCCTTGCCCAGGCTTTGTCTCGGTAAAAATGAGATGCTGGTGATCTCAAGTCAAGAACTTCTTTTGCGCTCTGCTGGGCTGACCACAAAAATGAACACCTACATCCCCTTAAAAGTAAGTGAGTAGATTCTATAAAGTCTGAGCACATTAACATTGTGAAAAAAATTCAATAAAATTACAGAGCCTAACCTTACAAAGAAGTTTGAAACTGCAGCAAAAAACACAAAACATGAAGAAATACCTTATGAGTCTTCAAATGTCATATATTCAGTCTTAACTGTGAGGGTGAGAAAGCAAATTCTTCATGGAGAACTGAAAACCAAGGCAGTTTAAAAGTTCTAGTGATCTTCACATTCCATGGTCTAGGAATCTTCTGAAAAACACATGTCGCTTCTCTGCTCACAAACTTTCCGAGAAGTCTATGTCTGTAAGACCAACCCCAAGCTGCCTGGCCTGAATAACAACTTTGAATGTGAGAGTCACACAGCTTCAGCCCGCTTCTTCCCTGTTCTCTGAGGCTGCCCCCCACCCCCACCCCACCCCAAGTCTGCCAAAGTATTCCTCCTACTTTTTTGAAGTCAGCCATTTACTTGCATGCCCCACTAGAGTATCAACTCCTTGAGGGCAGGGGCTCTGCCTTGTCGGCTGTGGTATTTCTTAAGCCAAGCATTCCACAGGTGGCAGAGAACCATCCTGTGGGTAAAGAGATAATTGAGTGAAAGGGACTTCCAGGACTCATCTGATAGTGACAGGCACATTCACTGCTGCTGCTGTGACCTAATCAGCACTGACCTAATCAGGATCAAACTCCAGAAGAGAGTCACTGGGTATCCATGTGGGTCCTGGCATGGAGCTCTAAGAAACAAGATGTCGGAGATGAAGGCACAATTCCACACAAAGGAAGGGTGACCGACAAGGGAGAGCAGGGGTGGAGGACCTCACCTATGGCAGAGTTTTGCCAGGGGTTGGTTCTGACTCTCTGTGGTTTGGGGTTGCCAGTTTAGCACTAAGCATATCATCTTGCTATTCCTCAACTTCAGACACTAAAGCAATGAAAATGAAAATAAACAGAGAAAAGGCAAGAAACATGGACAGAACTACTATGCCACAGACTTTCTCATAGCGTTAAACTTCATCTGTTTAGTAGCTTGAGGTTTTTCATGTGCTCAATGATCACCTCCCAGGAGTTGCTGTGGAGATTAATATTTAGCCCATGTATATGAGAGTGCAAAGTGATTCATAGTTTATAGAGATCCCCATAAAACTGGAAGCACATCAGCAAATATTGGGTCCTCCTCGAGACACTCACTTGTCAGTTTAGACATGTTTGGGAAGATATTGGTAACTTTTAATGTATGCACATTTGCTGGATTAAAAAAGAAAAACTGAAGAAATAGAGTCTTCTCTTTATATATACAGAGAGAGAGAGACTGAGAGGGGGGCGGGGGTAACCCTGCCAATTCCTTACAAGGGTAGGGCATTTTTATGTAGCACATGGATTTTTTTTATTTTTTAAAAACTCTCAGCCTTTCATCTTCACTCTGGTGAGGACTGCATTTGCCACAGGCTGATAAGTGATTGTGGCAGAACTTCAAAACTCATGTCAGCCAAAGAATCTAGAGAGGAAAAAAAAAAAAATCAGGCATAAAGCTGGTAAAAAGCAGCTATAAATTTTTTTAATGGCTTTTATTTAATTCTACCAAAAGATCACACAGCAGTGGGACCCGGATTTGATACATCTCTCAACCTCAACTCACGCACACACATGGCCTAAATCCAATTTCTTACCCCAAAGATGTGGTTTTCATTAAACTAGTAACCTAAGAAGGCTGCTTGTAAGACCATTAAGTTAATAAACTCTTTCCTCTTAAGACAATTTGAACCTTCAATTTACTCGGGTGAGTCAAGAACTGATAATAAAGAAGGGAAGAGTAGAGGTAAAATATAACTCTTCCTGCAGAGATGATAGCCCCGTCTGAAGCCAATAGTCATTATCTACAATTTAAATCAGTACTCCCACTCCATACCTTCTAAGAGAACTTCATTGCTCTCATCCTGACTCAAAGTAATGCCAAGGAAAAGAAAAACAAGCCCTGCGCATTGCAAGTCCAAGTTGTTCTTTGGCTCCATAGACATCAGTGGAGAGGACAGAAGAAAGATGTGGGTGCATGAAAATGTGTTGAAAAGTCAGTTCTACTCCGACACCAGGGGAACGAAAATACATACCCTGGAATATTTGCAGCAACACTTCGTAACAAAAAGAACCCAGAAACCATCAAATGCCCATCAGCATTTGGTCTTTCACACAACGGAATGCAACTAGGAGTGAAAAAAGCCTACCCTACTGGTACACAAAATGTCAGTGAGTCTCATAAACACAACTCAGAGTAACAGAGACGCCAAACACAGTAAAGAACTAATTTTAAACGCACAAAAACTGCGCTGGTGGAAGACAGGGATCACAGAGCTTTAAGGGCAATGGATGGTGGTCTGTTTTTGAGGTTTAGTAGTGGCTTCACAGGTATTTTTGGTTTGCAAAAATCATTTACTATATGACATTATGATGTGTGCCCTTTGTACTTGTGTATTTCCTGCAGTGAAAAGTGGTGTCAATTCCAAAGCTTCCAGATAATTCCTAAAGGGTTACTACTTCAGATTTGTCTACTGTGTACCCTATTCATAAGTCCTACTATCTTGTATATGAAACTTACAGGTAGCTTAATGCAAATATATTCAAATATTTGTGATGTATAACAAAATGTTAAGCAACGACAAAAGAACCCCCCCAAATGGGGAAGAGGGATGCAAAGAGGTAATTCATTGAAGAAGAAATTTCAATGTTCAAAAAAGAAAACAAAAACTGGCGCACCCTGTGGAGTAGCAGTTGGGCACAGTCCACAGGCGGCCAAAGACACAGATTATTGTCCTGGCTGGGTGGGGAGTGGGGAACAACCAAAATGAGCAACTAAATCAAATAAATAAAATCTTTCCTCCTCTCTCTTCCTGCCTATCTGCCTGTTCACTTTCATTCCTATTTGCGGCTCAGAGAAAGAGAAAAGAAAAAACAGAAAAGAGACAATGAAAATTCATTGTTAACTCACTGTCTAATGAAAGAAGGAAAAATTGAAACATGCGACAGTTTTCAGCCTTGACCACATCAGGAAGTACTGGTAAGTATTGGAAGTATTCTTAGTGGGCAAAAGGACAACTTACATAATCACACATCTGTATACCAATTCGGGGACCTAATGACAAGTCTTATGCATGTACCAGTTGACACAACAGTCTCCTGGCTCAGTTGGTCCCTAAAGAAGTCATTTAGGCTCTGCAAAAACTTAACTACAAGGATGTTTGCTGGAACACTATTTGTAACACAGGGGTTAACAGTCCTAAATGACTAATAATAGGAGATTTCGAATATCTATAATGCAGAGAAATGAGAAGGGAGGGAAAGCACAGGACAGGAAGCATGTACCAAAATGTTCGCATCTCTGCTTATCTCTGGGAAGTCAGTGAGGAAAGCTGTGTTTTCCCTTCTATTTGCTGTATTTTCTAATATTTTTCTAAAAAATTAAAAAGCAAAAATTTTAAACACTATCTAAGAATAAGCATGTCTCTTCAGAACTACTTCAGGCATAGGTATCATGGTATTTATATAGAACTTCCTGACTCTTAGAGAATGCTCTTGGTCTTTCTGAAATGTGAGTTTAGGATAAATAAAAGAGGTGCCAGCACTGTCACCACATATTGCCACAATCAACTATTTGCTTGAGTAGTTCTTTTTCTATCCTAAATCCCACTCCAGGGGTGGGAAAGAGGCATCAGACATCCTGTGAGCTCATGCCCAGTTTAACCCTAATTCCCCAGACAAAATAGAACCTATGAGGATTCATCCTCCCAACAGCAAGAACCCAGGGCGACTCGGCGCATGGTTATTTATTAACCATTCCGTGTGCAATTGCACAACTCCGCAAAAACTACACTGTCTCCATTGCAAACTCACACCACAGCCCAGCTCTCCCGACCCTCTGCAGCTTTGCTCCAGGCATTACGTTTGCGGTTTCCTCAGTCCTGTTTCTCACTTTCCAACCATAAGGGTTAGACTCAAAGGTAGCCTTGATTGCAAAAATATTCAATTAGAATTTTGAATGAGATGTGATTTCATGGTCTTCTCTATCACAGAAGTAGTTGTGGACACGGGTTTCACGAAACAGCACCTTTTTGTAAGGGGCAAAAACTTCTCGCTAAGTGAAATTGTCAAGATTTTAAAACTCCTTTCCTCTGATGAGAGCTGAGGCACAAGGAATGAATTTAACAGAATTTCCAATTCCTACGTCACACTACTGAAGCAATGTGAAGATACCCAAGTGTAGAAAAAAGACTAGGAGGAAATGTACAAAAATGTTAAATTTCACGTCTACATGAGTCATAGAATCAGGGTGATTTTTATTTTCCTTTGCTTTTTTTTTTTCAGTATCTTTTAGACTTTCTACATTGATTGAAGCATTGCTTTTATTTTTAGAAAATCATCATCAAACTACAGGACACACAGCATGTGGGAAGTTGGAAACAGTGGAGAACGAGACTCAAAGAAATCCACCTTATACCTTCTCTCAATCACTCAAGTTTACACATTTTCCAAAGCTTCCGTCAAAAAAGATGCCAAAGGTAGGCACTTGATACCCTGACTATTCCCCTTTTCATTGCAGAAAATACCTACCATTTGTTTTCTATAAAGGGAGTTGAAGACACAGAGCAGAATAAAGGACTCAAGACTGACATGATCTGTTTTTGTGTTTCTCCTAAGATATAATGATTTCTTGTATTTTAATGGTGCTTTTATTGGGGGGGGGGGGCAGGAACAGGGTGTCTTTTTTACCCACAAAAGTTGAACAGAATATACCCTTACACTGACTGTAAGAATCAATCCTAACTGCTCCAAAGGAGGGTGGAGGGCTCTTCAGGATTCCACATGCTGCTGGAGTGCAAATATTTCACTTTAGTTAAGATTCCCTCTGTGTGTTTTGAACAGAAACAGAGAATTCTATACACCTCTACTGGCCAGCACTGACCAATGGCACAGGAGATGGAGAACAAGAATGGATACCCCATGGAGTGTCCCCAGATTTGGAGGGTTTAGGCAATTGGCATTCTATCAGCAGAAATAGATGATGAGATGAAAATGTATAAACATTTAAGAAACTAAATGGTCTAAAATCAGCCCTTACCCAGGTCAATCTAAGGGCCGTGTGCATTCTTGTGTCCCCTTCCCTTGGTGGCAGAGCCCATCTCAGGGGCCCTGTGGCCGGGCAGTGTTGCAGCAGTGGGGAAGACAGCTCTGAGACATCTCCGGCCCCCTCCTGCCCTCTGACTGGGCCTCCATCCAACAGGTTGATCCGGGAAAGCAGGGGAAAAACCTTCACGTTAACAATCCAGCATTTATTGTTAACACCTTATCTATAACAGGGCACTTCAAACAGGTTTGTAATCACTTTCCAATATCACTCTCAAAACAGCCTTGAGCACTATGAAGATTATTGAACTTCTTTTTTTTGTTTGTTTTTTTTAAGGAAAGGTGCAGGCAGCCAAGTCCATGAGTAGGCAGGCAGGTAGGCAGGAAGAGAGAGGAAGAAGCAACATTTATTTATTTTACTTAGTTGTTCATCTTGGTTGTTCCCCGCAATCCCATGTCTGAAACCTGGGTCCTTGGAATGTGAACTGCATCTGATGACTTTATCCATTAGGTCCCTAGGGCATGCTGATAACTGCACATTTTCCAGTTGTGGGAAAATAATGTTCACGGAGAGAAAGCATCTTACTCAAAATCCCATCGCTAGGAAGAGGCCGGAAGACTGCGACACACAACTAGGCAAGACAACTGACCAGCAATCCAGCCTCCTGCCAGGCCGCACGTCACTATGCAGAGGCCAGAGCTGTTTGTGGGCCCATCTTCCTCTCTCTGCAAGTCAAACTGTCGTGACCATGGTGATACTTTTATTTTGCACCCTACCAAGAGTGGATGCGCGGAGGGTGCACATGGAAAGCCTGATATCTGGGTAATCTGGAGAGGGAGCCTCATGCACACCAGGCTGTCCACTGAGCTGCCCTCCACAGATGTGCAGCCCAGAACTGTTCTCAAGGGAGCAACTGAAGAGCAGGTCATCTCACTGGTGGAAATTTTTTTTTCCCTCTTGTCTTCCCCTATATCCCAACCAATTTTATATTACTTCTAAGGCCCAAGTCTGGCTTTCATTTCTGAAAAGGGATTTTTTTAATTACATGAATATTAATTTTTTGGCCTCTATAATAAATCCAGCAGCATGAAGGGATGAGTGTCTTGCATAGAGCTAGGTAACGAACTTGCCATCTATTTTTACATTTGTGGAAGCTGTTCATTTATTCTGATCTAGAGGCAAATCAATATGATGATAATATTCTCAAACCATATTTTCTCCTGCATTTTCCTGTTCTCCTTCCCTTTCCTCACTTGGAAAATGGACCTGCCATAAGACTGACTAGAACCTTCCAATCCAGGCTCCTTGCCAGAGCACAAAGGATTTTCTGAGTCACTGGTTCCCCAAAAGCAGAGAGAACCTCAGAAAATTGCTTTTGGGCGGGACTGTGTTAACTGAAACACAGTGAACAGTTCTCATGAAGAGTCACCCTAATGGGAAATTAACCCAGGGGAGCCTAGAAAGAAAAAGGAAAATTCTGAGGATCTGAGAGTAAAAGCAGAGTTCATCCTTTTTCTTACAACTTTTATATTTTCAGTCATTATATATTGGACACACACTTGATCACTGCCAGATGGCTTTTGTTTCAGAGATATACTGAAGGATTCCAGAAATCTTATTCTACTATGTTAATTCTACTAAAACATCCGAATGATTGTTTTGTTTAAATTATTATTTCATTCATTTAAAATACTATATAATTTTCAGAAGAATAGATACACACCTCGATTACAGTGTACATCACACCACACCCACCACCAGAATTTTAGGCCACTGACAATTTTTTTTAACTCTTTCAATACTAGGCTCCCTCTTTACCGCCTGCCCCGCGCCCCCCGCCCCCCCGTCCCCTCACTCCCACCCCTGCCACCACCACCACCAGTCCCTACCTCTGGTAACCATAGTCATGAATCAGAGTCCTGAGAATTTGATTGTGTTCTGTTAGTTCTTTCATTTTGTCTCCTTATATTCCACATATGAGTAAAACCATCTGGTATTTTGTTTCTTTTTTGCTTATTTCACTTATCAAAGTCTCCTCCAGTTTCATCCAGGTTATTGCAAAAAACACAATGTCATCTTTTTTAATAGCTGAGTAGATTTCAATTGGTTATAAATGCCACAGCTTGTTTGTCCAGCTATCTGTCAATGGGAATTTGGGTTGATTCCCCATCTTTCAACTATTGTGAAGTGTGCAGCTAGAAACAGCGAAGAACAAATATCTTTTCCTTTCAGTGCTTTTGTGTTCTTTGGCTATATGTCTAAAAGTGGGACTGCTGGATCAAATGGTGGCTCTGGTTTTTTAGTTTGTTTGTTTTGTTTTGAGGAAGCTCTGTACAATTTCCCAAAGAGTTTACCCTAATTTACATTCCCATCATCAATATAAGAGAGTTCCTTTCTCTCCACACCCTCGCCAACCCTTGCTATTTCTAGTCTTTCTGATATAGGTCACTCTCACAGATGGAAGGTAATAGCTCATTGTTGTTTTGATTTTCATTTTCCTGAAAATATTCTAATTTTATATTTCTTCCAAAGGACAAAAAAAGAAAAGCAATGTAAAGAAAATTCCTGATGATATTTGACTAAAAAAATAGATTACTAAATGTCATGTATTCTCTGAGAGAAAAAGTTTGCAAACATTCACAAGGCATTAATAACTATGATATAGTATTAATATATAAGATATATTTAAAATTAGAAGATATATTAAAATGTATCTCATTGTCTAAAATTTTTCAGATGGCAATTTTATCAAATTTTAAATCTATTAAGGATGTCCACCAGCTGCTAATATCTGTGCAACTAGTCTTTCTTTTCCATCTAAACCAGATAACCACCTCTGTCCCCAATAATCCGAATGAAGATTTCTCAACAATTCTTATCTGTGAGAAACGGAGCACTGACACTCAAATTTTGATTTCCTGATTTGTTCACTGGGAACTCAGACTCGAAGTTGGGTCTGGAGGTTATATCAAAACTTCAATGGACTCTTTCAGTTGAAGTGGGCCGCCTCACCCCAAAAGCCTGTCTTCCTTTCCTCCCCTTGGAATGTTAAAAGGCTCCATGTCATTAACCAGCTGGTGGCATTGAGCAAATCCTCATAAATCAGCCCTTTGCCAGAAGACCTGGGAGGCACGGTGGCTACTCACTGCAACATAGAGAAAACAACAGAAGCACATTTCAGTTCACAAAAGAACCTTCACACGTGCACAGACCTCTCCTTTCATCTGTGGGGTCACAGCTCGTTTTTGATGAACTGTGTTCATCGGCCGCCTCCCAGGGCGGCACAGGGGGTAACAGAGTGGGTGTGGACTCTGTTGCCAGGTTCAAGGCCTGGCCCCTCACTACACTCAACCCACTAGCCCCTGAACTCCCAGCGCCGTGTCCTCATCTGGAAAATGTGGCTGTTTAGTGGGCTTGCCCTGCAGATGAAGGGGACTCATGTGAGAAGTATTTTATAGCTGTTAGCTCTCCGGAGAACCTGTCACCCCACGCTGACATACAGCGTGTCTGGAGAACTGTGGAATCATCTTTCCTGTCTAACATACAAATGCAGCCTGTTTCCTTCCAGTAGCAGCCTTGTGCAACTTTCTGAGTCCATGAACTTCCTCGAGAGAGACCGTGAAAGAGCTGATCAAAAACACACCACATCTGTGATGCTCCCTCCACCTGTGTGTCGGTCACCTACAGGGTGATAGATGTGTGTATTATGGCCATTTACAGTCATACTAGCATGACTGACCTACCCTCTACACCTTGGTCCAGCAGTGCGAGCTGAAGGAAGAAACTTCACCCCTTTGGGCCTCAGTTTCTTCATTTTGAAAAAAGGAGATGACAGCAACATCCTTCATAAAACTTGTGTGGGCAGGAAACAAGCAAAGTTACACAAATTTAGATGGAAATACAAAAGCTGGTCTATGGAAGCAGATTCCAATTCTCATGCTAAGACACACAGACACCAAAAGCAACATCAGTAGCTACCGAGTGACTGTACACACCCTCCCATCTCTCAGTGAGACAGCCCAAATCGGGCATCGTGACCAGTAGGAGACAGATGCCCCAGCCAACCTGTCATGAAATCTTACTTCAATTGGACAGAACATTTATGCCAACCCCATTATTTGTACTTCACATATGCTAGTGCGACTCCAAAGATACCCTCAAGGATTCATCGAGACACAACATGGGAGAGGCTCCAGGCAGAGGACAGAGCGCACTCCTGCCTCCAGTTTTGCCCCAAGGTCCTGACAAATCCTATTTAGGCCCATAGATCACACAAAAGCCTTCAGAAAAGCAGATCTGTTGGTTCAAGTGTCCGGCTCTTCTCCTCTACCCTCCACCCAGGATCAAAACCCACCCAAGAGGCCAAGAATCCTGAGAGTTTCCTTTCTCCCCTTGCCCCTTCACAAACACATAGATACATGTTTGACAGTCTCAAGTCTGCCTCCCCCTCTCCCCTTACCTCTCTCTCCAGCCCTCCTCTCCCTCCCCCAGGTGCTTGGCTCAAAAAACTCTGCCTTCAGTCAGAAGAAATAAAACAAAACATGAATTCCTACACACAGATGCCCCAGGTAACACAACCCACACCATTGTGAACTCCGAGGGGACAACCTGCCTCTTCACCCTGCATGGATCTAAGGCAACCTGCCTCTTCAGCTCTGAAAAGGAAGAGGTCTGAACCTTCACTGGAGAAGAATCCCCCAAGGATCTATTTCCGGAAGCTGAAACCAGTTGTGCTGCTCTCCTGGGGACTTTGCGGGAGTGTGAACCATCTATCAGTAATCCTGCCCTTACCACCATGGTCAGAGGACAATGCAGGAAGGCCAGAGGCCCAGGAGGGCGCAGAGGCTCTGTCCCCTCCCCTAGAAAATCTTCGAAAGCCTTTTCCCCAAATGTCAAGGTCAGGGCCAAGTTACTGGACAGAGAGCACTCACTCAAATGAGCCAGGCACCCCTGAGAGAGCTTCAGTTCTTCCTCTGGGAACCTACAGGACCTGTCAGGCCCACAGCCATGTGGGTGGTAGAGGTGACTGGGAGCACACAGAGACTATCAGCAAAGGCCTCAGAAACCTCACACTGAATTGTAAGGCAGTGTAATTGGGAGGAAAGACAGAGGCACGGGGACAGTGAGGTGCACATATTCGAAGAACAAAGACAGACAACTATGACTTCAAACATGGAAGATGCCATTGTCATGGCCTTTTGGAAGTCACTGGCAGTAAAACTAAAAGATCAAATTTGATTGGAAGGCGGATAAGCCAAGTCATTGAATATCAGCAGTTTGCAGGTGAGAAAACTAAAGCAAGACCAAGAGCATACGTGAGCCCGTCTGACTCCTGAATCACAAGCCTTTATCCTCCAGATGCCAGTTCTACTTTTTTTTTATTTTAAAAATGTAAAACACTGCATTTGCTGGAAGGGTGATTGTTAATAAGCAGTTTATCAAAGCGATGCCAAGACCAAGGATAAACTATAGAGTGAAGCCATGTTAAAAACATCGACAAGTCAGCTCACCAGGGAGGGGCATGCGCCACAGTGCACAGCAGACAGAGACCACAGTTACGCACCCCAGTAGAAAGTCCCCTGGCTGCCAGGTCTCAGCTGGTTCAGTAAGCTAATGCTAGAATGTCATAAGCTGGTGGGATGCCTAATGCAGAACTTCTTTTTTCCAATGTTTTGTTGTGGTCAAATATACATAACATAAAATTTACTGCCCTAACCACTTTTAACGGTACAGTTCAGTGTATTAAGTACATTCACATTGCTGGGTAACCATCACCACCATCCATCACCAGAACTCTTTTCATCTGCCTAATACATAACTTCTGATGAGGCTTTGCTCCAGGCAAGATCACTCCCAATCCATAAACATTCACTAAACCCCACCATGTGTGAGAATGGGCTGGATGTCAGCACAAGACGGGTACAACAGAGTTCTGCCTGCCTCCACAGGACCCGAAAGTCTAGCAGCAGAACTGGACACATAAAACAATCAGTTCAAAAGGGGATTTCAGCACATCATCCTTCTTACAAAAGCTTAATATTTAAAATATATTAAGAGCTCAAAAACTCAACAACAGAAAAACAACCCAATTAAAAAAAATGGACAAAAGAACTGAACAGACATTTCTCCAAGGAAGACATATAAATGGACAACAAGCACATGTTCCTCCTTGCTCGTTATTATGGCAATGCAAATCAAAACAACATAAGATACCGCCTCACACCTGCAAGAATGGCTATTATCTAAAAGACAACAAATGTTGTGAGCATGTGGGGAAAAGGATACTCTCGTACGCTGTTGATGGGAGTGTACATTGGTGCAATTGTTATAGAAAGCAGTATGGAGAGATCTCAAAAAATTAAGAATGGAGGTATGCCCTAGTGGTTTAGTGGTTAAGTCCATCGCCTCTGTCCAGGAAAAGTCACATACACACTAAAGACCTGGGTTTGTGTCCTGGGACTTGGGGGCGGGGATGGCTCAGGGAGGGCAACAAACAGAATGAACAAATAAATAAAAATAAATAAAATGCTTCTTCCTCCTCTCCCTGCCTTTTCACCTTCATTCCTGCCTGTACCTTTCCTTTTAAAAAAAAACTGAGAATGGAAATTCCATATGATCCCGTCATCCCACTTCTGTGTACTTACAACCACCCTGAAATCACTGCCTTGAAGAGATTTATGCACCTCTATAGTTACTGCAGCATTGCACACAACAGCCAAGAACTGAACCTTGTCCAAACGTCCACTGTCAGATGTATGGATAAAGGAAATGTGGTATGTATACAGGATGGAATACTACACTGCCCTAAAAAACAAGCAGGCCTGTCACTTGCAACAACATGGATGGAACTGAAGAAATTTATGCTAAGGAAAATAAGCCAGAAGAAGGCAAATACCAGGTGATCTCATATGTGGAATACAAAGAAACAAAACAGAGGAACAGACTAAACAAAAACAAAAACAAAAAAGAAAAACCCTTGGATACTGACAACAGAAATGAGTTTCAGTGAGGAAGGAGGTGGGATAGAATAGTAAAAAGCAGTGGGGTCTAATAGACAGTGGTGAGGACTTTTGGTAATTTATTGGTGGTTGTGGTATGTTGTCATGTATTTGATGAATGTGAGCCTACACATATAGGCTTACATTATTGTGTAAATCAAAGTCACCTCAATAAATACATTTTTTTTAAAAAGAAAGGAAGACATTTCAGGTGCTGTGCAATTGCAAAAGCAAGCGCATATAGCAGACGCCCTGCCTCCAGGCCAATGGGCAGGGAGACCCAGCTGTGTTCCAGCTGAGAGGAAACTGGCCAAAGACAGCATGCAAATGTCATAGCAGACCCTAAGCCACCTACGCAATGTGTCTCCTTTGGAACAGGGAGTTCCAGGAGAAGACAGGACAAAAATGTGCATCGCTCAAAGTAAAAAGTCTTAAAAATGAACTCATTGTTTCACATATACAGCTTCTTCCAGAAGCCTACTTTACAAAAGGTCTTCTCGATGAGGGCAAATGAGGCCACCAAGATGCAGGATGCTTAATTCTACAGTCACTCCTTCAAGTCCACCGGGCAGCTACCAGCACCTGAACATGAAGCCATGGTACTGACCACACTGGAACAAGTCCCTTTGAAAAGATGGCCTGCTCTCACTGCCGAAGTTACAACAAAACAAAACAAAGAGAACTTGCCTTTATTCTCAAGGACTGTTCATGCCCTCTGAAGAAGAAAGGAAAGATATTCTTCTAGTAGTACAGAGACGGGCTCCATCAGATTGAATCAGGAGCCCTTCATCCATCCAACAAAAATGTATGCAAAACCAATGTGCCCCTACTATGTCCTAAGTCTATAAACTAGGGCCCTGTTCCAGGCACACGGGCTTTATCAGTCAACACAGGCATGAGTCCCAGTTATTGGGAGGTCAGAAGAAGAAGCAGGCAGCATTCGTGAGAGGGTTTCTAGAGCTACAGAGTTATTGAAAGCATAGTGCTGAAGTGGAACAGGTGATGGGGGCCAGGTGGGAGACAGACTATAAGGCCAGCTCTGAAGTACTGCTGGTGGATCTCACTGAAAAACTAACATTGCATCCCCGGCTGGGAGGAGAGGAAAGAACCAGCAGACAAGTCAGACAGGAAGAAGGAAGGAAAGGCTAGAGCAAGAGGCTCCAAGGCCAAAGCTTCCCTGTAAGAAGGGATACAGCCTGGAGGCCAGTGCAGCTGGAGCAGAGAGTGAGGGGAGAGGCAGGGGCAAGAGGGACAGGACTGAGTCTGCAGGGCCTGGGAGGCCTTTGTGAGGTCTTGGCTCCAAGTGAAGTGAGTTTTGAGTAGGAAAGTGATATAATTCAACTGACATTTTTAAAGGTTCACTGTGGCTCTGTGTTGACAGAATGTAGGAAAGCAAGGAAGGAGGCAGGGGACTATTGTAATTAGGAAGGAGCTGAAGGTGGCTCCTATGAAGTGGGGGCAGGGAGCCAGAGTTTTCCCAAGAACATTCAACTGTGGGGAGGATGGAGCACACAGTTCCAACATTTGGGATCAGAACAACTAGAAGTCATTGGTGGCCTTGTCATCAATTTGGGGTGGCAAAGGTAAAGATGTGCAGGTTGGAGGGGTTGGAAATCAGGTCAGTTCTGCAATGTCATACTGAAGATGACCACCAGGTACTGTAAGAGAAATGTCTTATAGAGTGTTGAATAGCTGGATCTGCAGTTTAGGAAGAGAGTTCTGGGCTAGAAGAACAAATCTAGGCATTACAAGAAATTGAGGTATTTTAATTTGTAAAACTGATATTGCAACACAGACTGGGAAGAAAAGAATAAGCAAAGATTGAGAAAAGGACCAAGGATGGAACTTAGGAGCAGTCCAGAGGCTAAAGAGACGAGAAAGAAGTCAACAAAAGAGCCGAACAAGCAATGGAGAGAAAGCAGAAGGCAGGCGGAGAAAGGACCTGCTTGACCCGTAAAGACAGTACGCTGAGAAAGAGGGCCGAAGAGCTATGACTCTGCTGCTGATACGTCAAGTATGATGAAGACTGAAAACTGACACTGGATTTAGTGACACAGAGTCACTGATGATTTTTATTAAGCAGTTTCCATGGAGGAAGAGATCAGAGCCAAAATCGGAGTGGGTGTAAAAGGGAACAGCTGAGGGGGATCAGAGGCAAGATGGCAACCTGGCAGGAGAAAGACTCACATCCTCCCCACAGAGCAACTAGGAATTCAGCTATTCTCCAGAAACAAACACTGAGGATAAGCAGACAGAGAAGCTATAGAGACACAGCAGCAATCATGACAACAAAGGTCAGTGAAAATGACAGGATTCAGAGTTACATCATAGACAAGGGATTCAGGCCACAGCAGAGCGGGTGGAACTGTGGGGAGAACTGGGCCTCACAGGAATCTCGAAAGCAGCAGGAAGCCCGCCCAGCAGAGGACTGGGACATGGAGCCTGAAGAGAGGATCTGGACACAGGGCAGAAGAAGACCAGTGCCCCGGATGTTTGAACGGGAATCCTGGTGAAGAAATTACAATGGCCATGATCAGAAAGCAGCTGGGGAATTCCCATCCCTACGCCTTCCCACCATATTGTGACAGAGGAGCAGGACCCCGCCACCAGGAATACAGCCTCAGGCCTAAAGGAAAAAGAGTCTTACAGAAAAAGAATACTTCATTGTTACCCACTAGCGCCACCCTGTGAGTAGAGGCAAAACTTCAGCCTTATTGCTGATTGTGGACCACCAACAAGATGGTCATTGACATTCAGAGTTCTGCATCCGCACACAACTCCAACCCCATAGGCTGAACTCTCAGGCTCCAAGAGAGGGCCACATAAGAATATCAACAAATACTTATAGTGGTGATGCCACAAAACTCAAGAAATTTCAGTGTTCAAACCCAGATCCAGGCTTACTCAGGGCAAGTTGATACCCATCACTACAGGGAAATATAGTCCAAAGAAACATAGACAGAGCAAGATATCAAAGAAATGATGAATACAATAGCTGGACTACAGAACTGAATAGAGGGGCCCTAGAATAGAGTGGATGAAGCCTCTAATAGACTCAGTGAGCTAGAAGGTAGGACAAAGGAATGAACTTCAGCAAACCAGCAAAGAGATAAAAGAATGCTAAGAAATGAAGCCAGTGTTTGAGACCTACGGAATAACATCAAAAGGAACAACATTCATATTATAGGGGTCCCAGAAGGAGAAGAGAGAGAAAAAGGGGCAGAAACTGTATTTGAAGGAATAATAGCTGAGAATTTCCCTAATCTGAAGATTGAAGCAAGCCTCCAGACACAGGAAGTTCAAAGAGTTCCTTAAAAAAAAGAAAAAAGAACAATACCTAGACACACTGTCATCAAAATGTAAAAAAAAAATACAAAATAAAGAAAGAATCTTAAAAGCAGCCAGGGAAAATGGGTCACATGCAAAGAAATCCCCATAACGTTGTTAGCAAATTTCTCAGCTGAAACACTACAGGCCGGAAGGGAATGGCATGATACACTCAGAGTGCTGAAAGAAAAAAATTTTCAACCTAGGATACTATACCCTGTGATATTATCATTCAGAACTGAAGGAATGATAAAAACCCTTTCTGATAAGCAAAAGATAAAGGAATTTATCAACACAAAACCAACTCTACAAAGACTACTAGAGGATGCTATATAAAGTGTAAACAAACCCCACCAAAAAACAGTAAGAGAACAAATATAAAAAGTAGGAGGAAACAGAAGAAAAATGTAGCTGTAGAATGAGAATAAGACTAATCTGTATTCACATAAAAATAGGAAATAAACGCAATACTTAATGCTAACTTCAGGGTAACCTCAAAAATATATTTCCAGAGAAAAAAGGAAAAAAGGGAAACCCATCAAAACACACTCAACCCACATAAGAAGAAAAGAGAAGAACAAAGGCACTGGCAAATCACAAAATGACAATAAACAGTTATATATCTATAAACAGTTAATGGACTGAACTCACCAGTCAAACGACATAGAGTGGTCAAATGGATTAAAAGGCATAACCCAATCTTAAGCTTTATTCAGGACTCTCATCTTCTTTCAAAAGATAAACAAAGACTCAAAGTCAATTGTGGAAAAACAACCCTATAGTCAAATGGCAACCACAAAAAAACAGGAACAACCATATCTATATTGGATAAAATAGACTTCTAACTAAAAAGCACAACAAATGACAGAGATGGACATTGTATAATGATTAAGGAGTAATTCAGTAAGAAGACATAATGCTTATTATTAACATATATGTGCCAAATTAAGAAACATCAAAATATAATAGGCAAGTATTATTAGAACTGACAAGAGACATTGACAGCAGCAAAATAATAGTAGCTTTCAACACCTCACTTACAACAATAAACAGATCAACCAGGCAAAAAATTGACAGGGAAAGAGCAACTTTAAGTGATTATTTGAAACAGTTAGGTATAATAGACATATACCAAACACTTTATTCAATGACTAGAGAGTGCACTTTCTTTTCAAGTGCACATAGAACATTCTCAAGAATATATCATATGTTGGGACATAAACATGTCTCAATAAATTTGTAAAGACTGAAATCATACCAAGCATCTTCTCTGATCACAATGGCTTAAAACTAGAAATCAACCACAAAAACAAAGCTGGAAGATCCAAAATTAATTGGAGACTAAATACACTTTTCAATGACTCTGTGGTAAAAAAGGAAATCAAAAAGGAACTTAAAAAATACTTAAAGACAAATGAGAATGAAGACATGAGCTACCAGAATCTCTGGGATGCAGCAAAAGCAGCACTAAGAGAGAAGGTCATTGCAATCCAGGCCTACCTCAAGAAACAAGAAAAATCACAATCTAAACCTGTGTTTAAGACAACTAAAGAAAAAAGACCAATTAAAGTAGAAAAAAAAAAAACAGAAGAAACTAAATCAAAATTTGAGCAGAAATAAATGAAATAGAAAACAAAAAGAACTAAGAAGATCAATGATACCAAAAGTAGTTTATTGGAAAAAATAAACGAAATTGACAACCATTGGTTAGACTCACAAAGAAAAATAGAAAAATCTCACACTAAGAATCAGAAATAAGAGCGGAGAAGTTACAACAGATACCACAGAAATACAAACCATCCTAAGAGACTACTGTGAACAGTTCCATGTCAACAAAGCAGAAAACCTTGAAGACATAGACAGATTTCTAGAAAAATACAGCTTACTAAGACTGAACATGGAAGAACTGGAGATCACAAGCAAAGAAATTAAAGAGGTAACCAAAAAATCTCCAAAAAAATAAAATCTTAGGACCAGATGGCTTTTCTAATGAGTTTTACCAAACTTTCTTCTCAAACTCTTCCAAAATAATGAAGAACAGGAACACTCCCAAATGCTTTCTATTAGGCTAACATCACACTGACATCAAAAGTTGATAGAGATACTATCAAGAAAGAAAATTATAAGCCAATATCTCTAATGAACATGGATGTAAAAATTATCCACAAAATATTAGCAAAACAAATCCAACAACAATGCATCAAAAAGGTCATTCATTATGACCAAGTGGGATTTATCCCAGGGATGCAAGAATGGTTCAACATACATAAATCTATTAATGTAATACAGCATATCAACAAGAGCAAGGAGAAAAAACCACATGATCATATCAACAGATGCAGAGAAAGCTTTTGACAAGATCCAACACCCATTTATGATTAAAACCCTGCATAAAGTGAGGATAAAAGGTACACACCTCAGCATAATAAAGGCCATACAGCACCACGTCACAGCTAACATCATAGTCAATAGAGAAAAATTTAAAGCATTTCCTAACAAGGTCAGGAACAAGTCAAGGGTGTCCACTCTCATCACTGCTATTTAACATACTGAAAGTCGCAGCCAGAACAATTAAGCAAGAAAAAGAAATAAAAGGAATCCAAACTGGAAAGGAGCAAGTAAAACTATTATTATTTGCAGATAACCTAATTATATGCATTGAAAACCCTAAAAACTGTTTTTAAAAAAACTAGTAGAATTAATCAACAAATACAGTAAAGGGGTAGGCTACAAAATAATGCACAAAAATCTGTTGCATTCTTATACACAAACAACACAGTAGAAGACAGTGAAATCAAGAAAATCACACCATTTAATATGGAAGTAAGAAGAATCAAATACCTTGCAATATACTGAGCAAAGGAGGTGAAACAACTGTACAATGAAAATTATAAGTCCTTCTGAAAAGAAACAGAATTGGATAAAAGAGATAGACATTGTCTGCTCATGATTGGAAAGAATCAAAATCATGAAAATGGTCATCTTATCTAAATCAATAAACTGATTTAATGCAATCCCCACTAAAACCCATGGGTTTACTTCCAGGAAATAAAACAAAAAATCTTTTAAAATGCATGGGATGACAAAAGACCCCAAATAGTCAAAGCAAAGAACAAATTTGGAGGGTTGCATTTCCAGATATTGAGCTATGCTACAAAGCGATAGTGATCAAAGCATTGTGGTACTGGAATAATAACAGAGACACAGATCAGTGGAATAGAACTGAATCAACAGAATATGATCCACTTATATAAAAACAATTAATACACAACAAAGGAGCCAAAAGCATATGATGGAGAAAGGAAAGTCTCTTCAATGAACAGTGTTGGGATAGCTGGACAGTCACATGCAAAAGAATGAAGCTAACACCATTCGCAAAAAATTAACTCAAAATGAATTAGAGACTTAAACATAATAAAATTCTTTGAAGACTAGGAAAGACATTCCATGACATCAGCCTTATAGGCCTTTGAGGATTCAACTCATCAAGGGAAACAAAAAGAAAAATAAACAACTGGGACTACATCAAACTAAAAAGCTTCTTCACAGTGAAAGAAAACATCACCAAAACAAAAAACAACCTACTAACCGGGAGAAGATATTTGCATTTCATATATATGGCAATGGCTTAATATGTAAAATATATAAAAAAAAACTCATAAAACTCAGCAACAGAAAAACAGGCAATTCAATTTTAAATATGGGAAGAGTAATTGGAGAGACATTTTTCAGAAGAGGATATACAGATGGCTAACAGACACATGAAAAGATGTTCCTACTTACTGGCTATCAGGGAAATACAAATCAAAATAACAATGAGATACTGCCTTATACTTGAGAGACTGGTTATTATCTAAAAGTCTAGAAACAACAAATTTTACCAAGGATGTGAAGAAAAGGGAACATTTTTGCAATGTTGGTGGGAAAGCAAATTGGTGCAACCCCTAAGGAAAACAGTACGGAGATTCCTCAAAAAGTTGAATATGGAAATCCCATATGATCTGCCCATCCCACTTCTGTGTGTTTACTCAAAACATAGAAAAATACATGAATTTGCAGAGATTTTGCACCCCACCTTGTTTATTGCAGTCATATTAACAATAGCTAGAACTGGAAACTATCTAAGTGCCC
The DNA here is from genome assembly GCA_004363575.1 of Solenodon paradoxus. Taxonomy (NCBI): domain Eukaryota; kingdom Metazoa; phylum Chordata; class Mammalia; order Eulipotyphla; family Solenodontidae; genus Solenodon; species Solenodon paradoxus. The sequence continues at coordinate 192,838 of RJWH01001232.1, read as the reverse complement.
AAGTCATATGAACAGATAAAGAATATGTGGTACATATATGCAATGGTATACTACACAGCCCTTAGAAGAGATCAAATTCTGCCATTTGAATCAAAATGGATGGACCTAGCGGGAATTATAAAGTGAAATAAATCACAAGAAGATAGATACCAGATAACCTCATTCATAGGTGGAATGTGAATAGACAAGATGAAACTAAACCAACCCTTGGAGACTTGTAATAGAACTGTTTACTAATAGGGAAAGGGAAATGAGGGTGGAGGGAAGCAAGCAAGTTTTGGCGGAGCCCACTGGACAGTGGTGAAGAGCACTTGGTGATGTGGTGGAGGGCAGGGTGTGTTGACATGTATCTGAGGAATCTGGAACCTGCACATATGGGGAACCTATACGTATGAGTTTATTTTAATGTGTAAAATCAAAGTTACTGCAATGAAAAAAATGTACTGAAAAAGAATAAGCCGCTGTACAAATTATTTTTAAAAGGGGGCGGTGGGGAAAGACTAGGGTAATACAGAGACAGTGAAGCTCAATAACTTCTAAGATTGGCTGCAAAGAGGAACAAAGACAAGAAGTGGCAATTGGTGGGGTACATAGTGTCAAGAGCATCACTTCTTTTACAAGGATGGATGTTTAAATACTGATAGGGGAAAGTCAGCAGAAAAACAAGAGAAGATATTGAAAGATCAAACTCTGTGGAACCGATAGCCTGGAAAAGGGGAAAGGGAGGACCCAGGGGACAGAGGGAGCCTGGCCAGTCATTGATGGTAGAGAAGGGCCATCAGAGCATGTGGGCACAGCTACTGGGAGGCGAGATGATTATAGGAGCTGGTGAATGTTCTCTGCTGGCTGGATTTCCTTAGAACAACTTCAAAGAGTATGGTTATCAACTTAGAAATGAGGAAGAAAAAGCTATTGACAGAACGAGAAGACAGTAGAGGATATGAAACAGTTTTAGAAAGAACGGAAAGTAAAAGGAGGAGTATACTCTCAGGAAGCTACATTCTGTCTCTGAGATCCAAAAAAGTATGATGTATGTTTACCCTTTTTACCTCTACTAAATTAAAATATGGTTAGTAGACTAATGCTATTTCATCTCAATAGGCTGCCTCTTTCCTCAAAAATGAGAATCTTAAACTACAAACATTATAAACGATAGGTTTTAATATATAAAAACCCATTATTTTCTATGGATCAGACGCAATTTAGGACACTTGTCAACAACACATAACAGATGTTGCCAAGGATGGAGATACTTCCATGATGTTCAAAATCATCCGTGATCTACCTATAAATTCAACAGCTTCCTCCTCACTATCCAGATTACAGGACTTGAGAGTGGTCATTTCAGATGGAGTATCTCGTTCCCCAAGTTTAGGCCCCATCTATATATTTCTCTGTAAAAATTATTTCTCCCCTAGGCTTCTAGGGCCCACAATTGACAGTGTCTGTGGGATTCCAGGTCAACCCGAGATTCTCAGACTTGGATTCTCAGTAGCACTGTCCAATAAAACCTCTGATGATGGAAAAGTTTCATTGCTGCTCTGTAGTCCGTAGCCCCATGTGACTATTGAGTACTTCGAATATAGCTAGTGTGACTGAGGAACTGAATAATTAATTTTATTTCATGTTAACTTATTTAAATTTAAATATAAATTGTCAAATATGACTAGTACTACCAGGTTGGACAACATCGTTTTTGAGGGAAAAAAATGAAAATATAACCAAGAACTGTTTTTCCTCTCTTCTTCTTTTTACCTAAACTCTCCTCCAAACTGGCCTCCAACTCTGGCTTTTAAAAAAAAATTACCCTTGAAAATGTCCTCCCTAACCAAAGAATCAAGCCTTCCTAAACACTGTTCTCTGGAGGCACTCACTTTAACTTTCTGCTTCCAAGGTTGCTACCAACTTTAGGACTTTCAGTAGAAGGTAAGGCGTCCGTAGAATGAAAAACAATTCTTTCTCTGAATAATAATTTATTTTTTGATGGGGTCTGAAACAAATTCCTTTACATTAACATTAGCTTTCCCACCCTTTCAGGCTTCAGCACCACATCAGCGCGGCTGACCTGAGTGCCTTTCCTTGTGTACCACAAATGGAACCTGAGTGAGTGACAAGAGAGATGCTCTGTGTGCAGAATGTTCTTTGGGGGTGGGGGTGGGAAGGGGCCTGAGGCACTTCAGAATTCTCTTTCCCAACCACTCCCACAGGGAGAGCTTAGAAAAAGCAAGTTTTGACATGTGGGCTATTTCTGGGGGCAAGGAGGAAGGGGCTACTGCTCAGAAATGCATGGCCCTTCCAGGTTAGTGGGTTCAGATGTCTCAAATAGGTGTGTGACATCCACACTTCTTCCAGCCCCTGTACTACCCCCAAATAAAGAACATACATTGATGCCCTAAATCATATCTATTTCTTTTACATATTTGCTCAAGTGAAAATGTAGGAATCATCTTAGAAGCCTCTCTCCATTTTTCTTTACCCGCCACAGTCAGTGTAACCACAGGGCCTCTTCACAGACTGTAGTCCCACTGCCATCACCCTCCTGTGACAGGCTTCAATGCCTCCTGATTCTATTCCTGCCCCACATATTTATGAGATGATCCTTCCAGAACAGAAGGGGCACAAGTACATTCACCAGCCTGAGTTCTGCAGGCTGGGTCACCAGCTCTGCCTCTTACCTTAAGCAAGTGACCTCAGGCAAGTTATTTATCTTCTGTGCTCAGTTTCCTCATCTGTAAAATGGGGCTAAGAATAGTACCGACTTGATAGGGCTGCTGTGAGGATGAAATGAGTTACTCACACGAGACACTAAACACAGGACCAGGATGTCTGAAGAAGCATGCTCTGGCCAGTGTCCGCTCTAGAGTTCCCTCCTCCCTCCAGGCCTCTAACAACTCCCCTTTGTTTACAATAAGATCTAAGGCCCACTTCACTTCAGCTCATCCCATGTCTCCCTGCTCTAGCATTCTGTCTCTCTTCTGGAGCACATCACACCTGTGGCCCCGACAGGCCTCTGCTGTACACCCCTGGGGACCACAAGACTCATCCACCAGGTGAGACACCGGGTGCTTCTGCTGTCTCAAGCCCTTTGGTTATTCACTATCTCTGCCCTTTAACGCTCACCAGAGTATCGACTTGAGCAGGTACCCTCATCATCTGGTTTGACTGTCTCCCAACCAGAAAGCAGGACTAGCCCTCAGTGCAGGAACTCGGTCTGTTTCACCCAAAGCTCTAGCTCCAGGACCTAGAACCGTGCCCAGTTTTAGTAAGTGGGCAGTGAGTCTGTGGCTGATGTTTTGCATCTATAAGTGAAAGAATGAATGAGCCAGCATAGCTATGTGATTATTTGAAGCTTCCAGCCCAGATCATCCTTCACCGAAAAGCACATGCAGGCCGCAGCTACTGCAGGCTGACGGGCTTCAGCTCTCAGCCTATACAGGGATTGCCTGAGCTCAGGGAGCTGCCTTGCTCATGATCACCCTTGTTTCTGGGGACACCCTTCACCTGAAAACTAACTGATCTAGGTATGAAGATGAAGGTCTAGATACCCAACTTGGGACATTTCTTTTTAAAAGAAGAAAAAAAGGAGAAGAGGCATAAGCTTGGGAGGAAGGAAAAAAGAGAGGGAGAGAGAGAAGGGAGGAAGAAGCATCTTTATTTAGTTGTTCATTTCACTTTTACCAACCCAGCCCCAGGTCTCAAACCCAGATCCTTGGACTTTATTATGTGGTTCATATGCCAACATCTCAGGAGCCTGAGCCACAAAGGAATGTCTCTGAGACAACTCTTGGAGTTGGAAATTCCATGTGGGATGGGCTGAATCTGGTGTCAGGTCCGGGCTGCATCGGGACACCTCCTTGCACCCCCTCAACAGGTGCCCATCTCACGGGCACTCCTGCACACTGCGCTCCGTCACAGAGGCCGCCCCGAAGGAAATGCATCCTGCAATGCTAATTCTATGCCAGTGTGGAAGCCAGGATCCACCCCCAGACCTGTGGCACACAGCCTAGGATGAGCTGCACACCTGGTGTCTCCTGCTCTGTGCCCCTGTCGCATCCCCTCTTCTGCCTGGGCTGCAGGCTTTGACAACTGTGGCGCCCGGGGCTCAGGGCACACTCTGCACAACAGCACTGGCTGTTTTGCAGGTCACATGTTCCTGGGGCCTTCAAACTGACCACATATTCAAATCTAAAAATGGTATTTTCACCATAATTCAGCGGTGCATTTTTTTCAAACTCACAAGAGACAGCATGAAAGACTGTTTGTATGCCTGGATGCTCTCTCACCCGCTGACATTCATTCATGCTTTCTGCAGCCTTTTCTGGCTTTCGTCCACAGAGAATTCCAAGGACACCTGAAGCCTTTGAAGGGGAAGTTTGTACCTCACACGCAAAGCCATGTTTCTTGTACAGTTACAGAAGGATGCTCAGAGATGTTTTGTGTGCAGTTCTCCATGATACACGAGAGCGTTAGCCTCTGCCCTGCAGCACAGAGAAGGTCACAGAGAAGGTACAAATACCCAGAGCCCTGTTGTGCCACTTTGAAGCCGCCCAGATGCGCTGCTGCAAGGCACACATGCGTGGTCTGGACCAGCCAGTGGGACTTCTAGCCAGCAGTGGGTGCTATGAGTGTCGAGGACGAAGGATTTTGATTAAAAAAAAAAAAAAAAACCATCCTGGCAGCGGTCTTCAGGCCTTTCTTTCTCAAACTGGCCATCTCTACAAACACAGCTGCCTGGAGCTTAGGGCCTTGACCTGCCCCTGCAGTCAGGGTGCACTGTGCCTGACCTCCTCTCTGAATGATGGCCACAATTTTAACAGCTAGCTGGTGCCAAGAATGTAGACAGGGCCAACTGAAGCAGGGACTGAGAATTTAGCCTGCTGTCACCAGGTGTGAAGCAAATGATCAAACAAGTCTCAGCATATCATCAGCAATCCCAGGTATGGAACTCTGCCTTAAAATGTGGCTCGGAGCTTCGGAACTCAGTAGGTCCTTACAAGCTACTGCCTTGTTGTAGAAGTTATAGAAGTTAGTCTCTGACACAAAAACCAGTCAAATCTTATCTCCTCTCATCAACTTTGCCTGACAACCCTCCTTTTATGAAATGCTCTCTCTTCTGTCTCCCCATAGCAGTTTTTTGTTGCTTTTTTTAAAGAAAGGTGCAGGTAGGAATGAAGGTGAGCAGGCAGGAAGGAAGAGAGAGGAGGAAGGAACAATTTTATTTTATTTTTATTTAGTTGTACATCTTGCTTGTTCCCCACACATACCCCTAGGATGTGAACTAGGGTCCTTGGGATGCATGTGTCTGCACTCAGCCAGAGGTGGCGGACCCAACCACTACTCCATCAGGGTGCACTGTCCCCACAGCACGTTTAAAGTCTCTCAACCATAATATTCATTTTTACATTGCTAAAAATTCAACAATAGGTATTTGCTTGATTTTGCTAGAAAGAAGTACTTTCAATGCCTTGACATTGTCAAGACAATACTGTGTGAAGAAAGAAACACAGAAGAGAGAAAGGTGGAAAAGCACATCAGAGGAAACAGCAGTGGAATGACAACACCCAGTCAGGGCATCCATCCTGTGACAGTGCTACAGAACATGAGCTCTTAGTCCTTCATCTTGTTTAGCCATTAGAGGGGCCACAACATTTACAACCAACAAATGCAGGTGACTTAGACATCACATCTTTGAAAACAATATTTCCTAAATATAAGCACCTGAATTTTCAATTTCAAATATATTTCATTTCTTTTTCTACACCAGGTCAGCTTTTAAAAACTACCACATCTAATTTCCATGACATCCAGACTTTGGAATTAAATAAAAGTACAGAGAAAAAGAACTTTTATGTGTGTTTGTACTATCTAGGATAAAAATGATTAAGTAGCATTAAAAATTAAAGTATAGGAGAACTATTTCTTCTTATCTAAGTAAGCTACAATACATTTTTTAAAGTGTTAGAATGAAGTTGGAGATTCAGGCTATGTCTACTTAATGTTTTTTTTAATAAAGAAGAGAAATCAAGAACAAACTTATCAAGTTTATCCCTGAAGAAGATCCAGTAAGGGACATGTTCATTAATCAATCATTCCTGTGGCTACTGCTTAGGGATTTTACTTTTCTGATTGGACCTACATTCTTTTCTTCTCAATGACCAGCAGAAAGAAAAATCACAGCAATCTTTCCAGTTTTTATAGTGCTCCCCTCAAATTCATACCCAACCACAACCTTAGAACATGCCCTCACTTGGAAACAAAGTCTGTGCAGACACGAATAGTTACAGTAGATGAGGTTATGCTGAGTTAGGGCAGGCCCTGAGTTCAGTGAGTGGTGTCCTTTTAGGAAGGCCAGCAGTCACACGGACACACACACAGAGGAGAACACACGTGAACATGGAGGTGGTGTGATGGGTCTACAAAGGATGGCCAACTAGCACTGGAAGCTGGAAGAAGATGCAAGGACTCGTCCTTAGAGACTCCAAAGGGAGTGTGGCCCTGTCAACACTCTGATTTCAGATTTCTGGTCTCCAGAACTGGGAGAAAATAAATTTCTGTTATTTAAATCACTTTCTTTGTGGTCATTGTTATAGTGGCTAGGGAAAACTGCCTAGAAAGCAAAGTCTCCATGTTTTTATCTGTAAGACTGTAAAAGATTAAAAACATCAATACACACTTTGCTGGAAAAAGGGTACATTGGTTTAGCCTTTCTGCATATGTACCAAAGCCTAAAAATATTAGTATTCTACTTTAAGGAATTTATACAAATAGAAACAAACACTGTCTCCACGGATAAGCAACACAGCACAGTTCTTCATAATAGTAAAGGGAAAATTAAAACCTAATTCTCTAAAGAATCAATAATAAAATATGATCAAAATAGATTTTGGTCTAACTAATTAATAGAATAGTGGAAGGAACATCAACGAAATGCGATAATCATTAATCTAGAGAGCATATGCAATATGTAGAAATCTTAATATTCATACAAGAGAGAGTTAGAAGTCATCTGTGGAAGAGCAAGGTAGAAACAAACATAAAACTACTAAGGGAACAAACTCATCAATAATGAGCATTTCAGAACTCCTGGACTCTGAAGTACTCAAAGTACACGGATCATATTCTTTTCAAAGTAAAGGTTTCTTGTGTTTTCCATTTTTAAAAGATAATCAAGAAAGGCTACAGATAGTTAAAAACCAAATGAAAGTTATCAGTGGAGGAAATAAATATAGGAGTTTCGATAATCTAACACGCCCATTAAGATCTCTAAGAACACCATTTTGTATTCATATGAATTTGAAGAATAGAGAAGAGAAACTAGGTTCAAAATACAGTAAGACCTGATGACGCAGACGTGAGCACAGTCTTACCAACCAGTATCTGACAGTCCTCGAGTAAATTAGCGAGAGCAATGGGAAATTGTTTCTTCCTTGATGATTATTAACAGCAGAATGAACCATTTCCTTGGACTATAAGAAGCCACAGCCTGAATCAGCCTCCTAGTAAAGTCATTCCCAAAGCTATAATACCATATTTTATATCTTGGTAGACGTAGATACATTTTACAATGAACATTCAAGGCCAACTTACACTTGTGTGTGCGTGTGTGCACACCTGAGTACATACACACAATTTCATGTCTTCTAAATCTGTAAGGAAAATGAAAGATATACTTATATTTCCAAATGATATTAACAGTCATTTTAAACAGTTACAAAATTGGCAGTATGGACATCATCTGACTGCTATAAAATTCAATATGTGGATTCACATGCCAAATTTTCAGAAGTTGAAATTAAAAGCAGGAAAAAGTAAAAAATGACTATGACAAAAAAAATCATTAATTGGGAAATTCAAAACCACTGGAATTTATAAATACATCACAAAGTAGTAGTTTGCGGGACAAGGGATGCAATAAACTGAAACACCACTGGAAGTCTATAAAAGATTAAAAAGACAGAGAATACAAGCATAACCTTACAGGGAAGTATAAACATAGATAAGGCGGAATTTTTTGTTGTTCTAAATAAACTTCAAATTCTATGCAATTAAATATTTAAATCTTGATTATATACATGAACAAAATTGCCCTGTGAGATGAAAAATATGAAAGATCCAATAACAACGGGAGATATGGAAAAGCAACCCCAAATTTATTTCCAATAAAGGCTACAAGTCCAGTCCCTGGTTTATATTTGTGAATTTATTAACACTTTCAAAAGACAAATGATTTCATGTTACAAAAAACTTTTTGAGATTAAGACATTTGGAGAAAAGTTCCAACTAATTTCAAAAATTAATACAATCCAAATGTCCAAATCTAATACTGAATTCAAAAAGAAAAACTAAGAATTCAAACTTCTTGTGAATAAATAGCAAAACTACTAAAGCCCTAAACACAATATTGGCAACTCAAATGACATTAAAAATGATAAAATTAATAGGCTTTCTAACAGGAAACATTAGAAATATTTTTGGAGAAAACATGTATCAATAGGTGTATCAATAAGTCAAAGGAGAAAAATCATAGAACAACAAAAGATAGTGGAAAAAGTATTTGATAAAAGACAATATTCGTTCTTGATAATTTCTAAACATACCAAATCCAATCTAGAATTTTTCCTTAGCATGATAAAAAATAATAACGATATCAAAGTAACAGTCAAAAGAGTTATCACTATTAATCAGTTATCCAGGAAGTTGAAGACAGTCAGCGTGGTATCAAAAGAAATCAAGTACGTAGAGACTGGAAAGAAAAGAAAATATTATTATTGGCACACAGTTTTATAATTTAACCTAGGAAAGCCAAGATGTCACGAGAGAAAAATTACTAGAATAAGACATGTGGTATAGCCTAAAACTGAAAATATCCAGAAATCAATAGTGTTTTCATTTATGAGAAATTACCAGTTAATAGAAACAGCATTTTTGAGCAACGTTTTCTACCAGAAACGGTATTCACCTCTTAACATATTAGTTCACATAATTTCCACAACAACCCTAAGAAGAAGATACCTTTTTATCCACAGAGGTGAGAAAGCTGAGACTTACATATCTCACATATCAAGATTCATATCTTATCCAAGGTCATACTGGTGATAAATGACAAAGCCAGGATGAGAACCAGGTTGCTGAATTCAAAGACCTTATGTCCATCTTCATCCTACCTCCTCCTCACAATGAATCTGCAAGTTCACACTCCTAACTCAAGCAAAAAATGCTGAGAATAAACACAGTGAGAATACTTGCAACCATAGAAAGTACTGAAAAATTAAAAAAAAAAAAAACTCTAATAATCAAAGAGAAGACCCTATTTGAATAGAGACGCACAATATTTCACAATAAGAAAACTTTATAAAAATGTCACTTAGCTCCAAAATAATAAATATTCCAATCACAGTCTACACAGTTCTATTTTTGTTGATGTGCTTTACCGAGGGAAGGAGGGGATAGGAGTGGAGTTGAATTTAATCATGTGATTCTAAAGTTCTTCTAAGAGAAAAAGAAGCAAATATCCAACCAGGAAAAATTTTCAGTGGTGATTAAACTGTCCTTTAAGACTATAGTCACTGTCATGTGGTTTGCATCCATGCAGTCCCTTGATTCTATATGCAGCTTCTGAGTAGAGTTGTTTGGTGGCCCCTTAGTTTTATGAAGGAAAAAAGCACAAAAGAAACAACAAAGCTTTTATCACAACAAATAGATGAGGATTCAAAAGAAAATGAGCTATTTTTTTAAAGGAAAAGTGCTGGCTGGATTGAAGGAGAGCAGAGGCAGGTAGGCAGGAAGAGAGAGGGAGGAAGTATTTATTAGTTGTTCGTTGTGGTTGTTTCCTTCCCACCCAGCCCCAGCCCCGGCCCTGGGACAGGAACGCAGGTCCTTGGATGTCCATGGACTTCACTGGCCGAAGGCAGCTGACCAAACTCCTCCTCTACCAGTTAAAATTTAAAATGGCCTGTTAAAGAGCTGAAATTGTGTTTGATATCTATTCTGTGGTCTTTGAACTTTCTTCATAATTTGAATATCTACTATTAAAAGTAAATAAATAAAAGGGCAACGAGAAGAGGAGTGACAACTGTAAAAAAAAAAAAAAGAATTTCTAAATTATCTTTAAAAACTAAAACATTAAAAATACAGCATGTTTTCAGAATGTTTCCTCTAGAAAAACAAGGTTCAAGAATCATTCAACTACTATATTAAAATAGGAGGGATGCTAATATTTCTTTATTCCCTGGCATCTCTTGCCCACAGCGCACCAGCCAAGGCTTCCTTCCCCTCGGGGCTGCCTTCTCTCCCAGGTCTTCCCCATCAACCCAACCTCAGCTTCAGCCCCAAATCTCTGGCGTTGTGTTCTCCAGTTGTGTGTCAACAGCCTAGATGACAGAGCAGACTTCCGCCCCTACCTGCACCCCTTCCCAGCTCTAAGAGGACCACCATCCGGGCACATGAGCCAGGACCTAGAACTACTTGTTGATTCAGTCTGCAAGTCAGCTTGCTGGGCCGGGCAAGTTTAAGGTTTCAAAAGACAGGGAACTGGCCACATCAAAAAGGTGATGATTTTTTGACTCAGCTCCAGCTTTTTTAAATATTATGTTTCTAAATAAAGTAAATGGATACTCTAGAGAAATAGCTCAAGGAAGGTCAGGGAGCTGAGCCACTACTGGAGACTTGATAAATCAAATAAACAATGAGGCCAGCCCAGGAAAGCAGAGAGTGTGCTCAGACCCTCTTGCCTTTTTGTTTTTCCATTAAGGAGCTGTTCTTATAAACAATGAGCCCGTTCAAAAGGGTTTTTAAAAACTCCCTGGAGGAAGCTTCTGTCTTCTGGACCCAGAGCCCTGCTCACCATTTTCTCCAGCTTGTGAGGCAGCCTCCTCCTGCCAGCCCAGCCTTCAATGGGATGCAAACACCTTTGATCAGTAGCTCCAAGAAAAAAAGACTCAGGACTCATATTACTCAGGAATTCTCTTGATAGCAAAAGGTAGAGGAAAAGTAAAAGCCTCTACACTGGGTGAGTTTGCTTTCCTGGCCTTTTTCTCCACAGCAGAGCAAGCAGGAGAGGTTGGGACTTTGTTTTTGAAACTTTTTCTTGTAACTCTGAATTCACTCCCATCAAAGGCCAGGCTTCTGAACACCCAAAATTCCCATCCCTATTAATTACTTACTTTTTTTTTAAGAAAAGGTACAGGCAGGAATGAAGGTGAGAAGACAGGCAGAAAGAAATAGGAGGAAGAAATATTTATTTTATTTTGTTGTTCATCTGGGTTGTTTTCCCAGGGACTTTGGGATGTATGTGGACTAAACTGCTAGGCTACCAGGCATACCTATTATTTACTTTTCTAATGTATTTATTCTTTATTTATTATTATTTACTAATACCTGTTAATTTCCATAGCTTTCTAGAACTATACTAATTGGCAATCAGCACATATGACATCTCACTGTATTTTTTTAAACTTTTAAATCTGAAGTCTTCCCAAGGTGCAGAAAAAAAGGCTAAACATGATATAGTGGCTATCGAAGTTACCGACAACCCAGATTTAAGCCCTGCTGACTTGTTTCCACATTTGCCTCATAGAGTTTGCAGGAAATCAAACATATAGCTCAAGTTTCCCATCGCCTGCCACCAAAAGATTTCCTCCCTCCCTAACCAAAAACACAAACGCAGAAAATAATTGAAGTCAGTGTTTATCTTTCCTGTGGTTATATTTTGCTTTGTTGCCCATGACAACAATATTGATCTTTATGTTCCAAACATGCAGAAAACATGGTCCCATGTCCCAGTCCCAGTCATCGTCCATTTTGCACAGCAAATCATCTTCAAAAGAAACTTCCATCTCACACTCACTCACTCAATTTGTTCCAATATGGATCAACCTCCTCATAGGTAGATGCTTACCTGCTCAACATCAAATGAGGGTAACTAACTTAGGAAAGAATGAAAAGAAACCAACTCACAAATATTTACAATTAAAAGGATAGGCCCCAACTTTAAGGTATATAAACTAGGAAAATCACCTCCAGTCTCATCTAGCCAAGTTCCTTTAGAAAAACAGCATTTTTCTCTCTCTGGGTGTTAAGTCAGGACGCAGACCTATATTCATTGCTCCCTGCTCTGCCACTATGACCTCATCCCTTACCAGTAACCATCAACACTTGTCATGCAGGGCTCTTTTCTAAGGTCCCAACCCCTCAGATGCCCTCAAGTTGCCACCAATGTGCTGTAAGCCACCACCAGTCTGCTGTGACTTGATACAATAGACCCCTGCCTTCTTATCTTCTGTGCTGCCCCTTCTCACCTAGTATCTACACTGAAGCTATCATGATATGACCCAAACATAACCCTATCTTTGATGCTTGAACACTTTTCTCTTTGCCCTAAGGACAAAATCCAAACAAGGCTTCCTGAATCTGCATGACCTAGACACCCAGTTCCATCAGCACTCACCGCCTCTCACTCCTTTCTCTAGCCCCATGAAGGTTATTTTAGTTGCTTGAATATACAAGAAACCCTTTCACCATTGAGAATTCTCACCTACTGTTTCGTTTACTGGAACATAACTTCTCTACCGCCTCATCCATTTCTACCTTGCTTTCTCCAATTCTTTTACCTTCTAGGTTTCAGTTTAAATACTCCCTCTTCCAGAAAGTCTGTCCTGATGCCCAGCCCAGTTCTGCCAGCGTTCCTCTGGTGTGTTCTAGGAAAGCAGTTACCACAATTAGCCTCCAGACTACACATTCCCTGAGAGCAGGAATCATTGCTGTTTACGGTATTTCTCAGTGCGGAGCACAATGTTTGGTACGTAAGACATTTGTGAAAAGTATTCGCTGAATAAATTAGTGAGTGGGTGGGTGGATGGATGGATGGATGAATGGATGGATGAATGAGTAGGCATACTATAAATCTGGTTTTTTATCTTCCTACCCCAAGGTACACGGTCCAAGTGAACAGACAGAGTATGTTATTTTTTTTTTTTTTATGTACTTTGGCTCTAGCAAGATTGCCATAACTAAATGTATTTCTATTTTGATCATTTTTCAAATATGATTTTTTTGCCAGGTTGTCCAGGTGGAGTGTCTCCAGTAAACTAAACAAAGCTAAATACAAAAATTAATGGTGAGGGCGCGCCCTGGTGGAACAGTGTTTGGGCGCAGTCCACATACATGCCAAGGACCTGGTTTGCCTGGGCTGGGGTAGGGGTGGCAGTGGAGACACAGCCCAGGATGAACAACTAAATAAAAAGAAATAAGGTGCTTCTTCCTCCTCCATCTTCCTACCTGCCTGCCTCTGCTTATCTTCATTCCTGCCTGCACCTTTTCTTTAAAAAAATAAAATAATGGTTAGAAAGCAAAAATAGCCTATCTTATTCTCACTAATATCAAATAGTACATATATAAATAAGGTAGATCCCCTAAGGAAGATACTTTCTGAAGATGTTTCAGAAAACAGTGCTGGCTCTATTCATTTAGTTATAATTAAAGGTATTCCCTGGTCCTAAAATAATAAAAGAAGTGTTTTTTAAAGGGACTTACATTTAAATGTAATTATACTGTAAATCTCTCTTAGCAAAAAGGTAAAAAAGAAACATAGTTGGGTTATCGAAGTTAGACAGTGTGGGTCAGCTCTTCCAATTTTAGCTATCAACTATCTCACTGGTGTTAAGAGTTTCAGAAGATGTGAGGCAGAGGGCAGATATACAAGAGGCTATATTTTTTATCTTGCTACAAAGAAATTGAGATTAACACTTCATTACAGAAGATTAATTTCCTAAGAAAGAACTTTTAAAAATCTACACTTAGGAATGGGAGAGGGGCCCAATGGACAGTGATGAAGGACTCTTAGAAATTTGGTGGTGGCTGTGGTGTGTTACATATGTTTGAAGAAGAATGAAAATGTATGTATAACAATGCACATTTATATTGTTTTGTAAACCAAAGTTACCTTGATTTTTAAAACTCACAAAAATATACATTCAAATGAGACAACAACATAAAGTATATTCACGAAAGCATCTACCACTCTTTCCTTTTGAGAACATTAAAGGTTTACATTATATAGATTTTTAAAGAGGTCATCACCTTTGTCACTTCAAGTTAACACTACAGTTTCATCTTAGCGCCGACTTATGAAACAACTTATGAATATAGTTTTTGATACGAGAATTCCAATTTATCTCTAAAAATTCTGTTGAAAAGCTTGTTAAGAGGTCATCTTCTAGGTGGCTTTACGTCTCATATGAGATGCTAGAGCATATTGGACCTTTCAACCCAGGTAGGAGGAGGAAAAATAGAAAGAAAAAAAAAGAAAGAGAAGAAAAGAAGAAAAAGAAATAACTCTACTTTGATACTGATTTGGCAGCACATTTATTCACAGAACAAAATGAGAAAGCAGCCAGAGAGCACCATTTTTAACAAAAGGAGTTGACAATTATGCAGGTACTTCTATTACTCCCAAGAGTAATTCTCAAAAAGCATTACCATCCCCATTTTACAGAAAAAGAAACTGAGGCTTAGCAAGGACCACGCCTCAGGCCTCACTAGCTCCTGCTACTAAGGGCAGAACCTAGACTCACACCCAAGTCTGTTAGGATGTAGAGCTCACCTCGATACACACCTGTCCCCACCATGAGTCCCTGTTCATATCCTCAGGTTTAGTCAACATTTCTAGGGACCCAAGAAAAATGAGGCCTTCATACCCTTCACAGCAAGAAGCTATCCAATGTCTATGCAGCCAAATGAGTAATAAGGTAGCGATGCTCCATTTTTAGACTTTATCAAATGTGCCAATACATCAAAAGACATCACCTTGCAAAAAGAAGATCAAGACAAGGTAGATTCCTCAGCTGAGGAAAAACCCTAAACCATGGCAAATTTCTAAAGAACACTGGACTGTTACCTTAGACGCCCTTTCATATTTTAATCCTCCAGGTGACCTGAGACAACCAAAATGAAAATTACTTTCTCACTAGAGAGTAGAGGTATGTATCTGGCCACCAAACCACCTTGAAGTCCTATGTTCAAACACTCACTGAGTCACTCTTCATTATCTAACTTCAAAAACAAAGCCACTGTCCAGCTACTAGACCGGGGTCTGTACTCTGCACAGAGGACATGGGCCTTTCCTCACATCTAGCTCACCAAGTCAATCTTCCCATTAAAAAGAGAACAGTTCACTATTCAAAGACCCACATCCATCTCCAACTTCACACTAGCCCAGCCAGGAATGGGAGCACTTTGTATTCCAGACTAAAACAACTATCAGGCTAGAGGTCACTGACCCTCTGGAACCCTCAAGATTCATACCACAGAATCTTCATGAAGTCCTAAGGAAATCAGCCAAAGATGGTAAAGTTAGACAGGAAATGGGAATCAGAATATAACGATTTTGGTAATTACAGGTGCAGCTGTTTAAAACATGGGGCGCAAACATCTGTTCTGCAAATCGAATAGAACCCACTCTGTAAAGTCATTAGAACCCACCTGAACACACAGATAAGCTATGTGCCTCAGTGCCTCCAGGTCCAATTTAAGGTCACTTTTTGACCTCCCCATTAATTCAACCCAGATTTACTGAGGCCTTGCTCCAGGCAGAGGTGCAGGTGGTGCAGACAGGAGAGCCTCTTGGCTCTTAGAACCTGGTGAGGAGGCAGAGCGTCAACAGGCCAACACATATTGCACAATAACTTCATAGATCAGTGAGCTCTTTGGAGAAAAAACAAGGGAAAGGCCACAGGAATTGCCGGTGAGGTGGAAAGGGACACTTCAGTGAGGACAGCAGGGAGCAGAGCTGAGCTGAGCGCTGGAGGGAAGCAGGAGGGCACTGCGGGGGGGCTCCTATGGACTCCCTGCCCAGTCAGAGGAGCCCCCTCAGGCCTGGCTGTGGAGTCAACCCTGGGGTGCTACACTCAGGGAGAGGGAGGACCACCTTGCTGCACTCACAGACTGGGCAAGTTTCATTTGTTCTCCAAAGATCCTCCACCTCATCTCACAGTGCTTTGGCAAACCAGGGATCAAGATGCCTTCTAGACAAATGCCTGTGGCCTCTTTAAAATATCAAGAGTGTAGAACTTCCCTCAACGGATTGATTTCATATCTAAATTCTTAAAAATCAGTACTGTCCTCTAGGATCTAACTTTAAGACATCTTTGAAACATGTCACATATGCCACACCCCCCACATACATAGATGAATTCTACTGCAGAGAACGTCTTAGACCATGACAGTTTAGAAACAATCAGATCAAAGACAATCAATGGTATCAAAGGTGCTTAAAATCTCAACTCTCTTTTAGAAAGTTTTGAACAAAAACAAACAACTAAGACTGGGGACTATCTCATTGCCAATTAGAATGACAAAGCATTTTTTTCCCTAAATTTACTATGATGATAGATAAATGGCATCTATAAAGCTGTAAGTCAATAAGCAAAAAACAGAATACACTGCAAATATGAGGGACAATTAGAAAAATGCCAGTTAGACATGCAAGGGCAGCAGTGCTTTGAACATGTACAGTTTGATCCAGATGTTAGATGTGGTTTCAGCTACTCACCACAAAGTTGGGTTACTAACATTTCTAACATTTCTGAAAATAATTTCAGACTGCTAGCCTGCTTGGGAGCAGATGAAAAATTTCCATTGTTGATACACAGACATTAGTATGCAAGGTAAAGTACAGGGAACAGGCAAGATATCTATTTCTAGTAAGTTTACAGAAAGCACATTAAAAGCGCATTAGAACTCTGATTTTCCACAGCACACACTGCTTCTGTCCTTCAGCTCCCACGGAACAGGCTTCAGGGCCGCCTGCTCTAGTCACAACAACTTAAAGTGAGCTTTTATGTGTGACAGTCGTGAGCAGGAGAAAAGTGAACAGAAGAAGATATTGCACAGACATGAGTTTGCGTGTGTGCATGCATGAGTGCGTGTGTGTGTGTGTGTGTGTGTGTGTGTGTGTGTCCCTTCCTGTGACGTAAACCTTGCAGCTAAACAATATGGTGAGCTCTCTGAAGGCAGAAGCCTCATCCTATCAGTTTTATCCTGTGATGAATGGCTTAGGCGAAGAAGCTATTTATTAAGGATAACTTTAAAGACCTATTCTCAGGGCCCAGAAAATGATAACTTCGATTACTCTCAGTTCAGAGGGGCACAAATAAGACTTTGCAGTAGATGTAAAAGAATTACTTTGCATCATGAAGAGTGAATCAGCTCTGAAATATGGCTGCCCGATCCTCCTTCAATTCCATGCCGTCACGGGAGCGACACTGCTCAGCTGGACTGTACACTTCCAGATGGAGGTACCTGCTCCTGCCCAGGGGCACAGTGTGCACTCAGAGCCAACCCAAATAAGAAAAAAATTAAATAGAGGGGAGGAAGGTCTTGTGGCCTTATTCTGCAAATATTTGCAAGTGTCTGTGGAAGAAGTAGTAATGAGGACTAACTTCTGTGGCTCCAGAAAGCTCAAGATTCAGCCATCCTTCCTACATCCACATGTGAAAGTCCTTCTGGAGAGACAACCCAGTAAGGAGGGGCAGAAAGTGTTGATGTTATGTGGGAAGACAGATCTTTGCTCCACACAAGAGGGGATGTTATAATAAAGAGAACTGTCTGAAAATGGAAAGGACAGCTTTGCCAAGGGCGCTGTCCTTGGAGTGGTGGCTATAAGGCATTTCAGGGCACTTGTCAGCCCACCCACACATGAGCAATGGTACAGATCCTGAATACATTTCCTAATCTCTAGGAGGTTAAGGTTCTACAAAGACTCCTCCACCTTTGGTTGGGGTTTGCCTATTCATTAGTGCACTTAACAACTAAGAAAAATGTCTCTCTGGTAAAAAACAAAAAAGAGAGGGAAGAGGAGGGATGAACACATGTCTTTTAATACTGGCAACAATAACTGTCAGGCATCTAAGACATGCCACCAAACTAATTAGAAATACAGCTCTCCAATGACCTACGGTCATGCTCAGAAACACTGATTTGCTTCCTGTCTCATTGTCACTGGACACTGACTCCTCACTTTGTCTAGGGACAGGAAGAGGACACATGGACGGGGCAGTGGCTTCTGGGAGCAGTAGGCATTTCCAGATCAGGGAGACAGATAGCATATATGCTCACAACCTGGGCACCATCCATTCAAAGCCCCTTCCACAGAGGCCCGCTTGTACCTATGATGGGCTATCCTTTCAGCATCCAACTGCCTAACCAGGGAGGGCCCCCCAACTCAGAATGGAGGGAACAAAGAGACTGGAAAACCTCCCCTCACTATCTCATCAACTGTGTCCCAAGAAGCTTCATCGCCAAAAGAGGTTTATTTAAGTCAGCATCTCACTAAGCCCACCATTTACCTGTGAAACATGCTTCTAAAAGTGGCTACCCCATTAAAAGTTATTAGCTGAATGCGTTTTTTTAAAATAATCCATCTCCATGAGGGAGGGGTGATGCTGACAGACTGATGAAGCATGTCAGTTTAAAAGAAAGCCTGCAAGAACTGTTTGCCTGTACCTGACAGAAGACATCGGGGGACACACTCATGGCGAGAACACGTCGACCTGGACTTTCAGGATGTGAGAGGAAGTTGAGGCTTCGAGTCTTTCCCGGCTCTCTTGTGACTTCTTGAGTACAGTGGGCACTTGGGCAATGGATAGAAAAACTCCCTCAGTCAACAGAGTTTCAGGAAAAAGAAAGACATGAGACAGTTCTATTTGGAATGGTTCAAGATGCACTTGTCGAAAGATACCAAGAGACTGAAATGCAGACACCAGACGCCCGGCTCTACACTGCCTACACCTCCAGGATTGCAAGCAGGAAGATAATGAGATTTTTAGAATTAACTAATATTAAAAAATAAACAGTGTGTCCAAAACGTGCTAGGCAGTTGGTAGAGCCAGTCCCTGGGTAGAACTGTTAGTACCACAGCTGTGAGGCAAGAGAGGTTCCTAATCCAAGACCCCCAGGATGGGGGGCTCCGTCATCAGTGCTGACAGAGAAGGACTGCCTCAGACTGAGCGCTTTGGTATCTTTTAAATGTGTTTCCAGACACTGTCATTTGTATTTCAAAGTAGTCCTTTTTTCAGTTTTTTGTGTTGGAAAGGAATCATGTTTCAGTTTTCCATCCTCTGGCAAAAAAACACAAAGACTTTAGAGACAAAAAAAACACATAAGCCATGTATTCATACAAAAACAGAAAAGACACATGCTCGGTGGCATTTATATAACACATATATGTATATGTGTATACATGCATACATATGTGTGCCTATACACATGTGTACATGCATACATATGTATATACATATATTGGCATTAATGGCTGGCAACTCTATTTTACTCAACAGAAAATGATCACCAGTTCTCAACATACTGCAGGAGATGCAAATTATTGAACTTTGATGCATGACCCAAAAATGTAACACCACCCTTCCTCAGCTTCCCTCCCCACTCCGCATTTGAATGTAAGGAGAGCAGGAGTCTGGGGCAGTGCTTCCTCAGACCTTTGGAAAAACCAAACTCAAAGCCTCAGTTTCCTTTTCTATAATACGAGCATTCAGCACAGATGACACCATTTGGTTCTGGCAGGCTGTGATTTGTAGTGGATGAAATGACATCTCAGCCTAGGCATAGTGACTTTCTTTGAAAGACCTGACATAACACCTAAGACTCAGCAGCAGTGAGGGGTCCCAGGTAAAGGCTGGGCACATGTCCTCCAGAGTCTTCTTCTTCTAGCAGCAGCCCTCCCTGCCCAGACATCCAAGCTGTCCACAAGAGGTTCTTTATTTGGCTTAATAAGACGCTCATGCTTCCTGAATTAAAAAACATTGACCCTGGTTTGGTCCAAGAAAAAAAAAATTGCCTTGATGCTCATGCACCTCTTCCAACAATTTCTTAAGAAGCAACTTCAAGAACTACACATTTATCCCCACATAGAAATTCTGTCACTTCATCATCATTAAAATAAGAAAAAAGAGAACCAGAAAATAGAAAAATGCCAAGTTAACCCTGTGGGTGACAGGGCAGGACTTCACAAGGCACTGAGCATTCTGGGGTGCTGCCAGTCTCCCAGACCTTCTGACGGTTCCCATGAGCTTCGTAGGGCACCTGCAGTTTCAGATCCCTCTGGCCACCTCACTCCAGGCATCCTATGCACTGATCCGCTGCATATACACAATAGACTTCTCCCATCAAAATAATTTGCTTTCTCTAGAATGGCAGTAGTGGGGTGGGGTGTGGGGGGACAGTACTATGCTGCTGCGTGGTCCAGTTCTTGGTCCCACTAACCTGCTGATTCCTTTAACACTCCACACACCCACTACCTGATGGCCCAGGGCCTCAGATTCCCCTCTCCAGGTGCCAAGACAGCTGGCATGAGTCAGACCCATCCTGCTACTCCTCCGCCCAGCCTTCCTCACTCCTCCAAGCTCCTTGACTTTAGGAATATCAACTAGGGAAAGAGAGGGAGATGAGTGAGTGTGTGCATGTGTGTGTGAGCAAAACTGTATGGGTGTGTGCATGTGCCTGAGATTTTAAAACTCAGCTCCTAGTATTTCTCCAGCACCTTTCTAGACTGAGATAATCTTAGCCATCCCTTATAAGAAATGCTAAGCAATACATGAACAGAAAATCCCTCCCCCCAAAAGAGACATTTTAAAGATTTTTCCATGTAAAATATGAATTTAAGAAGTCAAAGCAGATACACACACACATACAAGTGAAAAGAAATGAGACGTGACTTTGGGACTAGTCAGTCTGATTACAGTAAGATTCCACAGGTAGAAGCACTGGGCCATGTTTGGTCGTGTTGGCTCTAAAATTTGACCTCACCTGAAATTCATCCAACACCTATGCTACACACGCCCCTAAGCAGGGCACTCCATAGCATTGCCAAACATCCCTCCTGGTTCTAAAATCAGACAGGAGGGCAAATCTACCAAAAGTAAGCAGTTTGTATCAGAGCAGTAGTCAGCACTGATTTTATTCATTTTTATGTCACATTGGTTAAACATAGTTGACTAAGCAGCCCTGGGCATGAGGGCCAGGTTAGGGGTTTCACATGGACTTTAATGACTGTCAGCTTGCACAAATAAAAGGCTCAATTTTGTGACCCCCTCCTTACACACATGTATCACCAGACTGATGGGCAGAGAGAACAGATGGGGAATAGGCATCTTCCCGCCCCCACCAGTGCCCTCTAGACCCCTGGATGGCTGATCCCGAAGCCGAGGTCAGCCACCTGCTCTTCTGCTCTGCTAGGAGCTGCGGCGAAGGACGGGGTGTACTAATGCCATCAGAAAATGCTCGTGTCTGACCCCGGTGGGGCCTCGGTCCCTGGCACGTCTGCTCACGTGTACTCGGCACTTTCCCATCCCTCCCACAGCTGCCATTCCTAAACCACTCCTGCTGCTCTTCATCATCCTTTACAGCTTCAGAGGAAACAGGAACGTGTAGTAGAATCTCTTCATCTTCTCCCTCACTCTTGTATTTATCTACAGATTCACTGATGATTCTTGCTTTCCTTCTCTCTCACATGAAAAACTCCCTGTTCCTGGAATGTTACTCACTTTTCGTGTGTGTGTGTGTGTGTGTGTGTGTGTGTGTGTGTGTGTGTGTGTGTTTTAAAGGAAAGGTGCAGGCAGAAGTGGAGGTGAGCAGGCAGGCAGGCAGGCAGAAAGAGAGAGGAAGATGAAGCATTTATTTATTTTTATTCAGTTGTTCATCTTGGTTGTTCCCACTACAACAGGTCCTTGGAATGTATGTGAACTGCACTGGTGAGAGGCTGTGGATTTAACCCTAAGCCACTAAGGCAGACCATCCTATGTGCTCTTGAGCCTTGTTCCCTAGGACAGCGCACAGGGCCAGAGCTTCAGCTTCTAAGGTCCACACAGGCAAGTGGGACTGAAACCACTGCCCTCATGGAACCTGCAGTCTCACAGCCTGCAGACTCTGCCTGTGGCCCCTTGGAGCTCTCACCAAGCCTCCCCTTCTGCTCCTTGACAATGAAGATTAGTGTCATTCAGTCCCTCCCCTCCCCATGCTCCCATGAGCCTTCCACAACAGACACAGGGTCTGACACTCCTTCACCTTGCTACTAACAACTTAAAAATTTCTGCAGTCTCAGAACCCAAATATTATGCTTTCTTCCCAGTCCTCAAATTTCTTGGTCTTTGCACATTTGAAATTACCCTTGTCTCCCACCTGCCTTAACCGCTCACCTCTTCATTCCTCAACTCATTCATTGCCACCGTTTTTACACCCACATGCCTCTAACATGAGTCTAGATCTTTATCTGCATCCTTGTCTCCTTAGCTCTATATGTATAATTCAAACACATATTGGAAGTTGCAGTGTCTAAATGGAAACACTTCCTCCTGCCCCACCATTCTCTTCCTCTCCTGACTCCCCCACACTCACCCCATGGCCCTTTGAGGTTCCCTGTTTCTCTATCCTCAGTCACCTTTCCTCCTTTTGACTTCCTCTGCGAGACTGCCCTCCACTCCCCGTCAGTCACCTCACTAAGTCCCCTGAGGTTACCTCGATGCCTCCTTTCTCCCCACTTTAAGTTATCCTCCTCACTAGAACCAAAGGACGTTTTCTTTAAGCTGACAGCCTATCAATCACCCCTTCTTCCCTTTCACCATACCATGAAGTCCAAACTCTTTACCTTTCTATGATATTCTTCTACCATATGACTTCAATATGCATTTCAGTCACATTTTCTATCCCCACCCCATCCCCAATCATGCTGACCCAATACACAACCAACACTGATGCTAAATAAATCCTTTTGCTAAATTACCAAGAACTTACATACTTTCAGCCTTGGCTTACGCTACTCAGTTAACCTGGAATGCGTCTTGACTCTATTTGCCAGCCCTGACCCTCCCACCCCACCGCCCATCTGCCTCTGCCTTATCCATCCATCGAAAAGGTGTAACTCAAGTTTTCCTCTTCCAGGAGCTTCCCTGGTGCTCTGTCATCATTTAATTTGCACACAACAGGTGTACTGCAATATCACTGTTTGCTTGTCCACATATAGATCCTGAGAGCAGGTCCCATATTTCATTCAACTTCCATATCAGAAAGAGCCTGGCACTCAGCCGGGCTTCAATACTATGTGTTGATGATGGGCAGAACATCGGTTAAAAAAAAAAGAAAGAAAGAAAAATAACTCTACACTTCTAATTGCATGGACTTGGACTTATAGGAAATGGGAAAAATATGATGGCCAAGGGTTTTCTATATTTTCTTCCCCTGCATTCTGTCTCCAACCTCTTCCTGAGCTTTGTTCCATTTGAGTATGCTGAAGAAAAAAGAAAAGGTTCTTATTAGACAGAAATCCCCTGGGCAGAATCTAGGCATGAAAAGTTCCTTTGTATGCACGATTTCCCCGAGACACTCCTGCGGGAAAAGAAGGAAGTTCAAATTTCTCTGTGGGCTGGCAAATTTTCTGTACTTATTGGCATGACTTTGGTGAATGTGTATCTCCCCAGACAAAGGGCCAACAAAATGCTGGGTGTTCTGAAATTTGGAGAATAAACAAGAGTCATCTCTCTCCATTATTTCCAAAAGCTTTAGGCAGCAGGTTGTGGGCATGCTTTCAAGTGTATGAAGTTGAGGCTTCAGAAACTACTGGAATTACACCTTTGACTGCAATACTTCCTATCTTCAAAGGATGTATATTTTGTGACTTGGCATTCTTAAAGATGTTTGTGATTCTCTTCTTTTTATGAGTTCTGCTTCATACCGGTGCATCACAGCAAAATGTTATACGCAGAACTGAAACCACATCTTTCACAGGTCTCTCTCCTCATTTTGGCCATAACCAGCATCCTCTCAAACCCAGCCCTCCTAAGTCATCAGTTAACTAAGATGACCCCAAGGTCAGGGTATGTAGGGGCAAAAATGAAAGTGCCAAGAATCCTTTGGCCTTTTTCGTTGCTATCAATGTTCTCCCAACAACAAAAACAAGAAACAAACAAATAGTAAAAAGCTGCAACCCTCTCCTGACCCTTGACCCTGGCATTCATTGGTTTTAGGGAAGAAGCCACCCCATGACAATACCAGTTTCAAAGAATCTAGAGGGCAGCTGGGGTGACTTGATAAAAAAATGTAGTGACTTGCTAAAAAAACGTAGCCCGAAGTAAGCAAGCTGGAGTCCAGGGTACAAGAAGTATTTACATTAACCCAAGCACTTATCAATGTATCTGCAACTTCCAATGCAGGACAGATGAGACAAAAGTAAAATAAAATTGCTTCCAGAACATGTTAAAGTGTAAAAGGTGAAAATAAAGAAAACACCTGTTAGGTCTTGCCTACTGTTATTTCACATATTTTCTTACAAGGGACAGATTAAAAAAAGAAATCTTCTATACAGAAATGTATACGGTGGGCACCACAGTAAGTGTGCATTTGTGGGAGCTCTGACAGCCATGTGGGAAGACGGCAACCTTGTGAGAATGTAGCAGAAAAACAACCAAGACCGTTTTTTACAGCCAGTATAATTACAATACAGACTGGATAAGCTAATTGAACAGAATTCCAAGTGAAATTCCAATGCGCTCCCTTTTAACCATGATGTATCTCAGAGAAGAGAATAAGGGCACCAAGAGACCCACCTCCCACATCTAACATGTGTTAATTAATATTTGACCACATTCACTAAAATCTTTTCTCATTAGGAAATACAGTGATAGATACATTTGAACCTTCCACATCTTATTCCCTCTTTCTACTCTCTGGGGAGCCAATCACTATTACTGAAACTGATTGCATTTGCTCACGTTTATATGCTTTCTCTATAGACAGGTATGAATTCATAAACAACATAATTCCACAAAATGTCCATAAAGTTTATCTGGAAGAAAAAAAACTGAAAAAGAGCCACGAAGCAGTTGAAAAGGAAGAATAATAAAAGATAAGGTATACTATCAGATAAAATGACTTACATAGTATAACCTCCGAAAGAGCATGGTACTGGCTGAAAATAAGTCAATAAAACAGAATAGTTCATAAAATAAACTTCTAAATATATTAGGGCAGTATCAGATATAGCTATCATTTGAAATTAGTGATAAAATCAGCAGTAAATAATTATTTGTCACCAAAGAACTAAAAAAAATTTACAAATACTTCCACAGACTCTTCACAAAAAAAGGTTATCCAAATGACCAATAAATATCTAAAGAGAGTTTGGCTCCCTTAGTCACCAGGGACACATTAAAATCATAGCTGAATACACTACATAGCCAACAGAGAGGCTAAAGGGACAAATACAGAAAATCCCTACTGTTGTCAAGAATGAGGAGCAAATCTGTATAACCATTTGGGAAAACTTAGGCAGCATTTATTGACGCCAAACATGTGCACCCGTATGGTGCAGTCATCTCACTCCTAAGTATGTACCCAATAGAAACGTGTACTCAGACCCACCAAAGACAAAAACCAGTCAGTGTTCCTCACAGGCAAACCCTGGAAACCATCCGAGTGCCCATCAGCAACAGTGTGGGTGAACAGAGCAAGCCCTTGGAACAAGAGTAACTGGCCAGGGCTAGGACAGCCTTTCCACAAACAGGCAGTGTGTTTTCGTGATCTGTATGCTGCTTACAAGATGTATTCACACTGGGAAAATTCTTCACGTTCCCACACTTATGCTAATGCACACAGCTATCTGTGTGTTACACTTCAATTACAGAGTTTGCAAATGAGGTGAAGTCTCCACCTACCATACTTTCTTTAACACTATTTCTCAAATGTCAAGAAGTATTCCTGAAAATGAACTTTCATAAACATAGGATGGAAAAATAAGTTGCTACATTTCTTGGAGCTAATTTGGTAAGATGTACTCAAAACACAGAGTTTTTAATTTAGAATTTTCATCACATCCTTATTTACAATGAGAAAAAGACAAGAAAGCTGTGAATGCCCAGTGAGAGTGGAGTGGTTGCATATATCCCCTTTCCATGAAAGCGAAGTTGGAGAAGAGCAGTAAGTGCAGGACATGGAAAGTGTTCTTGCATATGGTGACCTAAGGACATAGCATGACACAGAAAATGAACGCAGGGAGATAAAGACTGAAAATACACCAAAATGTCCAGGACATGCTCATGTTTTTCTTTATGCATTTCTGAATTCCCCAAGTGTCTTCTGTTACACCCTTCCCTCTGCTGTATCCAGTGCTCCCAGCTTCCAACCATAAAATCACTCTCCAAGAATAATTACAAATATGGGATATTGAGAGGTTCAATATTTAGGAGATTGGTAATCAAAATGTATCGTACTCTTGGCTTTTGCTTTGTTTTTCCCTTCCAAAGACTTGAAAGCAACTAAATTAACATCAAAGAAATTTACAAAAGCTCTCAGTGAAGCCATGATGAAATATAACTACAAAAAAAATACCAAAAAAAACAGATGCCAAGCAGAAAACTATGCAGAGCATTCTATGAAGATGCTCAAGAGGCTTAAAAGCGGGCCATGGTCTGGGAAGAGTTAGTCACACCAAAGTCAAAATGTTCCTTCCAGCCGCCCCAGACTCGGAAGACACCCATGAGCTCCTGGCTCCCAGGAAGCTGAGTCAGGAAGCAAGTCAGTAACGGGTGATGCCAAGTCTAAAGCAAGAACACACACAGCTCAGATTTCAGAGGAGCAATTGTTTTGGGAGCAGCTACCTGTAATTTTGAGAAATTCAGTCAAAACTGGGCAAAAATTCCCCTTAGATTTGCACCTGAAACTGGTATCTATAGACTGCCCTTCAAATAGCTGGGTTTATTTTACCTTACCAATGTGAGTGCCCATTCCAGCCTGAACGCTATCTTTGATGGCTTTTATCCCAAGATGGAGACATATATATGATTTATACCAGTTAATTTACAGAGAATTGTGAATTATTTCTAAACTCAGATTATGTTAATTCATTCCTAGCAAGCTCCTCCTATTTGCCTGAAGTCTTTACTGTCATTTCATATTCTTATGAATTGCTAGGGAAACTGAAGTACATGTCATAGAATGCTTTTGAGAGGAAGCGTCCTTTACACTCAAGTTCGTCATTGAAAGAGCTGGTAAAGTGCAAGAAGAATCTTTTTAATTCTATAGAATTCAGCCTCTGGAGAGTAAACTGGGTTACAACCATGTTACCACATCACATTTTGTGAGAGTATTTCCTCATCCCTATTCACTAAGAGCCTCTCTTCTTATAATCACTTCTTCAAAGAGCAATTCCAATCATTTAATAAATATTTTTCAAAATAAAAATTAGAGGTGCAACACCCACCTGTGGACCAGTGGCTCTGGCAAATACGGGGTTGTGAGATCCTTTAAGAACCTGAGCCAAGAGAGCATATGCACATAAAGCATGGTATAAAATAACTCAAGAGGTTCACCCATTTTCTGAAACCAAGTAAGCCCCATGCCGTAAAAGATGCATCATTTCTGATGCCACGATGGAAATGAGGCAGCTGCCACAATATTCAATGGTACTCATTACTGACTGCATGCGACAGGCTTGCCTAAGGCTTGGAAATATCTTCATGAGAAAGATTTTCTATAAAAATGTAACTCTCTTTTTTAAGCACATGTAGTATCTCACTTGTATTTAAAAATAAAAAGCCCTCAAAATTAAAACAAAGTACAACTCATACTAGCATAGGCAACATTTGCGCAGTATCAATAGTATACCCATGTATTGCAAAGTTTCTGTGTATAAAGACTGACTTTCTCTCTGCCCTCAATCTACCGCCTAGCAAGGTGAAAACCATTCATCTAGTCTAGAATAGTGACCAAGCAATATATTGTAGACTGACCCCAACTAATATAATCATTTCTTTTAAGGTTATCTCTACAATTCATTTTCAAACCTTAACTATTTTTACAAGAGTAATAAGTAAAAGGCGCACATTTTTAACAAAATTAGTCTTTTTCTTAAAAAAAAAAAAAAAAAAGAGAAAAAAGGAAAGGGATCTAGGATTTACAATCACCTGCTTATCCTTCTCTTTCCTTATTATCTACTGTAATTGGAAAGAGAATCAAGCAAAGATATTGTCAGAGGTGGAAATGAAGGCCCAGCAACAGGTATAGATAGGATCATGTCCCCATGTCCCCACCCTGTGGTGAAAAAAATTAAAAAACAAAAACAAGTAAACCAAACAGGATACCGTTTCATACTCTCCCAACACTAGCCATCAGCGAGAACAAGTGACACAGAAGTTTTCTGCTGCGACTGCATGCACACTGCCACTCTCATATTACTCAGCCTTTGTCATCCCTGGAGTCCCCAATCTCCAACCAATCTATATCCTGATAGACATATGTGTGTGGTTGTTTCCTTATCAACATCTTTTTGATTTTCAATGCACCCAGTTGGGGATTCAAATGGATGGATAAAAATTTATGCTCGGTTTGTGTGAAACTGATCAAAGTGCTTTGAATTTATGTGAAAAAGTCTCCCATTAAGATGGTAGCTATTTTTTTTCAAGCTCGATTCCTTTTAATTGCGGAAAAGAGCCCAAAGCCTTTGTCAAAGGGCACATGTTTTCTATAAATCAAAACATAAATAAATGTGAGTTTATTTCACTAGGCATACATATGGTTTTGCTAAGTAAACTCTATTTATAAAACATTGTTAGCCTCCACCGGAACTGCTGTCAACATTTATAGGAAAGGAACTTTTCTACTGCTCTGAAACTTGCCAGGATTTGAAAACAAGCCTAGAAACATTAGTTCTTTAAGACAGCTTTGATTTAAATGTAATGTGAAATGGGCCACTGTGTGTTTTCTAGTATTTCAGTGCTTGGAAGAAATCTTCAACTGAATATCAGTTGTTTATATTGCTGGGAAGTTGCATTATTCTAATCATGCCATTGTTCTATTTTTTTCTAGAAGTTCTCTTTCGGTTATAGGCAAGAGTCTTAAGACTATTTTTCATATCATTCCATATAAAACAAAACTATTGTTTAAGGGGAGTCTCTGACATCCCCTACAGTCATAACTGCCTGACCATCTTCTTCCAAAGGCTCATTTGCATGAAGTCTCTTTAGATGCACACCCTCAACTATAAACACATTACCAGACCTACTCAGAGAGCAGCTCTCAATATGAAGTTTTCTGTGAAAAGAACTAGCTATAAGCAAGTATGAAGCAACAGTCCTTGAAACCAACGGCCAACCGTAGAAGGTAATAGTAACATTAATAATAACTTACATTCTCATTTTCCATTCAACTTTTCTTTCCTGGACTGTAGAAACTTCCAAAAACAAATTTTTTCCAATGCTTTTGCAATCAATCCCTACTCTAGGTGGATTGAAGCCAAAGTTATAGTACAGTTGAAAGCAGTTCCAGAAAAAGATCTCTCAAGTGTTTTTTCTCTCTCTCTCTCTCTCTCCCCCCACCCCCAACCTCTCTCCCTCCCTCTTTCTTTTTATTATTTTCTTTCAAGCTGCTTGTTTCCCACTTGGAAGATTTGTCACCTCTTAGCATGGAATGCATTTGTTTCTATTTTTTAATGGCCAGGAGAAAATGCTAAATAGTATCATAAAATAATTAAAAGGTTTTTAGAATCTTAAAATTCTAAATCTCCATGGGAATAAAACATTTAAATATGTTTAATGATTACCTAATGAATAATTACTTGTATATGATTAAAATGCCTCAGAAACAACTGACTTGTTTCCACTCCCAAGTATTAACCCCATTTATAGGCAGAATTCCGAAATTGTACAGATTCTATTTCTTTGCAGTACACTTAAAGGGGAAGGCAGTTTATAAAATTCAGCCATGGTTCCAATAAATTTAAAAGTAGGCTAGATAGATAACTAGATAGACATAAAAGGAAAATATGACATTTTCTATAGCGTTCATTTCTGTAATTAAGCAGATTAAGAGTTAGTTACGCTAGTGGTAGGCACTAATGAATTTGAAATTATAAGGAAAGGCAGAATTCTCCAGAAGTTCTGTGCCTAGTCAATCACCAGAGATCAGTGACATCACTAGAGCCTTTGATCACAGCTCCTCTTTCAAGACCGGATGGGACTGGATTGATCCTTACTGGCACTGAGAATGGAGAAACACCTAGGAATACAATTCTCGGTGAAACATGAGAAGTCATCAGTTTCCCTTCTCCTCCTTGGAGGGGGACAGAGAGCACATTCCAGAGCAGCCCATACCAAACAATAGAGCCACCTCCTTAAATCCAAGCTTAATTCCCAGCTTACTAGGATTCCCAAAATGCTTTGAGAGAGGAAGAGACAATAAGCTTCTTTTCTTTTAGGCTGCTCTTCCTTACCCATTCTGCCTACCCAGGATGCACCTCAAGCCCTTTCACCGTGGTGGGGCAGGAGAGGATTTAAAAATTGTTCCCCTGTTCTCCCCCATAGAAAGCACGGAATTCAATTTCCCCTTCTACTTCTGTATTTTACTTAATGAGTCTTTACTAAAAATGCCAGATACTCTCCATTGGTCAAAAAAGATAGTGCAATATAACGCTAGCCTCTGTGATTTCACAGAACTTGGATGGCAATCACTCAGAATCACTCCTTAGAAATGGTCACATTAGGAAAGAAAAGTTTTAATTGTCCTTAAATGCTTTCATTCCATTGTTGTTTTTTTCCTGCTTATTTATAATACACATCTAATTGAGCTTTGTGAACAGTGGTGGAATGTAGTTTATTATCTCCCTCATCAGGTGATCAATGATTTCATTAATAAGACAGATAACAAAACTGTCATATCATCGACACCGTTATGAAAGATGATTCTAGCGTCCCGCTCCATTTTCCAGGGTCCGGGGTTCTCTGTGGCAGCTCTGGTCCATTCAATATTTTCCACAGACAGAGAAAAGTGAAAATCCATTTTGAAACCAATTTCAATTAGGATCCAGAAGCTGTTATCACAGGTGTCGCAGAATGGGTCCGTAAGTGGAAATGTCGCCTATCCATTCTGAAATGAAACCTTATCAGGGGCTACAAAGATGGCTAGGGACAGCCTATCTGTAAATTACTTTTCGTCCTGTGTTAACTCAACCTTAGTCCTGTCATATAGAATTCTTTCCATCCACTAGTAATAATCTAATGACTAACTAGACACAGCATCCAAATGGCTTTCAGCTGGACAGGGCTGTCCCCTTAAACATGGGTACGAACACACTCGGGCCGGCAGGCGAGCAAAGGGAGAGAGACAGAGACGTGCTTACAAAGATAGAACTAAAAGTTTATTATGGGAAATAAAAGAAGCCGATCTCCACCCACTGCATTCCTGGTGATTTTTCAATTGCAAACTCCAAGGCCCGTTATTTCATTAATGTAGCACCCAAGTCGTGAGGCTTTTCTCTCACATCTTTCAGTCTCCTTTTAGCAAATTATCCCATGACGGCGGATTTATTCAGTCAAAGACCTCGGACTTTGAGAGGCAACAAAGGAATCAAGAGACTTTCTGGTCCACCTGCCTGGCGAATGATGAGGCAGGGAAAAGTCTCCCCCAGAGAAACCAATCAAACCATTGTGTGGCACAGTCAGACCTTTTCAACTGTCAAGCCAGAGAGCAGGGGAGGAGATGAAAGAACACGGATGAAGCTACCATTTACAGAACCATGTGGGAATGGTCTCCTAAGATTTAATAATTGGGATGGAACTCAACTTTCTGCAACTAAGGGAGGGGGGGAAAAGAAAAAACAAAAAGATCGAGAAGAGGAAAGAGTCAAAGGAAGGGGGAAAAAGAGCAAGAAGAGAAAAAAAGAAAAAAAAACAGGCTAAGTCTGACTAGGCATAGGAATAACTTTTATATAAAAATGTCACCTACCTGAGGTGAAGTTCTAGCTATGAAAGTAAAGGGGAAAAAAACGATGCTACAAAAAATAAGAAAAGAGAAAGAGAAAAGGAAAACAGACTTAAAGCCTTTGATGTTTTTCCTCTAGGTTAGAGCTGCCTTTAATGTTCTGATTCTAACCTCATACAATCAACTTATGGTAGCAAAAGAGTAGCAAAAGAAAAAAAAAATAAAACCCTTATTAATATGGTTGCCTTGTAGTTTTAAATATAAAACAGCATTTTAAATTGGTCTAAATGGAAACAATACACAGACTGGACATTCATAAAAAGACTCAAACTGGCAGAGACACTAGGTTTTATATTTCTGGGCAGTTTTCAAAACATTTTCGTTCTACCACAAATTCAACATGAAATATTTTCAATAGAAAGAAGTTTAAAAAAACTAACAATAAGTATTGCTACCAGGACCTAAAATATCTTGGATATTTTAAAATCATGAAATAAATACAACATCCAGTAGTTACTAGAGTTCTTTCCAATACTTTCTATTATTACTGGCAATGCATATGGTATGTATTACTCTGCTGAATTTAAAAACAAATATTTGTCAAAATTTGGGGAGGTGCTGGAGCTGTTCGGTGTCTTGGTTGTGGTGGTGATTACCTGACTCTGTGGATTTGTCAAAACTCAGAACGGTGCAGCAAAGAGCATATGCTACTGCAGAGGGAAAGATGCTGTCAACTTGAAGGGTTTTGCTTTCGCCCTGCCTCTCAGCCTGGGCCCCTCAAGGTGCCCGGTGCTCCACACAGCCGCCTGGAAAAGCCAGCCTGCCTGCCTCCGCTCTGGATGTCTGGTGCAGGGGACACCATATGCCTTCTTGGAGAAAGACTGCCCTGCCACAAAGCGCATTTTGGCCCCGAGCTTCCACGCTTCGGTTGCCGTTTCTGATTCTGACCAGTTTGTTTCTGGAAATTCGAAAAGCCACATCACTTGATCACAAGTAATCAAAAGCAACCCAGAAACTTTCCACAAGCAGAACACAGCATGCTATGGCTTCTTTTTACTCCCAAGTTTGGAAAACTGTGGCAAGATGGGATTGGTATTTAGTCCTGGTTTATCTGAACACGCAGGAATTGTTCTTTTAGGCACGCCCTGAGGAGTAGGGGGTTGGGCCCAGGCACAGACATCCCAAGGTTCTGGGTTCACGTTCTGGGGCTGGCAGGAACAACCAAGATGAACAACTAAATAAAATAAAGTGTTTCTTCCTCTGCTCTCTGCCTGCCTGCCTCTGCTTGCCTTCATTCCTGCCTGTAACTTTCCCTTAAAAAAAAAAAAAAAAAAAAGAATAAAAAAGCTGTTCTTTTTAAGGAGAAATCTTATGGAAGAGCCTGGCCCTTGGGGAAGTGTATTAGCATTGAATGACTGATATCATTCCATCATTGAAATGATTATTTGTGAATGAGAAGTAGACCCTAAAAGCATCTGCTGTTGTACATTCAAACTGGTGCCAATTTCAGAACCAGTGGTTTGACATGTTTCCTGATGCTTACTCCAAGCATCTACTTGCCTGTTGAGCTAGGCCCTCAAGACCACCACAACATGAAGAGTTTCTGTTAGGCAACCCTCTCTAATTCTCTCAAATTAGCAAAATGTGCTGTGCTGAAAGGAGGTGACCTATATCAATGAATTAAATTCTGCAAAATTATATTCAGAAGATGCTATTACCATTATTAAAATGGCACTCACTGTGCCAGCTTCAGAGAAGTTATGCAATTAGCCCGAGATCACACAGCAATTCAATGCCAGGACTGGGGAAACTCCTGCTACATGTCTCCTGACCCTTCTGGTTGGAGGAGAGTTTTAGCAGATCTGTGTACTGAACAGGTTTATTCAATATCTGATGACCCTCCACCCAGGCACAAAAACTGAATTGTGGGGTTGAGGGTGGAAGAAGAGAAAAACTAGGCATTACTCTCAAAAAATGTAATCAAAATGTGAAAGTTAAGTGTTATGGTTGTGGAGTAGTGACTAGATGGAGCATAGGGAATGTTTAGGGTTATGAAAATCTTCTGTAAAGTACTGTAATGGCAGATAGATGTCACTATATAATTGTTAAAATTCATAAACACACAGTTCAAGGAGTGAACCCTAATGAAAGCTATGAACTTTAGTTAATGATAGTATATCAAGATTAGCTGATCTGTTGTGACAAATATATCATATTAATACAAGAGGTTAATAATAGGGGAAATTACAAGAACTCTGGACTTTCTGCTCAGTTTTTCTGTAAACTTAAAACTTCAAATATATATATATATTTACATATTTTACATATACATACATATATATATATATATATATACACTTTTTTTTTTTTTTAAGGAAAGGTACAGGCTGGAAAGAAGGCAAGTAAGCAGGCAGAAGGAGAGAGGGGAAATAAGCATCTTCATATTATTTTTATTTAGTTGTTGCCATGATTTGCTTCCCTCCAGGCCCAGGGGGACCTTGAGCTCCTTCGGAGGCAAGGGACCTAAATACTGCTCCACCAGGGCGCACCTAAAATATAACTATTAATTTAAATAATAATAATTATCAAGAACTTTTTTGGCAATTCCCCCAAAGGACACAGAGCATAAAGAGAGAAAGAAGAGACTGAGGACATAGTCACATCTGAGATGGATTTAAATGTGTCAGGGTTAAAAAAAAAGAACAGTCCTATGGAGGAACAATAAACACAAAGAGCCTTTCAATTTAGCTAAAGCCTAGGTTAGGAATGGGACAGAATAGTGATAGCATATCAGACTAGAAAGTCAGAACCAGGTCAGATTTGGGAAGATCTAAATATTAAGCAAAGAACTTTATTCTATAAACAGCTGGAAATAAACAGAGGTTCAGCTCAGGTGATATGACATAGCAGAAGTGTAAAAAGATTAAGTGAGCAGGAGCAAGTCTCATTCTTAAGAAGAGCAGAGACCAAAGGTAAGCTGACTGCATAAAAAGTTAACTTTATTGTCTAGG
Organism: Solenodon paradoxus; assembly: GCA_004363575.1. Lineage (NCBI taxonomy): Eukaryota > Metazoa > Chordata > Mammalia > Eulipotyphla > Solenodontidae > Solenodon > Solenodon paradoxus. The sequence goes on along the minus strand of RJWH01001232.1, from coordinate 158,078 downwards.
CATGAGGTGGAGAGGATTTAAATGGCACCGTGCTATAGGGTGGCTGAGGGGACATATCCGTGAATCGTGAATAAGTACAGAGGAAAATCTAACAGGACCTCAAAACTGGTAAAACACAGGAAGCATGAGAGAGAGGTGGGTCAAAGGTGACAGTGTGGTTTCAAGCCTGGGTGACCACAGGAAAGGCGATATATTTAGCCAAAATAAGAATATAGAGGTTGTTCAAATTCAGAAATTTGAGTTTAGAACTCAAAAGAATCAGGGCTCTTATGAGAACCTCATTATTTATCATTACTTTGTTTAAAACGTGATAACTCTTTATAAAAAATACAAAATTTAACTCTACTGATGCATACAATACCCTGTAAATAAATATTGCTAATCTGAAAGGTAACTATTCACCCCAGAAAGAGAATCGAGGAAATCTAATTTCTAAGGCTAAGCCATATAATCAACATTCATTCTCAAGTTCAAGGAAATCAAAATAAATTTTCTTGAAAATATCCTCCTTATTTTCTTCCTTAAAAAGGCATTTAGAAGGAGGGTGGAGAGAATTTTTTATTTGTTTGTATCCATTCTTCCTTAAGATGTACAAACTTGGTCACATCTTGAACTATTTTTCAGACAACATCCAGCAATTTCAAAAACATTGTTTCCCTTAATTTAAAAGCCTATGTGTATTTTCAAGAAAACACAATCCTTTTGTTTTGGATTCATAACATTTAACTCATCCACATGCTTTGTCATACTAGCAAGAGCTGACCTTTGCTAAGCTCTTTCTACGTGTGTTACATAGAAAACAATACAGGCATTGCCCACTTAATCCTCCCAGAGATCCCATGAAGTGGGTCTAATTATTATCCAGCTAAACAGATGAGGAAACTGAGACTTGAGAAGTTAATCTGCCCACACTCACACAGACAAGCCTTGGTGTCGCCAAAACTCAACTCAAGCTTTCAGATCCCTAAACCCATGGGTGTGTCTAACCAACACCCTACATCTGACATCCATTTTATCTCAGTTCTTTCCATCCATCATCATGCGGCAGAAAATGGGAGATGGCCAAGAGAAAAAGAGACTGAATATCTAAATGGACAAAAACCTGGCATTCACAACCTATAGTCTGTAGAGTGAGTTGCCTACCAAGCAGAATTTGGTACATGAGCTTTTTTTCCCTCTTTTGAAGGAAAGGTGCAGGCAGGAATGAAGGTGAGTAGGCAGGCTGGCAGGTAGAGAGAGGAGGAAAAAGTATTGTTTTATTTTTATTTATCTGTTCATCTTGGTTGTTACCCACAACCCCGGGTCATGAACCCAGTTCCTTGGGATGTAATGTGAACTACCCCTGGTGGACCTACCTGCTATGACACCAGGGCACACCAGCACATAAACTCTTGCTACAAAAAAAGGTGAAGATAAGAATTCATGACAAAAAACATTGATTAATTGCAAGTTCTCAAAAAAAAAAAAAGAAAAATACTGGGCCATCTTACTCCCAGTCAAGAAGACAATCAGTATCATTTGACAGGTATCAGTTTTTTTAAAAATCACAAAGCCAAGTAATCCAAGTGTAAAAATGTTAAAAATGCTAAAAATCCAAATGTTAAAATTTTTTTAAAAACTACTTCCTTGCTTATTTATAGACTACAACACCTTCTCCTTCTAAATCTCAGAGGTTTTTGTTTTGGTTTTAGTTTTTTAAAGCAGAGAGTCAAGCTTTTCTTTTCAAAAGAGTAAAAGTGAACAAGGAACTTCCTCCCCACTATTTATCAACTATGGCTTCATGTTGCAGCATCATTAAAATAATAATTTCTGTTTTCTGTCAGTTAAAGGAATGTCCCAATAACTATCAGATCCAATAAAAGATCTTCATGACCACAGTCTACATGTGTTCACTATTAGTTTCTTTCTTTTTTTAAGGCAGAAGAACAGGTTAATAAGAAAAACAGATTACTCCTTCCAAGAAAAAAAAAAAAAATCAGTCCAAAATTGAGAAAAAACGTTAACTGAAAAGTCAGTGTTTTCAAGTTACTGAAGGACATTTTTGGGTGACAAGGGAAATGTTTAAAACATTAAAAGATATAGATTAATAAATGACTTATAAAGCACAACATGTGGCATAAAAATAATAAACCCATATTTAGACACAAACAGACTAGTTTACTTACAGTATGAGCATGCTGTCAGATTTGGAGATAAACAATGACACCTAAAATCTGAGTGCAAATTTTATATGTAAAGATATCTTATGACACAAGGTCTATGTTAATACTAAAAGAGGTTACTGAAAAGGCAATTGTGCTTAATATTCAGAAAACTAAAGTCTTATCTTTCGTCATTTATGTTTGATAAATTACATGAGAGCTGAAAATCAAATTACAGTACGTAACTGAGTATGTTTCCTGGATAAGGACACTGAATGCTGTAACTGTTGATGTAGGTTCTTAAAAGGTTACAAACATCAGATTTACCTCGTCTGCTTTCCCACACAAGATTTGGAACATCATTTTCTCATTGTGGTTCTTTGAAATTGCAGTGTTTCGAAGAAAAGGCAAACTTAAAATGCTGTTCAATGTTCAAACGAAACTTTTTGGTGGCGCACGTGTGTGTGTGTGTTTAAACAGAACTCTGTATGCATGTTATCCTAGGAATAGAGTCTCAGCTGAGAAAAGTAAGAAAACAGATCTGTAAGGACGTGCAATGGAATGTGCGTGGTTTGGCTTGGAAAGCTCACAATCAGGAACAAATTGCAGAATATAATGGCTGGAAAAGTTCATTAAGTCAACCTAACACCGCGCCAATAGCACAACTATTTTGTTTGCTTTATTTAATCGTGCAAGTGTAGATGGGAGAGAAAATGCAGATAGTGTATCAGTTTGATTCTAGGTGCTGAACTCATTTTTAAGTGTTTGTTTACAAATCCCTGAGTCTCAGAGCTTTGTACAGAAAGCATAAGAACCCCTGGAAATAGTAGCAAGTCAGTGCTACCTGTTATTAAGATCCAAGTGACTTTAATTTCCTTTCTGTGAATAATCTCCATGCAGGTATTTAAACACTTCTGAAATGTTTGTAGAAAAAAGAAAGGGAGACAGAGCTGACTGATGGATGACCATGGATTGACCACCACCGGTCAGCACATGTGCAGTGCACCAACCTTTGAAAGCCTGCACCCCACAATCGCTAAAACCCAAACAGCACAGCACCGAGCCCCACACACTAGCTATGTCACCACCACAGCTGAGTGCAAACAGAAACATGCTACCAGGCAGGGGTTTGTGGAGCCAGAGCGAAGCTGCTGGGCACCTCTTCTTTCCACCCTGAGCATGATCGTGGGCCAGCAAAGGGGCCCTGAACTACTTAGATGAAACTAGCAGAGGACTCTATGCAAATAGCCATTACAATTATTAACATTGCGTACCTAGCAATCTTGGGGAAAAAAGCGGCGGCGGGCGGGAGGGTGGGTTGTTATTATTTTCTTGTGTTTTCATTTCCTTTTTCTTTGATTCGGTTGCATCCTATTATGTCACCAAAATAAAAAGTAGTAACTGCCTTAGAAGAAGTGGGAACACGGAAAACGGGTCTGAACTGGTAGGATTTCTAGAACACCTCCCATTGGGCAGGTGCCCTGCACACTTGGCAGACAGGTGTTGCTCCCAAACAGGGCCGATCTTAACACACGTTCTGGAGGGCGTGTGTATTTCAGGGGCACAGGCCAATCAGGGTGAGAAGCCAATGGAGTTTAGATCCAGATCAGACCTGTGGTTATCTGAGACTATAGGGCTGACTGTGAATCGTGACGTTTCTTCTCTAAGGCACTGTCCAGTGACTACCGGTTACTACCTCCAGCCAGTTGTGCCCCTGGTCACTCCTGACTCCATGGTCAAGGCAAAGACAGCAGCACAGAAAACCTCCCAGCCTGTGGCCAAGGCCACAGCACTTCCAGAGGCAGTGTTTCATATGTGGAATGTGAGGAAACAAAAAAATAACTAGACAAACCTCAGTATAATTCAATGAACACAAGATAGTGGCTACAGGGACGTGACAGGAGAAGAGATGGAAAAAGGAGAATTGGATAGTGGTAAAGGGCACTACAAAGCTAGTGGTGGGTGGGTGTGAAATACACACAGACGGAGGTGCAATTTCACTCTCCTGAAATGCATATAGCAATGTCAACAAAAGAAAAAATAAACTATCATTAAAAAAAAAAAAGAGCAACCAGTGCTGTCGCACAGCTGAGATCTATAGCAAAGACAAAGATGGTGGCCTGGAGACCACAGAGAGGAGCATCTTTTACACACACTGGTCCTCACCTGCTGGGAAACATATACACTCATTCCAGACACTCACGCTCACACACAAGCTAGCTAGAGAAACAGAACTTAATGCTTCATGAAGCAGAATGCTGAGAAAGTTCTTATTCTTACAAAATTATTTATCAAAAGTACCAAGGAATCAACACAGCCTGTGCTGATTCTACTTCTGAACATGAATTTGTCTAATGCTTACAAATTCCCAAAAAAAGAGAAGAGGCCAACAGGTTTTGTTGTTTTCTTTTGTTTTAGAAGAAAATATACCTTTTCTAACCACATTGCAAGAAGAATGCAAATATCTGGTTCAATGAAAATAGGTTCCATTCAGTCTTGACTTTAAACAGCACAAATAAAGGGAGAGACAGAGATATACTTTTAGGTGCATTAAAGTAAATTCATCAGTTTTACCAAAATACAAATACATCTCCCTAAGAATCGAGTCAGAACAGGACTCCTTAGTCAGCAGGTTTAAGGCCAGTCCCTCTCCTCGTCTGGTCAAGGAACACATGCACAGGTGACATGACAGCCCAAAAGATGACACACTGAGCAGGGCAGGCTTCAGAGGTGTCTGCTCAGGCAATGCCACCGGCAGGACGGGAAGGCGCAGCTTCTGCATTGAGATCTGACCTGACATCTAAGGTTCTGGACTGCATTACCTTCCAAAGGAGAAGCTGACTCTCCAATCATATGTAAAGCATTAGAAATCAACCTAGGAACATCCTTCTCAGAATAAATAAAACGTAAGCCCATGAGAAGGGAGGTAGCAAGGCGACTCATGCAAGAGTGAAGGCACGTAGGCCCACAACAGAGGAAAGTCGAAGAAAGGAGTGAAGGTTACATTAACCTGTTCAGGCTGTATTCACCAGAAAAGATTCTGGAATTTACTTTCAATGCTCTATGCTTGAACAAAATGCCTTTCAACACTTTGCTTAAAATATCAAGATATACAGCATAGAGAAACAGCATTTTCTGTTATCTCTGAACATAATTAAGTAAATTAAATTTCTGCAAGCCAATGGCAAAAGCTTCATCTCAGAGACTGATGCTACCTTGAAGTTCAACCATTCACAAATACTCAAATCCTTTAGAGCGGATTACTTAGAACTGAGGGGGCGTGAGTCCTGTCACTAATTTTGACAAGGTGAGTTTTGTGACCTTTGTAATAATTAATAACTAATTGTTCTGACCAGTGTAGGCTTTCCATGTGAAATCTAAAATATTCTGAACGCTTGCCAGACTCAACAAGATGATTTCCGAAATGTCAAAACAAGAACTTCCTATAATAAATAACCTATCACATTTACATCTCAAATTTAAAAATTTGGGAAAAAATGCATGTAGTTTTGGTAGCCAAATGGCAACGACTCAGGCCTGTCCACCCTCATCTCCTCCCATTCCACCCCCATGTGCTTTCTTTAGCCTCTCATAGAACAAACACTGGTCCAGGTACGAATGTTTAGCTCACGAGAACATAAAAATGACTACAGGTTCAGCGGCTGGTAATCCCCGTGGCTGCTCACCATTGGAAGTGGTGCTGGAGGCCACAGCCTTCTCGCTGACATCTGTTCGAGTAGAGCATTTCACTATAGAATTCTCAACCTTCTTCTTCTCAGTGGTCGTGGAGCTGTGGGACTGGGCCTCCATGGTGTCTTCTCATTACTTCAGCTCTCTGCTACCGGGAAGGCCTAAATAACACAACGGCATCATCAACATCAAATAAGTATAGAAGAGTAATCCCACTCACAAGTCCACTTCACTTCTCACCTAGAAGCTCTAGCAAATTCAAAATCTGGAAGGCCTTTGCCTACAAGTTTTCTTGCAAAAATGCCTTCAAGGTCTCATTAACCAATCAACGTCTGTCTCCACAGGCAAAACTAAAACAGAGAAAAATGTCTATAAGGTGAGACTAGTCCCAAAGTCTTACTGGTCATGTGTTATTAAATGGTCCAAATATAAGCTATCTTTATATTATGAAACCCAAGTGTCATGTTCCTCTTTTAAACCACCTCTACAAATGTCTCTGAATTCAGATGCCCAACTTTATAGGAAAGGGCATTAAATCAACTTTCCAAATACAGGGAAGGTCTTAATTATTAAAGCGCATCCGACAAGTTCTCAAATCCAAGCCCAACTCAAAGTTCTGAATCAGACGATACTCCAAGCTCAGCAGCCAGTGAGGCACAATTCCTCATTAAGATAACTGAATTGCAAAATGCCTCTTTGTCCACATTCATTCAGATAAACCATACTCTTGACGCTTTCTTAAAATACGAGAACATTTCAATTCATTTGAGTTACATTTTTTAAAACAATGGTAACAGAACACAGGCTCATGACCCCACAGGAAGTCCAAAGACTGCCGACAGCAAAGACTGGGACCACTTAAGAAATATTAAAACTCAGCTAGTGGCAATTTCAGTTCATCTGTCATTCACTGGATTCATTCATGTGATAATTGCCCCAACTCATCATTCATCAATTTTCACTCTATTTGGTTCATGATCTTTTTTTTTTTTTCTGCATTCATGCTCTACACCTACAAAGAATACAAGAAAAGATGAAAACTACCTTCTCTAGCAATTTTTCTTCCAGTTCTCTAGATTGCAACATTCATGGCATTTCTTCAGCTGACTCATGGTTGATATTCTACATTTAGCAGACAACACGGTATTCAATCAAAACAATGGATTAGTGAAATGAAATAAGCAACTGCTGAAAGACTGAAAGAGTTAAAATATCAGAAAAATGTTTTTAGTCATCCTTGGCTTAAATTTGCAAGGGAACTGCACAATTTTCCCTGTACAAGAAATGCCCTTTGATCTGAAATGCAACTAACTAGCATCCTTAAGACCCAGAGGCCACCTGGCACAGCAGCGCCAGCTCTTCCCCTAACGTCCATTTCTTTTCCCTGATTATCCAGTGTCATTCATTGTAAAACACACAAGTTATTTAAGAACAGCTTTTCTAGAAGAAAGAAAAAGAGGGAGCACTAAGTTAAATTTACATATCAATTGTAAGATCCACTCCAAATTCAGAAACATCCTTCAAAGAACACAAAGTACAACTGTGAGGATCAGCAGAACGGCCCTATGCAGCCCCAAAGCCTGCTGCGTGCCCCCCCCCCCCGCAGCACACACACAGCACACACAGATCGCAGGGTGTGGCCAACCTACTGGCTACCTGAACAGCATTGCACCTGCAGTTGGAGATAGATACCTCAGTTTCTCATCTGTCACATGACAGACTCTCACAAAGTACTTAACCTTGGGGTAAAGTTAAAGTACCTTCTCTCTGCCAAACTACCCTTAAACACAAAAGTACACATTTAATTTCCAAGGGATCACAGTCCTCCAAGTTTTCCCAGGAATCCAGATAAAAAATACTGGCAGGAAAAATTGCCAAGGGTCCCTCCTGGCTCTAACCAACTCAGATCTCACTTCTTTTTATTCCCTCTCCCCTCACCCATTGACTTAAATATCACCTGTAATATATATGCCATAAAAAGTAATCCATCCCGATTCACAGCACTGCTTCCCAGTGTGGCACAAGAGCCATCTGATCAACCTTGTCAGATAGCTTGTGAGACATCCAGTGCCCTGGGTCCAACCCCGATCTCTTGGAGAGTGACACTCAGGAACCTTCTTTTCACCAGCCCTGGGATGATCTGGTTCATAAAAACTTGCAGACAACTGTTCTCTGTGCTTTTGTTCACCACTATGTTTGCAATTAATTAAGGGATCATTTAAGTCTTTTCTAGTGTGTCCCTTAAACTAGACAATGAGCAACCCTCAGGTGTACTGAATTCAAACAGCCTGCAGAGCCTGTCCCAGCACCCATCACAATAATGAACTCTTCCTCTGGAATCTTTGCTGAAGGACTGACCGCCACCCTCTCCAGAGGGTCAGCTCCATGAGGACAAGCTGGTGGCTATCCTCTCATCAGAATACATACTGAGTAAACGAAACGATTCACCAATGACCCCCTTGACCCAGATGATTCCAAACTGTCTTGGAACTTTTTTTTAAAGGAAAGCTACAAGCAAGAGTGAAGGTGAGTGGAGGCCGGCAGGAAGAGAGAGAAGGAAGCAGTATTTTATGTAGTTGTCCATCTTGGTTGTTCCCCACCAGCCTTGGGAGCAGGATCTTTGGGACATAGGTGGAAGGCATGTGGATGAAGGCAGATCACCTGACCTAAGCTCTACTCCATCAGGGCCATGTCTTGAGTCTTAATCACCACTATTTAGTTACATATATGATTTTTTATATGTGATGTTTCTTTGAAAACTGGAAAGTCGTATAAAAACTAAAAATGTCAACAGGAATATTTAATAAATCAAAACACTCAATTCTCAACCACTTTGGAGAAACTGGCATTCATAATGGTTTCCCTCCAAACACACATTCAGTTTTATTGGTTGAATTTGGATGGCTATTAAAACTGCACTCAGAAACAAACACGTAGACAAGAAAAAACAAAAGTCATAAAGAGATGGGATTCCTGGTAAGGTCTCTTTCTAAGCAGAGGGAGCTAATTAACACTAGTGAGAGGAGACAAGTCACCGAAGTTCCTTGACAAACTTGGTTTTTGTGGAGTTGTTGGTTTTTCCCCCAAGCAAAGGACTTCATTTTAACAAAGCAATAAAACCCTCCAAATACTCATCACAGGCGAGGTTCAGTGAGATGAGGTGAAAGCCCCAGGCACTGACTGAAATTGCACTAATTAATGGTTTTAGAGAATACTAATTCCTACCCCCCCACCCTTGTTTGAAATGGATTTTTAAAAAATAGGTCCTTGGTCACTCCAGAGTCACCCCCTTCTTCTATTTTGACAACTTATTTTTGGATCTCATTAGTTAGTAACTAATTATTTTAAAGTGCGGTTTATGCTTAGAACAGGGCTATACAAATGGCAACTTGCCAAGGCAGACATCTGCTTCCTGTATCCCTATAAATTATATCAGCTTATTTTACTGATAAAAACACAACTTTGTCCCTGTCAATTACAAAGGAGAAAGTTTTAACATTTTAGACTCTCACATCTCATCTAAACTACACAGGAAGAGTGGGTGAGCAGCAGAGTATCTGCTTCTGCTTCTAGCTGCAGAGTTTGTGTGTGGGTTTTTCCATTGATCAAGCTGGGAAACTCAATCCTGAGATGATAAAGGAAAAAAAAAGTAAAAGCCCTGACCTGCACAAATTCCCGATGGAATCCTAAAATATGTTTAACTGGGGTTAGCACCTAGCACTACTTTAAAACCTGGCCTGCCTTAAATAGTAAAGTATAATTTTTTAGAACACAACTCTCAAGGAAAATTGTCCAGCTTCACTTCAGTTTTTCTCCGAAAGAACATGCCATGGTTTTGTATCTTTTTACATGGGATTGAAATGAGACTTTTTCTCAACAGTGTTTCTCCCTTTCTTACACCTCCACCAACATTATATGCAAGATTTGCTAGAGAGCCCCTGGACATTTTGTGCTTATGGGAGGGCGGCGGGGGTGGGGACACTAGCTGGTGTCTGAGTCTCAGCAGCTTGAGTATGTGGGAGGGGGACAGGGGCCGCAAGCAAGGAAAAAGACTCTAATAGTATAGGTCTACTAAAGTTTGAAGTTTCATAGGTAAAAAGTGGGATAAACATTCTTCTGGAAAGCAAACAGGCATGGCTTTTCCCCATTCGTTTTTCCTGACCTTTTGTGATTTTCGAGGCCAAAACCTAGGTCACAATTAATTCAAGCTTGCAGGTGGCTCTTCTCTTTCTTAATGATAAATCTGAACCTGCATCCCCCTCCTACAAAAGCAGGCATCTAAAGCTTCCTGGAGACACTGCTCTCGTGATCTGCGGAGCACGTCTCCACGTGGAAGTTCACAAAGAAAAGCTGCAACATTGACCAAATCCCAGAATCCTTGCGGGGCCTCACAATGGAAAGGACGCTTTCTCCAAAAGTCTCCAGATGCCCTCTCCCTCAGGTGCCCCTGAGGGCTGCAAGGAAAACAAAACAAAACCCCAAACAGAAACTGTCCTGAGTGCAAAGTCTAATCATTTGTTAAAAGTGTTTTTATTAGGCTGTGGCGCACGGTGAATTTGTCTGAAAGCGCTCCCATTCGCCTTCACGTCGGGTTTCCTTCACCTACAGTTCTGCTGTTCCAGCGGCCGCATCTGCACGCCTTTCCTTCTCCGGCCCTCAAGGGCGTCTCAGTCCTGGGCCCCACGCTCTTCGCCGAGGTGGCCGTCCACTCGCTGGCCGGCTCCGCAGGCTGGCCGCGCCGTCCCAGCGCGCCTGGCCTGCTCACCCCGCCCCGGGCCCCCGCTGCAGCGCCCGACCCTGGTCCCGCCCCACTGGGTCCCTGACAAGCACGGGTCCGATTCTTCCCGAACCGCCCAGCCTCTGGGGCCGCCTGGGGCCCCCGGGGTCCCGCAGGAATCCGCATTCCAAAAGCGGCTTTTGGGAAAATGCAAAACGAGGTGGCAGATCCCCGTAGGGCCTCTGCAGTGAAAGCCGCCGCGATCACTCAGTATCACTTTGGCCTGTCCCTCCCGAATATTCGGGCGTTAGAAAACTCAACACCTGGCCCACACTTCCAGCACAGCCGAGATGGCAGCAGCCCTGCTTTCATTCTCACAGCTGTTTGACCAGAGGAATTCGAGGGGTGGCTCCTTCCCAGGTACTGTACAATGCAAAGCTTGGCTTATCTCACTGTGATGAAACAGGGGGACACGAAGTCTTCCCCAAACCAATGCAAGCTTGCCTCACGAAGCTTCCAACTCGTCCTATTAGCTTGGCTTTCAAATGCTGTTTCTTCATTAGCAGCATCAACAGAGTCAGATTTGTGGGTGATTGAGGCACAGGCACAAGCCTCAGTTCTCAGAGGGAGCTCTTCAATGGAGCCCCCAAGTTCGGCCTCGCCCACCAAAGGCTTTATGTAGTAAATGTCAGAGCAGGAAGAACAATTCTGGCAAGGCAAGGCAACACTCAACCTTTAACCTTCCAGCTCTCTGAAGTGAGGGATTTCCATGCACAGGCAAGCCAGATCCTTCAACTTTCAAACATGCATCATTTTAAAAAGAAAGTACCAGTGCAGAAACCAACATTTAAAATGATGTTTGAACTGCATAAAAAGACTTTCTAATCTAAAGTGAAGAGAAAAGAGTGTTAGAAACTAATAATGCATCCTTGGTGAATAGCGACTCAATTTCTTTCTCTAATCCAGTTGGCTTGTTTTTATGTTACCTGAAAGTAAACGGTGGTTTTCTTTTATATTTTTCTTTCTTAAAACATTTCAATATTTAAAACAACTGAATTGAAAGTCTGATAAATGGTAACCTGGTGGGTTTCTGATGAGTTAAGACAGCTACTGCCAATGAGGGTCAGAGAGACAAGGCATATCAGTAGACAGAGGATGCTTTTATGGGCACATGAGAGGCCTGCGGTGAGAACTTACTGGAGAAGCCTTAGGAAAACTATTACTAAAGTGGAATAAGGTTTCCTCCAGAGAAATTACTTCTCTCTGCCTGTATCTGTATAAACTGAATGATCTCCCTAATGTGTTAATGTTTCAAAACTCCAGAGGAAGCAAGGAAGCAGCCTAGTCAGGATTGGGGGGGGTGGGGGGGGGAGTTCCCTGGTCACTGCAGAGTCTTGGAGCAACTGTTTAGGTACAAGTTCTGTTACCTGGGATACTAATTAGATAGGAGTTAGATACCTTTCTGCAGCATTGAAACTCAAATTTTAATGAAAATGACTCCTTTAGGAACAGAAGTATTTTAAATATGAAGCAGTACAAACTATTGCTGATCATAACTTTGGATCCATTCTGAAGTAAGAAATAGTCTTGAAGTTCAACGAGCAAAATTTGAGGGAATTTAAAACATTTCAGTGGATTGCATATGACCCCACGTAACAATAAAACTCACATAGGCTTGTAATGTGGTTGATGTTTCCTTGTGCTCAAAACATTTTTCTGAACTTCAGATCAATTAGATATGCATCACCTCTGTGATGGGAACCCACAGCTCCCAAGATTTCTCCAGCTTCCCCTCCCTTCTTTTCTGCAAGCTGCTCAACTTTGTAAGTTCTTAATTCAATCTTTATGAATTTTACCTACTGTACTTTTGAATGTACAATTATTTTACCTGTATATATGATTTCCCCCACCACCACCATAATCAGGAGAGTTCAATGTCTCAACTGCAAATAAGTAAGCTGCTATGTGCTCCAGTTGCAATAGGAAGCCTAGAGGGTTGTCCACATCGACTGCCTATTGTGTTCAATCTTTCTTTCCTAGGTTTCTGAAGCTCCTAATCTCAGATAAGCAGTATTCATGATAGACATCCCAAAATGGATTTTACTCTAAGGGCATTGGAACTGCTCAAAGGGGAAATAATTGCCCGACTATGGAGTAAGCGAATTTGGTTTTAGTAAATTAACTACATCTAAAGTTTTAAGAAACCCATATATGTAACATCCATCCCTGAAACGCTTATTGGACCTGAAGTCATCACTGCTAGTACTTAAGGTCAGAAATGACATTTTGTGTGCCAGCTTCTCTGCCTTGTGCATCTGAAAGAAAAGCTCATCAGCCACTCTGACTTTCCCTGCTGCTAGGAGTCCTTGATGAGAACTATCTAAGGGGAGTGTAAGGTCTCTGCTTAATACCTGGGTATTTGGGTTAGATTTCACAGGAAGTGCCCTGCAGAACAGAGGCAGCTCAACAAGGAGCTAAATGTGGAGCAAACTGGCACCCCCACTTTCTGCTGGTTTGTGGGAGACAGACAGTCCCTAGACAGAAAAGGAGATCTGTGAGTCAGTTATCCATCCACAGATCAGCTAAGTCCATGAAAACTGTATTTCCCTTAAACCCACACATATCACAAAAACATCATGATGGATCAAAGTTGTCCCTTGTCTCGGTTCACTGAGTTTTACAGGAATTAAAAGTTTTCATACATTTTCAGAAGGAAAAAGCCCCAATAAAAATGATTCATCTAGAATTGACAGTGTTTGGTTCCTTAAATCATGGGTGTCTTTACAATCAAGCTTAAGGGGGCAGAGTTCATGTTTGCATGAATATTAATTTCCATTTAAATCAACATAAATATTAAACTACTATAGCTATCCTAAAGGGACTTAACACATTGTGTATGTGTGAGTGTGTGTGTGTGTGTGTTGTATGTGTGAAGCACTGTTCTTCATACCCCCAACTTAAACCTTAATTACTGAATCTTAATTACTGTCTTAAAAGCAAAGTCTTCTAAATTTAAGGATTTTAAATGAAGGCTTACTCAATAAAAATTATCCCCTGGTCCACTCAGGCTCTAAACTTTGTGTATTCACGGAATTCTTCAGCTGTCTTATTTTTCGCCCTTTCCTCCCTACCCCTATCATGTATAGAATCGTCAGTGCAAACTTCTCCACATTACACACCCTCCCAATGAAATTTCATTTTTACATCCCCAGTTCCAACAACAGATGTCCTGAAGTGGCACAGCCCGGTCTACACCTCCAGTCACTCCATTCAGATTTCCATACCCCTGAGTACATTAAGGTTCATTCTTCGTCTGCTTGGCTACAGGTTCTTTACATATAGAAAGGAGACGAAATTACTCTTTTGAAAATATCACAAAATAAAATCAGTAATATGGTTCAACTGTGCCATTCCTTCATCCCTGTATTTTGAGAGTATCTTTCACCTAAATTCTAAGTTTGCAGTCGCTTTTTGTAAACAAACAAACAAACAAAAATCAATAGTTTGTATGTAAAACACTCTGGAATACTGTTAGGTGGTTGATGTAATCTTCAAAAAAAAAGTCAAAGTAGCTAAAACTAAAAATATCCACTTGAAAATAAGCAAATCAGATGTCACAGTGCATTCTGAAGGTAGTACAGCACACGGAGATTGAAATAAAAGTGCATTTATATCCTATTAAATAATCAAATGTTGTGTCATAAAAAAATTACTCAATTCTGTTATCAGATGTTTATGTTCAAAACATACGCCTGTGTCTCTTTCACACACACAGGTGCACACACGCACATGATCAACAGCCCCAACCCACCTCCCCCCAAAAAGTAAAGAATAAGAAAAACCCCACTAACTGTTTCAGACCAGCAATCAATCCAATTTACTGCAGGTACAATTTATATGTACAGTGCATGCCACAACAAAACCACAGTATGAGGCCGACAGGGTCCTTAAGAAAGTTTCCCCTAAATCTCTGGAAAGGAGCTTTAAAAGAAAGCAAGGATTACAGTCAGCTAGAAGGTAGGGAGGGGACTTACCTCAAACCCAGCCAAGCGGAAATCAGAGCAGTAATTCTCTGAGTCGACAGAGTACACTTTCAAAGCTATAATGGTGTGAAGAAGTGCTGGGCAGCATGGCCTGAAGGCTGCACTAATACACTGATGACTAATGGCTGGGCCGGGGCAGACAATGAATTTGGGGCTTGAAAACTAACAGAAACCATGCAGTCCTTTGACAAATGGGCTTTCACAATTTCATTCATTGAATAACCTTTAAGCACAAAATTGGCTAGAGTTCTCTTGGGAATTCTATGACATGTTGTTGGACAATGATGTAAGTATTTTCTTTTTTAATTATGACGCTTACGCAAAATTCAAACACGCCACATATGAGGACAGAACTCTAGATACTGCAGGCGCAGATGTGGAACCGAAAACATAAGATTGCCTTTCAAGAGGGGGCTGAAATTTTCCACTGCCACCTTATTAACTACGTAATGGCTTGTTCATTCAGCTTCTTTAGAAAGCCATAGATTTTCTGGGACATTTTGTCGGGTTGAAATATACACACACAGAACAAAAAACACTTTCACATTAAAAAAAACAAAAAAACAAAAAAACTCACACATACTAAAAGTGACCATGAGAAACTAAGAAATGTGGTGTTAAAATATAGTGCATTTAGAATCACAAGGAGAAAAAGTCTAAGGTTCAGAGCCAAGGTAAAGCAAAAGTATCCTGGAACAATTGAGAGTGCATGTAAAGTTTGCAATCAAATACACATACAACTACACATTTAACATCCAATTTTTTCCAACAGCTCCCCTCCCTCATCCCAGCATAATTAGCCCTTCAATTTAAAAATAATAATTTTGGCAATTTTTAAAGAGAAAATGAAATAACTAAAGTGTCTCTAAACTAGCAAACACCACTTGCTCCAGACAGCATTGCCTTTAGCAGCTCCTAAAAACTTAAGAAAAGGATCTTAAAACAGGAAGCTTAGTGAGCTCATAAAACTGTTGTTGGAGCCAGGAACACATAGCATATTTAATCTGCAAACTGTGAGAGTCTACAGTGATTTCAGCAAGATCTGAGGGATGCCCTCAAGGTTTGCTGGGATCTGGGATTAGGGGGTTGATAAGAACTTCTACTGCCCATGGACATGTTTTTCTTCTGCAGTTAAACACAAATGCATAGAGACATTTGACTGCTGCTTGGCGTTCCTACTCAAGTTATATAAAAGCTTTGCAACTCCTTTTGCTGTCAATATATCAAAGTTTAAAAAAAAATCATCAAAGTGTGAAATTTCATTTAAAGTCTTCGCCAGTCTACAGCTCTATTTCACAGGCCCATCAAATAAAAGTAAAGATGAAAAATACACAGAAAGTACTTGAAAAACTTTGCAGCAGTCCCCCTACCCTGTTGTTGTTTATTCTGTCTTCTTTTATTTGCTTTGAAACTAGAACGAATCCATTCTCATCTAGAAAAATGACAATATGAAGTAAAGGGCAGCATATTCTACTGGTCTTCAATGAAAAGACAATCTGAAATCATTAGACTGGAATCTTTGCTTAACAAACTAAATATTAGACACACACATGCACACACACAGATATGTATAGACACACACACACACTTCCTCTATAGTCATTTCAGCATTTTAATTGCCTCTCGTAATTTAAGTTGGCAGAAAATTTCTTGAATCTTGCAAAACAAATCAGACCTACTATAGAATATGAATGCCAGCAAAACTAAAACCTCCTTCAAAGAATTCTTTAGCTGGGGATTTACAACAATTGCATAAAGAAGAAAAGTCTGACTTTTAAGATAATCTACTATAGTCTAAAGCATTAACATTCCATTACTAAGGTTTTCTTGAGGATTTCATGACTCATTGATCCACTTTTTCTTCAAGACTGGTTTCTTAGTACATTACTGTCTTCACATAAGTGAGTGCATACAATAATGATCATTAAATTGCTTCCTTTCATAAATTCCCAAACCCTATCCTCAAAAAGGGGGTAGGGGGGTGGTTCTCCGTAAGCAGGATATCTTACATAGAAGGATCTCTAAATGGCTAAGCAGGGGGAAGTCTGAAACCCTTACAGCATGACGGTCATTAAGAAAACGGACCAAGAAACAAAGGGAAGTTCAACTTTTAGGCCTGGGCATCAAATTGATAAATTAATGACTCTTTCATTAAATAAGAATGCAATAACTCAATAAAGTCATTTTTCAGCAAGACTGAATTTTCTCATTTCTGTCTGTGGTCCCTTGAAAATTAGACATACAATGAAAATGTGTTTCTATCAAGATCCAGTCAAAGAAAACAAAAACACTAAAGGTTCCGAAAACTGATAGGTATCTGAGATGAACCTACTAGCCTCTTAAAAATAACACAATATATAACTTTTAAAGTGTTTCTGTGTGTGTGAAATTTCACTCAATGTCTTTCATAGTGGACTCATTCAAGGAATCTTAAACCAAAGCTTCCCTAAGCTGACTTTAAGAATTATATACCCTGAAAGGATCTCCCCTTAGGCAGAGAGTTCCTAATCAAATAGCTTTCAGTATAAAATAAACTCTCCTCTCTATAAGTATGCTATTACACCTAATTTAAACGTTATTTCATGTTTGTTTGGGATCTGACTATAGTCTAACTGGCCCAAAGTGTTTGTGTACCAGGTTGTTAAGACCATATTTCCTAACATAAACAAATTCTTTAGATACTTCACACAGTTAAGACGAATCACTGCTGCTTTAATATATCTGCTCAACTGAAATGCTGTTCTGTTTTAGAAAAATGAAGAGATTTTTGAGGTTATTTCACTACTTTCAAACATAGCATTTTCCTCCTTCAAAATAATCTTGACACATGTAATTAAGAAACTGTCAGCCTATTATTAATTTTTAATTTAAAACCTAAATGAAATAATTACAGGAATCAATCAATAAGGCACCTATTCAAATTACAGAGCAATTACATAAATACGCAAAATTAATACTTTAGGCCAATTCTTGAAGATTTCCCTCGATAATATGCAAAGACATCAAACAACAAAAAAAGTCTGAGACAGGACGATGAATAGTTCCTGCCTTGAAGAGCCTGAACTGAAATCACTTCAGTTGGCCAGGCAGAGGTCCCCTCACCAGCTATGCCAAGGCACTCAAGTTGGAACGCTTTTAGAAGTTAATTTTATTCCAACAGACGCAGATTTCAGGATCTTAAAAATAATAATAATAACCTCATCCAAATTCTGCACCAAATCACATTTGACGAGAAAGTCTAATTACTGTGAATTTCAGCAAAGTGCTCTGAAAGTCTAATTAGGGAGATAGGGGGAAGAAAAGAGGTGGGTTTTAGAACAAACACCAGTCAGGCTAATGGCACTGCCCTGTCTGCACCACAGTGGCAGGCCCTCCATACTTCTGACTAAAGGATTTTTTTCACTTGGAGATGCGGCCAGTCCATCATTTCAAACTGAAATGGCAGCTGGAAAATGTGGAACAGCTGGCAGAGAGCTGGGAGAAAATGTTTTACATAAATATATGTACATATAAACTGGCAGAGGGCCTCGAGCAGAGACCCAGGGCCAGAATCTGTGGGGCACCGCACACCGGGGAGATGAGAAGTAGTGGGTGGGAGGAGGCGCAGAAGAGAACGCCTCCTGCATCCTTCTGGCACAAGGGGTCAGCAAGCGAAGCCTGAGCGCAGCCCCTTTCGGGATGGCATTTCCCAAAGGGGGTACAGCCGGGCACAGGAAGCATAAAGTTCAGGGAAGGATAAAAGGCCGGGGTGTGCAGTACGGTTTCAGCATCTGGCGTTCTGCTTAAAAGCAGCTTCGCAAACTCTCCAAGTTTGGAGTAAATATTTACTCCCTCTCCACCTCCTCCCGCCCATTTTCCTTCTTCAGCTCAAGAAAGTAACTGTCCCCTGCAGAGTGATTCACGCCCAACTCTGCTCAGCGAACAGGCGGCCCCTTAAATGATTACTGTAGGGGCCACGGTTCCCCACACCCCCAAACTCACTCCCTGCAGCTTCTGATGCTTTGTTTCTTTTGTTTTCTTTCTTTTCTTTTTGTCTTTTTTTTTTTTTTTTTTTTTTTTTTTTTTTTTTTTTTTTTTTTTTTTTTTTTTTTTTTTTTTTTTTTTTTTTTTTTTTTTTGCGTGTTATCCTAGAAAGGAAAAGAAATGGAAAGAATCCCAAATCATCCGCAGATGGTACAACTTTCACTTTTCCTCTCTTAGGACCGAGGCGCCCTTCTACTTCGACTCACACCCCCATCCCTCTGGCAGTACCGCGCTCCCGCTTCCACAGCACCCCTCTCCTCGCGCCGCCTTCCGCGCAGGCCCGGGGGCGGGGGGTTGGGGGGCAAGCAACGGTGCAAAGGTCGGCGCCCGAGGCTCGGGGTCTAACCTAGTTCCAGCTCACCCTCCGGCAGGGAGTCGGGGCGAGGAGGGCCGCTGCCGCTGCGGCTGCCGCAAACTTGGTCTTCCCTGCGGGAGGATGTGAAATTCTCCAGTCCCTCTCGAGACGGCCCTTCTAGGAGGAGGGAGGGAATGAAAGACTAGTTCTGACGCTTTACGGGTGGCTCTCTAAATCTGGGCGTCTTTGACAGCCATTTTCACTTCCATCAGCTCCCCCCGCCTGGGGGACCTGAAGGCAACGACGCGGCCGCAGGGAGCGGGGTGCTGGGCCCGCGAAACAAAGAACTTCGGGCGGGACGTACCTGCGGCGGCGGCGGCTGTCAAGTCCCCAAACTTCCCATAGACCCGCGTCCCGGGCGCGGGCAGGCGGCTCCGGACTCAAAGCTACCGCGCGCGGCTCGGCTAGGGCGAGCAGCCCGGCAGGGCGCGGGGTGCGCCCGCCGCGGGCATGGTGAGGCGCGGGCCGCCTCGGGGAGCGCGGGGAGGGCGGGCGAGCGGCGCGGGCGAGTCGGGGCGGCGAATGTGCGCGAGTGCGAGTGTGCGAGCGCGCCACGCCGGTGGTGCTGCCCCTGCCCGCTCCCTCCCGCTCTCGCTGCTCCGGCTGGGTTTCAGGGTTCTTGTAATCCGATCCCTTCTGACTCACAGGCCCTGAGTGACAGTTCTGATTTGGTTCACTCGCGGGAGGGAGGGGAACCAGAAAGCAAGCAAGCCCCCAACGTTTTCCCTTCCAGGTATCCAATCGACTTTCTGCAAGAAGGTCCCATCCCAGCCGGGAACCCAGCGCGAGCTGGAGGCAACCTCAGTCCCGATCCCGCGCGTCCGGCTCTACTCACGGGATGGCAAAGTTGTCCCTCGGCTCCGCGCGGCCCTCCCTTGCGCTCCCTCCTTCCCTCCTCTGCTCCTCTTCCTCCTCCTCCTCCCGCGCTCCTCCTTCCCCAAGTTTTAACAGATGTTGCCGGATTCACTCGCGCTCTCCCTGCGCTCCCTCTTCCTCCGCCCCCGTCCCCGCCCCGTCCCTTTTCTTTCTGCCACTCTGCAGCTCAGTGGGGACGCGCCGAGCAGCAGGACGCCGGCCGCCATAGGGGGCGAAGTTGGGAAAACTTGGGAGTGCAGCTCGTCTTACTTTTGCTTTCTCGCTCCTTCCAGGCCGCGCCAGGGGCCCGAGCTTACCCGCCCGCCGGGTCCCGGCGCTGGGACCGGGTCCCAACGACGAGGCGAAATGCTGCAGCTAGGAGGCGGCGCGCACCACCCCACCAGGAGGCGCGCCCCTGGCCGGGGTCGGGGGCTGGAGGGGGAGCCCGGGTGCCCTGAGCCACGCGCGCCAGCCTCCCGGCCTCCGCCTCCTCGGCCCCTCCCAGGTCCTCACACAGACACACTCACGCCTGCTCCTCCTCTTCCCCCTCCTTGACCCCGAGCCCGCTTCGCCAGCAGAGGCCCCACCCACCCGGCCCAGTGAGGGGGCCCCGGCGTGAAGTCACACGCGCCCTCCCAGCCGGTGCTCGCCGCTGCTCCACGCGCCCCCACCCCACCCGCAAAGACCGGTCCACCCTGACTGCCTCCCGCTGGTTTCCGTCGCCTTCCACCCTACCTCTCAGCTTCCTTTTCCACTGCTCCAGGTTTGGGTTCCCTTTCCTTCTTTAAGGCCTCTACGATCACACCCCCAGGTTTGGCTCCTCTCCGCTTCTTTTACATTTCTCCAGGCCAAACCTAAACCCCCTCTGTCGCTGGAGGATGCTTTTGGAAGTTCAGAGGTTACCTCTCCACAGGACTCATCTGCCTTTGCGGCCAAATCTGAAAAGTGGGAACTCCAATTACACGGCCTGCTGTCCCCAGGGGCCACTTTTTTAAGGGACTTAAAAAACAAAGACCCACCCCCACCCCCATCCCCCGGTGTTGGAGCCTGGTTTCCCACGTGGTGCTTTCCCCTGAGTTACCCAGTGTCTGTCCAGGATTTGTATTCAGCGACCAATTCTGGTAAAAATTATTTTCCCTCCTTCCTACCCACCTGCATCCACCTGGACCTGCAACTTAAAAGAGGAGTTCCCAGGGGTGAAACAAAGGGGAAAAAAGAAAGAAAAGTAAACCCCTGTGGCATTCTGAAATCCATTCGTCCTCAGTAAGCTGAGAGTCCCCCCAACCGCCCACCCTCGTCAGAAGTGCCTGGAATTCAGGGTGCACTTGTGTTGACTCGCTGAGCTGAGCGTCTTGACTGAAGGAAGAGAGTGGGTGGATGAATGATTAGCTATTATGATTTGAAGAGCATTTTGAGACTCAAATGCTTAACTAGAGAATTTTGTAAGAGAATCGATGATGGTATTCACTATTTGTTTCCTGGGACTTGTTGCTTATCTCAAAGACACTACAAAAACAGACCTTGACTTCTCTGGTAGGAGTGGAGCTAAAGGGGTTTTTTTTATCCCTTTATTTGAAGATTTCTCTCTCTACCTCACCACTTGATTACTAAAAACAAAAACAAACAAACAAAAACCACCCACAAAACTTCACCCAGAACAAGGGTCTCAGGATATATGGGTGATGGTCTCTCACTACCTCACAAACTGGCCTCTGACCCAGAAGGATTCTTGGAGCCTCCATAGGCTCTAAACCCATCTTTGGGATGGTGATGGGAAAACCAAGCCACATGCCTCCCAGGATTTATATGGGTTTCCAGTGAGATACGTATGTGCAAGTAGAAGGGGACACAGATGCATAAGAATTCTTATACTTTTGCAATTGCGGAGAATTGCAATGCTCCTCTTTCCCCTATAGACTCCTCTGGTATCGTTTTTTTTGTTGTTGTTTTTTTTGTTTTGTTTTGTTTTGTATTCAAGTTACTGCTACTGCTTCCATCACATGAATGCAAATAATGTATACTGATAGTCAACTCTGTTCACCCAAAGGCAAAAAATAAAGAAAGACAGCCAATAAATCAACAACAGGAATACACCAGTTATTTTGACTTTTGCTTAAAATAGTATTCTAGCACTTTTTTGGCTTGTGAAGATCTTGATTCTCCATTTGAAAAAGACAAGAACAAAGAAAAGCAGCTAATCTTCCCGCTTGTGCCCATCACATTAGTTAATTAAATAATGCTGGTGTCTACTCCGTGCCCCTATTTCCTTGCCTTAGATTCTTGCTCTTAGTAGAAACTCACAGCTCTCAGCTTTACTGGTAAACAACTATGTAAGTGAGCAAATTTCGCAGAAATGGTGAAGGGGGAAAAACCATGGTTTGCTTAGTGTGAATTAAACAATGCCATTAGACAGGGACATTCAGTCTATTTTAACACAAAACTCTTTTTCCATATGAAATCTTAGGGATCCCAAATTGTAAAAGAGAACTTCCCTGCTGCATTTGGGGTGGTATCTCAGATCTCAGACTCCTAAGCCTTTCTCTTGTCACACACTCACTTTTCTGCAGTGTCTCCTGGGGTACCTCTGAAAAACTCAAAGGGACCCTGAGACTCAATATCAGAATCTCTCTTACAATGATAAGCAGGCACTTATAGATTTATGGGGCTGTGAGCTGTCCTTCCTTCCAGTGTAAAATTCCACCCTTATGGATTCATTTGTTGCTACCTTTCAAATGCAAATGTCCTAGGAAATATTAATGCAATAAGTCCTAAAAATGATTAAGCTTATAAAACAGATTGGTGGGGGAGATGAAGTGGGAGACTCAAGATATTTTTATTAGCTTCCTGGGGCTATCGTAACCAAGTACCACAAACTAGTCTACTTAAACAGTAGAAATCTATCATCTCAGAGTTCCGGAGGCCAGGAGTCCAAATTCAGGGTCTTGGCAGGGCCATATGCCTTCTGCAACATTGAGAAGAGTCTTCCTTACCTTATCCTGCATGGTGCTGTCAATCCTCAATGTTCCTTGGAGCTCAGCTGCTGCCATTCAACCTAGACCTCTGTCCTCATAGGTTAAGGGCTTTGTTCTTCCTAAAGGCACTGGTCATACTGGATTAGAGGTCCACCTCACTCCAGTATAACCTCATTGTCACTCAGTGCACCTGTACCAATCCTGTTTCCAAATCAGATCGTTTTAAACTTCCATTGGTAAGAGCTACACTTTTTGGGGGGTGGCGGGGGGGGGGGGGGCGTTACATTATTCAACACATAACAACACTGAAAGAAAGGAAAGCTCCACAGTTGAAAGGATGAAGGATGAACCTGAGAACAAACTTCAAATACTCTGCATTTCCCCCGTCCTGTGTGCTGTGCATAATTGTTGCTCTTGCCTGCCTTACCCTTGCAGGTCTTCCATCTCTTTGCACAATAGTTCCTAATTAGTTATTGGGAAATTCCAAGGAGATATTGCATGTATACTGTTAAACTCATCATTCTAACTCATACCGGCTTATGTTGTACATACCGGCAATTTAAAGTTGGGGGTAGGGTTATTGACTGAAGAGTTCAGCTGTTTTTATGTACATTTCAGACAAGGCAGAATCCAGATACTCAGAGGAGGTCCACTGGATTCCGTTTCCATCTTTCAGCTCAACTTTATCCACTTTCATGTGAACTTTCTTCAGACAACAAGAAAGGAGGGTAGCCTTTTCATTTCTTTTAAAGGAAAGGTACAGGTAGGAATGAAGGCAAGTAGGCAGGCAGGAAGAGAGAGGAGAAAGAAACACTTTATTCATTTTTATTTAGTTGTACATCTTGATTGCTCTCCCTGACCTGGGACGTGAACCCAAGTCCTTGGCATATAAATGACCTGTGCTTTGGTGGGAGGCAGTTGACCAAACCACTACTCCACCAGGGCTCACCAAAGCTGCCTTTTACATCATCATCTTTCTTTTTGCATTCCCTAATAATCACCTGTCTAAGGGGATATAATACTTGGCCAGGCAGAGGGGAAAGCTGCGTGCTAGGAAAACAACGAATGCATGTTCTCACGAAGATCAACCATTTCCTTTTTCTTTTGGTCTGATCCCCTTCTGTAAATTCAGGCCTGACACCTTTGCTTCAGTTACTCATCATGTCCTAATGGAGGTTTAGGGGTACAGATGCCTGTGTACACTGAAGTCACAGCATATCCCACAACTATGCAGGGAACAGTCTCTTCTGGAGTTAATCTTGATCATTAAGGCTCTTAATATGTTGGTCCCTGTGTCTTTTTGAAAGGAACTCAGATTCATTTAGAAACTTTTTTCCCTCTGAGGATTAATAATCCTCATAGTGAAAGTTTAATTTCAAATTATACAAACATAAACAACACCTTTTCCTATGTGCCCAGCAGTCCATCATCCCCCAGTGAGGGTTAACTCTTGGACAGGTACCTACTGCAAACTCTCCTCACTCATGGTGCCTTATTTCCCATGAGGCTGCTCCCTTTGGCATGCAAATAGGTTCCTTGTTGATAAGCAGCTCACCCAACATTTCCAGATGTTTCTGAATTACAGCAGAGAAGGTAGCTTAATTTGAAACTAGGACCACTAATGTCTCTGTCTTCTGCACATCTTTCAGAAGTTTGGTGCCAGTAAAGAGACACCTTCCATGAGGATCTTGATTTGAAAAATATGGTGGGAACTGAGCATTGCACTGGCTGAGACCAGATTCCAGAACAAAAATAAAATCCTACATCTTCCTCACTACCCATACCTGACCTCCCCTGAATGGGAGTAGCTGGAGAATGCAATCCTCCTTTCTAACTAGGAAACCCTGAAAGGAAACCCTGATTTGCAGAGTTATCTCATGGATGAGGGTATAAGGAGAAAGGGGAACTTGGCGCCTGGAGACAGGCAAGGGAGATGAAGGAAGAGCCAAGTTTCCACACTGGATGTCTCTTCTCCTTTACTCTCTCTCCCTTTTTTCCTCTCCCTCCCACCCCTCCTCCTCTTCCTCTCTCTCTTTCTTCCTCTCTCCCTCCAACCTCACCACCACCATCTCTCCATCTGGCCCTCTTCCAATGACAAGACAAGCACATGTGTGAGAAGGCGGAGAAGAGAAAACTTTGTCTACCCACCTATCAGGTTACTAGAAATCTGGGTTTCAGATAAGTTAACACCACCCCCCACAGACAAATGAATGTTAACCATCAAGATTCCAGGATGTTAGTATCTGTTCTTAAAAATAAACTGGGCACCGATTTCCTAATACTTGAAAATATCCAAGAAACCCCCCACCCCACCCCGCCCCCAGGATTAGACAGGATGAGTCTTCTCCCCTCTAACCTTCTAATTTCCTGAAGTGCTTTCTTCTGGATTCACCCCAGGACCATGAAAACCAATTACTAGATGAGGTTTCCCACTGACCCTCATTGCTGGGCCCCAGGGTTCTACCAGGGCTGCACCAGACTGTGTGCCAGGAGGGTAATGGGTTGGGCGGAGGAGGGTGGTAGAGTTGGGCAGTGTCAGAGAATGCAGGCAGATCCCCAGCCACACGACTGTCTCAGGCTGTTCCAGAGAATGAATGTAATGGTGCAGTCTTCCCCATGCTGACTGGTAGGCTGCCAGAGAGTGAGAATGTTTTTAAGACCTTCACAGGTGCCCTTCCTAGGTCTCTCACTCAGCACCCGGGTAACATACTCTTGTATCTTCCTGGAACACTGGGATTATAAATGTATCCCAGATGTTGGCTGTGTCCCTCTTCACCTTGGAGATGTAGCTATAATTGACTTGGACGTCAGCCAATCCCACAAGTTGGGAAGACTTAAAACCCTCCTTTTGGATTGCTGCAAATGTCAGAGCCTCTCTGGATACTGCATGTCAGACCCTGTGCTCAGACCCTTGCACGTTCCACAGAAAACCCACCCACAGCAGGCACGAGGTGAACGTGGGAGATTTTGCTGCTGAAGTGAGCAGCCCTGTGATGATTTCCTCTATCCTTGTATTTCGAAAACATAATTAGTTTCTCTCTGTATCTCAAACAAGGCAGTTTTGTGATCAGAAGCTGTCATTTCATTGCCTCTGCTCTCCCTCAGTGCTCCACAGCCTTCCTGATCATCTCCCATCAACCTGACAGCACTTTTGTGAGTTTCCTTAAAGCGCCGGTAACACTCAGTCGCCGGTGGAACGAATGTTGTCTGCTGATGCACGTTATTTGATGTGCGTGAGTAAATGTGCCTTGCCCTCTTCATCTTGCCACAGTCTGGACCCTTCTTTTTTGCCTTATATTTGCAACTTCGCTCATTTACATAATAGCCACACCTCTGTAAATATTTGAACTTACTTGTTTTGCCCTAAATAATCTGCTCTCATAAACTGGAGGTTTTATTGAGTCTTTTTATAAACATGCTTTAAAGGAGGAGGTGGAATATCAAACACATTACAGTAAGTAGCTACTGTTCCTACTAGAATTTTGCCCTTCGTCTTTCTCTGGTCGTGCCCTCACTGGGTTGTTTATGTATACTCTGTCCTTCTCCTGTTCAGTGCCCACGGATTTGTCCTCTCTTAGGCAGAGCAATTCACTTCTAACCCTCTAGACTGGTGTTCCGACAGGCTCCAAAGTGCAGTGAAACCTGGCCCTCTTGTTAGCAGAACCACTTTCCTGCTGTGGTTTGTCATGTCTTATACAAGTTCATCTTGTCTTCTGACTCTCACTCTCTAGCTTTCCAGATATGCCCTTGGCAATAACATGGATCTTTTCCCAAATAAGTATGAAGAACTCCTATGGAGAATTTGGTGAATAAAACCTCCTGTATTTGCTACAGGAGAAACAAAAACCTGAGGCCATACCTGGTAACATAACAAGGACATGGAACATCTCAAAGATACACAAGACTATTAAGTTTGTGAACTGTCATCTGGGAAGAGAAACCTCCACCACCTCAATAACCCTGGGGTTTAAAGGAGGAGCTCAGAGAGCAGAGTGAGAGGTTAACATGAGTGATGACAAGAGAAACAATGGGATCACATCCCCAAAGTCAGCCAGCCCTGGTGGGTGGGTAGAGCAATGCTTATGGCGACCAAAGAAGAACACCAAAGACAAGACCAGATTTCAGATGCTACCAAGGAAGGGAAAGACATTGGAGCCTGGTGTCACACTGTCTCAATAGCTGAGAGTTCAGAACCAGTGACCATTTCTATGCCTTTGCTGTTGTAACATCACTTTCATGGTCTTTCTAAGGTCAGCCTGGCTAAGGAGGAAATACAAGTTACATAGACAAGATAAAAGGTGGGAAATCTCTCTCTCTCTGTCTCTGTCTCTCTCTCTCTCTGTCTGTCTGTCTCTCTCTCTCTGTCTGTCTCTGTCTCTCCCTCTCTCCCTCTTCCCCTCTCTCTCTCTCTCCCTCTCCCTCCCTCTCCTTCTTCCTCTCCCCCCCCCTTAATGAGTAGCATATGATTCTACTTTTTATGATAATGACTAATAGTCTTCCTTCTCGGATTGTGGGGGGGGGTTAATATTAATCAAAAGCATACAAGACAGAACAGACCTAGAATTAAATAATTTCTCCACCATCACTAGCTTTGTAGCTTTGCCAAGTCAGCTCACTCAGTTTGTCCACCTATGAATTGGAAATAATGACATTTATCTCATGGAGTTATTGTGTAAAGGAAATTAGTGGTGTCTGTAAAGGGGTGGAGCTTCTGTCTGGGTTTAGTAGATGCCAAGAAAAGCCAATTTCTTCTTCCTCTTAGTTTTCGTGCTAACTAAGTCCCTATGTTAACATTCGCAGTTTTATCATCCTCAGGAAGGAAGATCCTTGAAATGGGAAAGTTTAAATGGCTATTCTACTTCACCCATAAAGTGTGACTGTTCTTAGTAGTCTTTTCTGCTAAAGTATGCAAAGTCACAAAACTATTTCACAAGACTCTTAGGAGAAAAACTTCTTCCCCAAAGAAATAAGCTGCCAATTCAATTTCAGATAACTTGCTACTGTATCATGCCTGCTCCAGACTTAGAAGGCCTTTAAGGATACATCATTAGGAAAAAGCAGAGATCAAAAGCACCTGACTCTTAGCTACTCTAGGTTTTTCTTTCTGTAAACCCATCAGCAAACAGGCTGCAGGCTGACTGTACAAAGCTCTGTGAAGAGATGGGGTTCCCTTCCTGTTCAAACTATATCCGAAGGACCATAGGATGAGTCTCCATTCATTCAACAAATGTACGTTGAGTATATGATATGTGAATGGCTGCAAAGTCACAGGGCATGTGTTGGCTGTCACTGTCCTTGTCTTCACAGAGCCTAGACGTTAGAAGGGAGAACAAAAATGAACACACACACACACATTTTAATAAACATTAAAATTAAAAAGACAAATTAACAACAGATATCAGGGTAAGAATCAGTCTTAAAGGGGATCATCAAGGGGCCTCTCGGAGTTGGTGACTAAGCTTGATATGCCAGGAAAAAGGACAGTGGTAAGGCTGATGGTGTGGTGCAGGCAGAGGAAAACAGAGGAAGTAGCATGGCTAATGCTTGCAGGCGGGCAGAGTTTACTAGATTCTAGGGCAGAAAGTCACTGTCAGCTTTGCTTATCCCACCTGATACAAGAAATTAACATTTAATGTCCCAAAGGGCTTCAAGGTCCTTGTTTAAACGGTCTGTCAGTATATGATCAGTTCATAATTTCACTCCTGCATGAATTAGGACTCAGGACTCACACATTGCATTAATTTTTCTTTCCTTTAAGTTTCCCATCGTATTTGAAAGCACTGATTCTACATGTTGCTTCAGTTCCCCAGATACCATCTTGAGAGACATAATATGCTCCATGTATTTACCATTTGAAATACCAAATAAAAATTATTCAGTTGCCCACTTCTTAAGCTCCATCAATACTAGATAGGTTTTAGCACACGCATGAAAGTTTACCTGTGGTGTCTGTCCATGGAACATATTTAAAAGAGAGACACGCCAAGGAGCACATTTATATGAAGGCTATAAGCAAAATCCACATTGAGTCCGACTTGCCAGTGCGCTGCAGTCTTGCTTGCTTGGGAATTGAATTAACATCGCTGGAGCAACTTCAGTCAGATCTTACCTACACACAGTGAAAATAATTGAGTACATTATCTTTATATGGGCCAGGCAATTAGGGCAAAAGTGGTTAGTTAGCTTGCCTGGATTATCCAGAGTCCGGCCTTATCAGAAGACTGCATCAGAAAGTTAGAATAAAACAACTTTCTTATTAAAAATGTCAAATAAGAAATGTTAATTGGAAAGGTACTTGGTAGATGGCCATCAAGTTTAAAGTCCTCCCATGAAGGAACCTGGCCATGACGATTCCATTCGAGCTTGCCCAAATAAGAGAGTCTTGGGCAGTAATTAAATTCTTGCATATTTCCCAAACCCAAAGTGAGGGCATTCAACTTGGACAAAACATCCTTCACAATAGTTCTTCTATTAAAGATGAGGCTTGAGGGTTTTCCGAGACTTGCTTTCTGGATGTATGTGTATTGTCCATTATACCATGCTCTGGGGCAGGAATGGGCACAGACATCTGTTTCCCAAGGAAATAATTCACATCCCAGAATCATAACCATCATCTCTAACTTGATTTCCAGGAGCCTTCACAAAAGGGCCTACTGCCTCATGGCAGACTGGGTTTTTCTCTTCTTGTCTCATTTCTATAAGATCTCAGTTATGGAAGTATATAAAGAAAGTATTCCTTTCACATGCTATTGAGTCTGTATGGACACTCCCTTACCCCTAAAATTCAACTCAGTATTGGTGGAAAAGTCTGAACTCAAAGAACTGCAGTAAATTTTAGTTCTGTTCCTTCTTTGTGTATGTTTTGGGGTTAAGTTACTCATGCTACTTTCTAAACTTCAGTTTCCTCAGTGGCTAAAATGGAATCCTAAGACCTACTTTTTGAATGATTTAGAGAATAGAATAAGATAATACTTATTCCCTGCTTAATACATAGACAATTTGATTTATTTCCCCATTTATAGAAAAGAGCAGAATCTTAATAAACATGAATAATGAATAAAAATGGTTGATAGATAGTTATGGAGAGAGAGAGAGAGAGAGAGAGAGAGAGAGAGAGAGAGAGAGAGAGAGAGAGAGAGAGATATCAAGAATAAGAGCTAGACCATAGGAAATGATGAATATTTTTCTGCTCAAATAGGAAATGGAGGACTTGTGTAGCAAAGAGGTCCATAGTGACCTGGAAGGAGCACTCTGCTCAGGTTAGGGTGAAATTAAACTGAACAGAAACCCACTAAAGGAAACTCTTAAAGAACATATCCTATAGCGCAGAAGCCCTTCCTCTTGTCCTCTGTAACTCTCTTACCAACTTTCACCTAGTATAGTCCTACAGTTGTCCATTTAAAAACATGAGGCAAGAATCTAATAAAACTGGTTTACCTGAGATCCATCTATGCACCTGTGCCTGGGGCAGAGGGGTTAGCCACACTCATTCCTCTTAACAGAAAATGATCAACATGCTGCCAGTCTCAGATATCAGCCTATTCCTGACATCCTCATTGAGTTCAACCAAACCCACCTCCTGGTCCCCAAAGCTGCTCTTTAGCCTCCTTAATTTTAACTTTCTCCCAATGTACATCTATATTAGGGATTTGTCTAGATTTATACCTATGACTCGTACATATAAGGGAATCTTCAATCTTATGTTCTCTCTTACTAATATCTTTACCAAAGTCCCCAAACAAACTGTTATCTTCATTTGATAAAGTTCTGTTCTCTTGGAAGGGAAAGGCTTATTGGATAATGTGTCTTTTTTTTTAAGTGACAATTTCCTTTTGAGGGGGACTACCTGGAAAACGTTTGCAAAGTCCCTAGTACCTTCTAGGAAAGCATTTATAGCATTCTGTGATGTGCCAGTGCTCCAAGCTAGTCAACTTGTAATCACAGGCCTTTGAACATTGTGGTTTCTGCTCTGTCTGCTCAGGTATCTGAAGCTTTTAGGTTTTTCTTTATTTGCAGGTCACAGAAACCCAATGACTTAAATCAACAAAGGTAAGTAATTAGATGGTTTATGTAAGAGCAAGTTGCAGGGAGACTACAGATGACCTTCAGAGCATCTCTCTTCACATCTTATCTCCAGATTTCTCTGAGTCTTCACGAGAATGTCTTTCTAAGAACTGCATTTCTTCAACCACAGGGAGGACACATGACCCCAGATGGGCAGAAAGTTTACCACTGGTTCCCTTCTGGAGAAGGAATAACTCTCTACCTCAAATTCATCTCACAAAACCTGTAGGCTGAATCCAATAAATCTACATGTAGGAATGAGGATTTTGAGATTGGTTCTCTAGGGTATGGGGGAGAGTGTAAAGTGATTGCCACATTCCCATGTTGGTGATAAGATGGTGGCACCAACATCAGGTGGAGCATAGGATTGAAGAGTGTGTGGTGAGAGAGATGAGGGAAGTTGCATGTAAGATAGGACAGGGAGAATATGAACCATGTTGGTATTTCAAGTTTGAAGTCTGTGTGATAAGAGTTAAAATGCTCTTTGGATACTAGCTATATAAACATGGAGTATGGAAGAGTGTTGAGTTGGAGATTAAGACTTGACTATCCTAAATATGTATTAGTGAAAACTGTACAGAAGATGGAGAAGACTATGTGACACAACCCTGGGCAATGACAACACTTGAGTAATGGACTAATAATGATGAGACGTCAAATTGAACTGAGAAGGTAAGTTGAAACAGCAGGAAGGAAACCAAGAAAAGAAGGGCTGTTTTCTTAAAGAATGAAGCTCTCTCTTCAAATACTGCGAGGTGACTTGAGGTTTAGGATTAAAAAGCAGCTATCAGATTTGGTAGTTTGATTTCCTAAATAAACAATTATTGAGCATCTAATATATGCCAGACACTGTTCTAGTTGCTAAGGAGAAGACAAGAAAGGCAGAAGTTAACATGGAGACTCTTAGACTTAAAATGCATCTCAGTTACCTGAAGCTCATGGCACCAGGACAGTCAGCTTTAGTAGTCAGGGGTGGAGCCTGAGGTACTACATTTCTAATGAGCCCCCGGTGATATGATACTGTGTTGCAGCAGGTCCCACTTTTAGCTCTGAGGTGAGAAAATAAGAGATCATAGATCCACAAAAGTTGACTCCGACTCTCAGTGACATAGTTGATTGATTGGAGCCTTTGAATCATGATTTCAGGGAGTATGTAACTGAAGCCAGGAGCTACTGGGATGCAGAAGGAACGTATGGGTTTGTAGTAATGTGACTGAAATGGGAGCCTTTGGCTATATGAGTACTACTTTGATCAGCCAACCATTTCCAGATAAATATCCTATCCCTCAGCCATTCCTTCCACTTGTAAAACAAAGGATGTGCTTTTTTTCAATTCCTTTTTTTTTTTTTTTTTTTTTTTAAGGAACCATGCATGCAGAATAGAAGGTGAATAGGCAGGCAGAAAGGGAGAGAAGGAAGCCTTTTACTTATTTTTATTTAGTTCTTCACCTTGATTGTTCTCCCTGGTCCTGGATATCAAGGCTGGGTCCTTGGGATGTATGAGAACCATGCCTGGTGTACTTAACCGCTAAACCACCAGGGCATCCCTTCTTCTTGTCTTGATTAGCTGTCTTGCTTGAAGTTTGCTCTAGTACAGGCATATACTTAAAAAAATAAAACAAAAAAGGTTTGGAATTGAAATATTAACCAAAAGGACCCAGTTGGGAATATGGAGTGTTGATTTCTGGAACCAATGGCTTGTATGTTAGTGTTTTTATTAATTTAATCTAAAATTTTATCATAAAATTTGACTGATTTTGCTTTGCTGATCATACAGGCACAAGCCTAATATCTTTTTTTTTTTTCTTCAAAGTTTATGGGTAGATATAATTGCTAATGTTGTTTGGGTTTTGTGTTGAGGGGATATTGATAAGGTTTAGAGTTGGCGATAGTGGGGAGAAAATGAAGATTTTTAACATCCTCTGGACCACGGAATGAATACCCAGCTGCATGGAGCTGGGTTGGGGTGTCTGTCTAGCTTTCAATCTCATGGTTCAGGACTAATGGGAACTCACCACTGCGCTTTCAGATTGCCCGTTGATTAGGAATTTCTCAGCATGACACTGTACACGCACGATCTAATGTATTAAGAGACTGCAAGTCTCACCTGGTGGCAAACATGCTTAGATCTCAGAGGGAAGCAACACAATGTTATAGAAAGAAAGAATGCAAGATATTCTACTTTCTCTTAGCCTACTGATGGGTTTCTGTTTCGAAGTCTGCTTTGAGTTATGATGGCTTTACATAAGTACATTAAATACTGATTCAGTCCTTAATTTTATGCTAGGTTGATGTGAAATCCAAAGTATTAAAAGGGTTAAAAACTGTTGACACACTATTTACCAACACTCCTCCCATCCCAGTTCCTTCAATTCAGCGGTTTCCCTGGGGAAGACTGGCAGGCATCTGCTAGTCTGGGTGCCCAGCTCTAGGCAGGCTCCTATGAGGGGAATTTCTATGCCCTGCAACGGCCATGCAGACTCTGCCGTGAGCAACCACAGTGGCACTGCAGACTAGCATACAGATTTTCCCTAGGTAGAATGATAATTCTGCTTTTATCTGTTCCACCAATCAGAATAGACCCTGCTCTACTTCTGATGGAAACATGTATGACTCAGAAACACAATGAGCATTTGTTTCTGTGAGTGGCTATGTGTAAGAATGGATAGAACGTGCTGGGGAAAAATCAGTATTTGTATTGCTGATTACTAAGTGTATTCTTTAACTAAAAAAAATTAAAAGTGCCTCTTTAAACTCCCACCAGTGTATTTTCAGCCCTTTTTTAAAGACCACCCAATCTCAAATTGGTTAATATATGATAGCACTATAAAAGTTTATACAGTTTTCCCTCAATGCATCCCTGGAAATCTTCTTGAGAATCAAATCATCATAAAGTTACTCATATTTTCCTACAGGGACGATGCTATAATTGGGAGTTGAGATTCTGACTAAAGATGTGGAGTAAAATAAATCATAAATATGGCCACCAATCTACCGTAAATGCAAAGCCATAACTGCTATAAACCTCAGTGACCACTTAACATTTTAAAATTAGGTTCTAAGTCACAGAGGCCTATAATTGTATTACTTTAAGGGACCTTGGGGATTATCTCTTCCAGCCCACAATTTGGAGATAAGGAAATTTAAATCAGAGAAGATTTAGTGATTTGCTTGATTTAGCTAGAAGCAGAGCCAAGACGGGTCTCCATCTTTCTTCTCTGCTAAATTCATCTTCCATAGTATCCTGCAAATTAAACGTGCAAACACTAATTTTAAAAAATGAGAAAAGTATGCATAGAAACAAAGTCACTTTATCACTAATGTTACCAAATATTAATATGTTCATTACAATAGATATTAGTTTGACATCTATTTCGTAATTCTGTTATCCTTCTTAGAATTTAAGAAAATATTTTAGGGGAGAAAATAATTAATTTTTCTCTTTAATAAACTGTCCTTAGAAACTATAGACTTTCAAAATCATCCCCTTAGTACAGAGGTTGGCAAACATTTTTTTATAGACGATCAGGTAACTAACATTTTGCATTTTGCAGGTCATATAGTCTCTGCACAACTACTCAACTCTGCAGTTCTAGTGCAAATGAATGGGTGGGCTGTGTCCCAGGAAATTTATTTATGGACTCTGACATTTGAATTTCATATAGTTTTCATAATTTTCATGTGTCACAAAATGTTATTTAAAAATATTTCCCTGACCATTTAAAACTACAACTGATTTTATGAAACTTCAATTTATTGTGCTTATGCAGATATTGCTGGTTTTGTTTTGTTTTGTTTTTACAAATTGAAGGTTTGTGGTG
This sequence comes from Solenodon paradoxus, assembly GCA_004363575.1. NCBI lineage: Eukaryota > Metazoa > Chordata > Mammalia > Eulipotyphla > Solenodontidae > Solenodon > Solenodon paradoxus. The sequence goes on along the minus strand of RJWH01001232.1, from coordinate 123,397 downwards.
ACCCTGCATTAAGCAAATCCATGGATGTTATTTTTCAACAGCATGTGCTCATTCGTTTCTCTGTGTTACCTATTGGTTATTCTTGCAATTTTTCAAAATTTGTACATTATTATTGCATCTGTTAAGATGATCTGTGATTTTTTTCATAAAATAAGTCTTTATTGTAAATTATGTATTTCTGGATGTAATTTCTTTTTATTTCCACAATTTATATGTAATGATTAATATTTAAAAAACGTGGTACCTAGGAATTAAGTTTATTTACCCTGAGATCTCTAACAGTCCCTTTTCCTTCTCTTTTAAAAAGAATTATTTAATAATTTTTACATTTTTCTTTTGTTTACATTGTGATCTTTATTCCAGGATATTGAAATTGCACCTCAGTCTGTGTATTTCACACCCCATCCACCACCAGAGTCCGGTGTCCTCTACGACCACCCTGTTCCCCCTTTCCTTCCCATTCTCCTCCCACCACCCTGCCCTGGCAGTCACAGTCTGGCATCCTATGGCTTTTGTTGATGTTGATTTGTTTTGTTTCTTTGTATTCTGCATGAGTGAAACCATCCTGTTCTTCTATTTGTTTTCTGACTTTTTTTACCTAACTCAATCCCTTCCACTTCTATCCAGATAGTTGCAAAAGGCATGATTTTATCTTTTTAAACAGCTGTGTAGTATTCTGCTGAGTATTTAAATCACAGCTTCTTTATCCAGTCATCTGCTGATGGACATTTAGATTGATTCCATGTCTTGCCTATTTTGGACTGTGCTGCTATGAACATAGGAGTGCAGATGTTTTTTTCTGATTTGAGTTTTTGTGCTCTCTGGGTATATGCTTTGACAGAGCATTGCTAGAGTGAATGGTAGAGCCATCTTTATTTATTTATTTATTTATTTTGGAGAATTCTCCATACTACTTTCCAGAGAGATTGCATGAATTTGCATTCCCACCAACACAATAAGAGGTTCCTTTTGCTTCACATCCTCACCAACACTTGTTGTTTCTAGCTTTTGTCATTATAGGCCATTCTCACTGCTGTGAAGTGATTTATCATTGTGGTTTTTATTTGCTTTTCTCTGATAGTGAGTGATGTAGAACATGTTTTCATGTATTTGTAGGCCATCTGTATGTTTGCTAGTTGTGGATCCAGTTCTTCTGCACTTTTTTTGAGTGGGTCATTTGCTTTTATGTTGTTGAGGTATATGAGCTCTTTATATATTTTGGAGATTAGATTCATAGTCTAACAAATGTCATGAGAATATCTCCTCCCATTCAGTCAATTGCCTTTTGTTTTACTGGTGGGTTTTTTCGCAGTTTAGTTTGTGGTAGTCTCAACTGTTTTGTCTTCCTGTAGTTTCTTTAGCCATAGATGTCATTTCCCCAAAGACTTCTTTGAAGTTGATGTCATGGAGCATTTTTCCTGCGTTTTCTTCTGTGTCTTCTATGGTTTTGCATCTTATGTCCTTGTCTTTGATCCATTTTGAGTTAACTTCTGTGTGTGGTGCTAATAAATTATCTGGTTTCATTTTTTTGTAGTGGTCTGCCCATTTTCCCAGTACTAGTTGTTGAATAAACTTCCCTTCCTCCATTGTATGATCTTGGCTCCTTTGTCATAGATCAGCTATCTATATAAAGCTGTGGTTTTATTTCTGGACTTCAATTTTATTCCACAGGTCTGTACCAAACTGTTTCAATACCAAACTGTTTTTCTAGCAGTTGCTCTCTAGTAGAAGATAAGGAGTGTGATTCTTTCGCTTCCTTCTTTTTTTCTGAAGGATATTGAAATTTTCTGAAGGATATTGAATTCGGTTATTTTAGGCCTTTTGTGATTTCATACATACTTCAGTATTGTGTATTCAGTTTCCTTGAAAAAATGTGCTTGGAGTTTTGATGGAATTGCACTAAATCCGTATATTGCTTTGGGTATTATGGCCATTTTAACAATTCTTCCAATCCATGAGCATGGAGTATTCTTCCATTTATTTGTATCTCCCTCTGTTTTTTTGTTAAGTTCTTATAGTTTTTAATGTAGATCTTTCATCTTCCTTGTTAGGTTTATTGCCAGGTATTTTATCTTTTTTTTAATGCTATTAATACAATTTATTTTATCTCTAGTTCATTATTTGAATATAGAAATGAGGCTGATTTTTGTGTGTGGACTTTATATCCTACCCTTTTGCTATATTCACTTGTTTCTAGAAGGTTTTTGGTGGAGTCCTTAGAATTTTACAGGTATAATACAATATAAATGATAGTTTTATTCATTCTTTTTCTATGTGGATTCCATTAATGTACTTGCATTATTTCTCAAACTAGAATTTCTAGAACTATGTTGAATAGTAGTGGTGAGAGTGGACATCCTTGTCTTTTTCCAGATCTTAGCAGAAAAAACTTTCATTTTTTCACCATTGAGTCTGGTGTTGACTATGGGCTTATCATGTATTGTTTTCATTATGTTGGCATATGTGACTTGTAATTCCATTTTGGTGAGAGGTTTTTTTTTTTTTTTTATCATGAATGGGTGTTGAATCTTGTCTAATGCTTTCTTTGCATCTCTTGATATTGATCAGTGATCTTGGATGTTACTGTGGTCATTGTTTTGGGACACTATGATTCACATTTGCATAAAATAATGTTTGACTGACTGCTCTACAGGACCAGCTACTCCCCATATCTCTTCCTCTGTTCCTGCCTCCCTGCTCCCAGATACACAACAGTATTGATTTTAGGCCTCTTAACAACCTTACAATAGTCTCCAAGTGTTCAAGCTAAAGGAAGAATCATGTGTCTCTCACTTTAAACTAAAAGCTAGAAATGTTTGGTGTGCCCTGCTGGAGTAGCAGCTAGGTCTACCACCTTTGACTGGTGAAGTCCATGTACATCCCCAGGACCTGGGTTTACAACCCAGGCCCAAGGAGAACAACCAAGATGAACAACTAAAATTAAATAAAGTACTTCTTCCTCCTCTCTTCCTGCTGCTTGCCTTCATTTCTGACTACAACTTTAGCTAGAAATGATTAAGCTCAGTGAAGAAGGCATGCTGAAAGCCAAGACAGGCTGGACACTAGGCTTCTAGTGCCAATTACCCAAGTTGTGAACGCAAAGGGAAAAATTTTAAAGAAAATTAGAAGTGCTACTCCAGTGAACACACAGATGAGATGAAAACGTAAGTCTCTTTATTTGACTGACATGGGAAAAGTTTAGTCTAGAGAGATGATCGAGCTAGTAACATTATTCCTTAAGCCAAAGCCTAATACAGAGAAAATTGCAACTCTCTTCAATTCTATGAAGGCTGAGAGAAGTGAGGAAGCTGCAGAAGAAAATTTGAAGCAAGCAGACATGGCTCATGAGCTTTAAGGAAAGAAACTATCTCCAAAACATCAAAGTACAAGTAGCAAGTGTTGATGCAGAAGCCACAGTAAGTTTTCTAGATGATATATTTAAGATAGTTGACAAAGGTGTCTATAACAAACTACAAACTTTTGATGTAGGCAAAGCAAATGTCTACTGAAAGAAAGTGCCATCTAGTGCTTTCAGCTTGGAGAACAATGAATGCTTGGTTTCAAAACAATAATGGCTGACTCTCTTCTGAGGGGCTAATATGGTTGGTGACTTTCAGTTGAAGCTAATGCTCATTTATTGTTCTGAAAATCTTAGGACCCATAAGAATGGTGGAAAATCCACTCTGTCCTTGCTTTATAAATGGTACAACAAGATCTGTATTATAACATCTGTTTATAATATGATTTACAGAATATCAACCTACTGTTGAGGCTCTCTGCTCAGAAAAAAAAGTTTTATTTTAAAATATCGCTACTCATTGTCAATGTACCTGGTCACCCAAGACATATGCTAGAGAAGTACAAGGAGATTCATGTTTTCATCTCTGCTAACAACATACATTCTGTAACTCATGGATCAAGGCGTAATTTTGACTTTTAAATCTTATTATTTAAAATTCATTCCTACGGCTATAGCAGCCATAGTTAGTGGTTCCTCTGATGCATATGGGCAAAGTAAGCTAAAATCTTCTGGAAAAGATTCACTATTCCAAGATTCCATTGAGAACATTTGTGATCATAGAAAGAGATCAAAATATCAGCATTAAGAGGAGTTTGGAAAAAGGGGGTTTCAATTCTTATGGATGACTTTGAAGTACTCAGGATTTCAACGGAGGAAGTAACTGTGGATGTGGAGGAAATGGAAAGAAAATTAGATTTAGAAATGGAGTCTGAAGATGTGACTGAAATGCTGCAATCTCATGATCAAGTCAGAACAGATGATGAATTGCTTCTGATGAATGAGCCAAAAAGGTAATATCTTGAGATAGACTCTACTCCTGGTAGATGCTGTGAACATGTCTGAAATGACAACAAAGCATTTAGAATATTACATAACTTTATGAATAAAGAAATGCTAGGTTTTGGGAATACTGGCTCCAGTTTTGAAAGAAGTTCTACTGTGGGTAAAATGTTATCAAACAAAATACTACAGAGACATTTTTAGTGAAAGGAAGATTCAATTAGTGCAATTAACATTTCTGTTGTATTATTTTAACAAATTGCCACAGGCTTCCAAACTTCAGCAATCACCACTTTTCACTGGTCAGCAGCTATCAACATTGAGGCAAGACGTTCCACCAGATAAAAGATGATGATTTGCTGAAAGCCCAGATGATAGCATTATTTAGCATTAAAGTATATTTAATTATGGTATGTACATTGTGCTTTAATATAAATTGATATTGCACACTTAATAGACTATAGTTTAGTGAAAACATAAACTTAACATCCACTGGGAAACCCAAATATTCATGTAACTAACTTTATTGTGCTATTTGCTTTAATGTGATGGTCAGGAACCAAACCTGAAATATCTCTGCTATATACCTGTATAAAAAACATTCTTATCTAGATACCATACAAAATGTGGTTTGGGACCACATTTAGGCCATAGGTTTGCTTGCCTGTCTTAGTGGGAAAAAAGCAGTGAAGTATGCAACTTGGAAAGACCTAATTTTTCAATGTTTTCATGCCTGAAGTTGTTACTTAACTTTTCTGTGTCTTAGTTTGGTCCTCTGTAATTGCAGGTGATACATCTATTTTCATAGGATGGCTGCTAATACATTAACAGATAGAAGGCCAATTGTAAAACCTGATCATAGCTGATGTGGAATAAATGTTAGTTTCTCTTCTGTTTATTCCTCATCCTAACTCATACAAGTACATACACATACATTTTGTACTTTATGAAGAGTTAGTTTCATTACTTTCTTTTTCTTTCCTTTCCATGGCAGTAAACTACATGAAAGCTTACACAAGGCCTGTTTGTGATGGCTGAAAAATTAGTGTTTTCTGTAATAACTTAGCAGTATTCTCTGTAATTTTTCTCTTAACTATTTTCACTCCATAAAACAAAAACGAAAAAGTAACAACAAACCAGAAACAAACAAAAAACATCACATGTAGGAAACAACTCATCTGTGGACTTAGATGACTCTTAAAGGCAAGTATGAGAAAGTTTGACAAATTCCTGTGGTTCAAGATAGATTGGCTTCAATTTGCAGAAGGAATCAATATCCACAGCCTTTTATAGCTGTCACTCAGTAGTCATCACTGGGCTGAGAGGTGTGGGTCAGCCCTTCCTGACCCTGGACCAGGGCTTACCTGACCTCCAATCTGCCAGAACTATCTCACTCATGACAAGTGCCCCATCTGTTACTCTACATGGAGAAGCCCCAGTCACCTACAAGTACCCACTGTTTTTCAAAACTTTTCAATATACCTGGATTTTCCTAGGATTTTACAAGTTCTGTATCAACACCTGTTTTCAATAGTGCAAGGAATCTCTTATATAGTCAAAGACAAGCAAAACAGTGTCATGTCTGTTTTGTAGCAGCTGTTCTAGAGGCAGTGTGTACTTTCAGCAGTGAGAGTGACCCCATCAATTCCTTCCCTGGGAACTACTTTAGAGAGGCTGTGTGTTTATCATATTGTTCCTGCATTAACTATATATGAAGATTATTTTAGGTTGTATCTGTCAGTTGGTATGCTCTGGTGGGTTATTTTTTTGCATCTTGGAATGCTCAAAATTTTTTATAAACTAATGGCAAGTTTTTCTTTGTTTTATGTCATTTGGCTTATGAAAGTTTTCATAGGAATGGTCTGCTTTTGGATAATAGGAGAAACCTGTAAAGCCTAGTGTGTGGCTAAAACCAAAGTGCACTAAGCCTTCTGATCCACAGACGACTTTGAATGGGACACAAAGTCACATACAGGTAGTTGGGAAGATTTCTATTGAAAAAAAGAATGCCGTTTTTCTTGACATAAAAGTCCATGGCAAGTTGGGATAGGGGAGAGTGAGTGGGAAAATATTATACTTACCCCTATAATCAGATTTCAGATTAGCTGTTAAGAAAGTTGCCAACTTCTTCCTGTCTTCCTGAGTCATTGCTACAGAAATGGGACAGAATGGGGTTCTTCTATTCAGATGTTTGTTTCTTGACTGGTTATTGAGTACAGGCAGTACAGCAGGTGCTGGAATCCATGAGCTAACGCAACAGTTCCTGCTCTGAGGAACCTTGCTCTAATAAGGGAGAAGTAAGTGAAAGGCAAGAGAATGAGAACTACCAGGCACTGCAATAGGTGCTATAACAGGGATGACACAATGGGCTCCAAGAATTCCTAAGAGTTGGTTAGCCTAGTCTATGGTAGACAAGGAAATGACCTGTAGATGGAAGTCATAGGATTGAGCCTGACTCATTAAGCAATGGAAAGATAAAGAAGGGGCAGAGAATTAATGAAGGAATGAGAAACATGAGTGACAGACGACATTTTGAGTGCTTACTATATGTCAGTAATCATTCTGAGATATGTCTGTGTGCCACCTTAATTATGAGACAATTACTATCATAATATCTTTTTACATGACCAAACAGAAGTTAGGTTACTATCTTGGTGGCATACAGCTTGTAAGTGATGAAGCTGGGATTCAAACCTGGTGTTCTAGTTCCAGAGCCTCCACACTTAAGAGATAACAGCAAGAGAAAGTATGAAGGGTTCAGAAGCAACTACGAAAGTATCTGGTATGGATGAGTGGTATGGCTGACCCTCTGAAGTAAAACCATCAAAAAATGAACATAGAGGCATTCTCCACCTCGTTCTCAGTGAAGCACCACAGAGCATGACAGTGGAGCAGCTGGATCAAGTTGGTGGCATCTCTGTGATGCTCAATGCAATACTGGCTATGTTTTCTTTATCTTCTATAATTTTGCTAACAAAAAGAAGAAAAGGAGCTCAAGAGAATATTAGTGTAAAATCCACATGAAAGTTTTAAGTGATGTATTTTTAACATTTTTAGTGAAAAGCTAGAGCTTGTTTCCAGCAACATAACTTAAAAAAAATCTATCAAAGAACACTACATTGAAACATTATATAGGGTTAAAGTCCTTGTAAATCAACACCTTTATGTAATAAATTAAGTTCTGTGTGTCGAATGTCGACAAGAAGCTCCACTCAGGAGATTTTAATATTCATCTCTTTAAAGTCTTAATAGTTACCTTCATCAAAAACATTGTTCACAGCACCCTGGTTGCTCAGGCATTAAGTCTGTGGTTTTGGTTTCGTCCATGTAAAGCCCAAGGACCGAGTTCATTACAGGGTGGACGGATGGAAACAACTAAATAAATAAATAATAGCTCTTCCTCCTCTCTCTTCCTTCCGGCTTCCTTCTTAAAGAAAAGAAACATGAGCATAAGCAAGTAATAAGTTATTTAAAACCTTTTATTTTCCAACCATTCAAAACTGTACATGTTGAAATTATATTAAAATAGGTCCAACTTCTTCTTTTTCTTTCATTGGCAAAGGTGAAATGAGAATAGATTTCCAAAGCAATCAGAATGTTGTAAACAAAGCATTTCAAATATAGATGAAGCTTTTTACCAAGAGGTGTCAGGGTGGCCATGGTGCAGTCAGCTGAATTGACTGAAATGATTGTGGTGTCCACCACTACAGACAGATGTGTCCAGTCATATGAGAGCAGTGTTTCTGCCCCACCTCCCTGCCTCACTGGTAGCATCTTGTCCATACCACACCATGGTGCCTTCTATAGCTGCTGCTGACATGGATATTCAGGTTGAGGGCATCATCCATTCAGGATGCAGCAAAACAAGAGATGCCAGTCAGACCTGCTTTGTCACCATTTGAGGGATCCTGGGCAAGGCTCAGGGTCTGGGCCCACCAGCCTGGTTGGTCCAGGGCTGAACCAATCCATTTCTGATCGTACATCTGCAACTCATTCAGGGCTCACCATTTGGGACGTTCTGAATTAAGCAGTGCTTCAGCATGAAGGCTCTGGAGCCAGACTGCCCTGATTTGAATCCCAGTTTCTTCTCTTCCCAGCTCTGTGTCTTTTGGGTAAGTTAATGAACATTTCTAGTTCCCGACTTTTTTGACTATAGGATAATATGTGAGTTCAGTGACTTTGTACGTGAAATGCTTTCAACCTGTCCTGGACAGATCAGAAGTGCTCAGTAAATGTAAGTCATGGTTAGTCCTCCTAAATCCTTGAGTTCAGTATCAATTGCAAAGTGATTGAATTTAGTTATTGAGTTAATTGAATAATTGAGGGCTTTTTGCTCTAACGTTTTCTCTCTCTCTTTTTTTTCTCAAATAGTCATATAATATTCATTTATTTATCCATTTATTGAACTAACATTTATTATGACACTTGCTATAATCCAGTCCTGAACTAAGAGTTGGTGATTAGAGATACAGTGTGGTTCCTATGTTCAAGAAGCTTACTGTCTAATAGGGGGAAAAAATGCCCCCAGTAGAAGCTATGTTAAATTAGGAAAATATAGGAGATGAAAAGAGAATTTAACATGGAGTATTAAATCACTTAATTCTGTTTGAAAGGTAGGAGGGAATTTTACTTGAGCAAGTATGTTTAAGCTGAGGCATGCACACTGAGTAGGAATTGGTAAAGAAGTGGCCAGAAGGGAATGAATTCCTGTCTAAGGGAATCACATCCCTTATGCTGTCACAAGGAAGGAACCTGGTGTAGATGAGAAATAGAAAAACCATGAGTATGAATGGGAGTAGCTTTGAACATGGCTATGGAAATAAACAGTGGTCAGAGCTTGTCATTATGGGTCATCTCAGAGAATTTCATTTCTAATTTAAAATGTTGAAGGGTTTCCAGTAGAAGAGGAATATGAATCAAACCACGCTATGTATAGATTAATTGAAAGGCAATGGAAGCTGAAAGCCCATTAAGTGATACTTTCAGTAAATCCAAGTGCAAGATGATGGTGGTTTTAGCCAGGTGGTGGCTGTGAAGATGGACAGAAGTAGTTGGAGGATGCTAAAATCTGTAAGTAGCATTGCCATGACTAGGTTAACAATTGGACATAGAAGCAAAGTAACGAAAAAGGAGGAGAGAATTATGATTCTTAGTTGTCTTAGATGGAGTTTCTACTGAGATTTGAAAAGATGAAGTTTAATTTTGAACATTCATCGAGTAATTTCTGAGATAATTATTAGATATCTGAATATGTAATTGAATGAAATATTAAACTATTTTTTTAAGTAGAGGGGAGTCATGGATATACATATTGGTATTCAAAGTCATTGGAATGGAAAAGATTACAAAGTTAAAAAATGTAAGCGTGAAAAATTACGTGGTTCATCTCAAAAACCCAAATTCCAATATGTGAATGAAAACAGATGAAGGAGTCACTAACCAAGGAGTGGCTAAAAGAGATAGAAAGAAATTTTTCTTAGAGATAGATCAGCATGATCGCATAGGAATAAGAAAAGGAGTATTCAAGAAGAGAGACTGGCCTACTGAGTTAAATGCTGCTGAATGATCAACAAAGATAAGCATTTGAATGTGACATGGATTTAGCAATAGAAGTGACTTTAATCAGAATAATTTATATGAAATGTTTTGAGAAGAGTTAACGGACTGAAGAGAAAGGGAAGTGAGGTCAAGAAATGTTCATTTGAACTATTTTGCTTTCTAGACACTGCTCCATAGCTCTATAATTTTATTGACAAAATTATTGAAACAATATACCTCATCTGTTGTCTCCTTTTCCTAACCACCCATTTCCCCCCCATTTGCAGTCAAAGTTCGTGACATAAATTTCCAACTTATCCAGAAGACATCATTGATCATCTTTCTGAGCATCTCATGATCTCTGATTTCACTTGATATTAGGGGGAAAAAAATCTCTCCTGTTTTGATTAGGCATTTTAAGATACTTGGTACAAAGATAACAAGTTATTTTTTTTGACAACTCACAGTGGGAGTGATAAATAAATTTGATAATTATGATGGGGGAGCACTTGAGTATTTTGCTATATAATCTATAACAGCAGTGATCTCTTTTTTCTCTTTTAACCCCGTAACAGATAACTTTCAGTTATTTCTCTCTCATTCAGGAAAACACAGCAAATTGGAATACAAGTGACAGAGAGTGAGTGACATTTTAGGAATAAACTTACAGCTATTCTTAATTAAAAAAGCAAATGTTCACAAACTTCAGAAATTCATTATTAGTGACAGCTTCTCTGTGATACACCTCAAAGTTGATGAATGAAGATGAATAGAGTTGAAAAACCTCTGAGATATACAGTCAGGTAGTTAGATATTGCAGGTAGGGAAGAGGTGATGGTTTTCATAGATGGAGTTTTAGGTTTATCCAGTATCATGAAGGGAAAATACCCTGCCCCCCTTCTGTTATTAGATCATTGTGTTGTGGACGGTTTGTGCTCACAGTTACAGTTCTTCTGAATGCCAGGGCAGGGATTTCCCACCCACTGTGGGAAAGGCAGCCAGATGTGCAACCCCAGTATAGATAGCTGAGTATTTCCTACATTTTCTTCTCCAGCTCTCTCTGGGGCAACCATCAGAGAGGGTCCATTGAAATAATAGTTTTGTACCTACTTCTAAATGACTTTATATATCTATCAACTACTTGTTAGAGCTCCCATCCTCAAGCCCCAGAGCATGTTGTTTGTTACTTTCTGCTGGGGCTGCTGCTAAGCAAGAAAACTAAGAAGCTTTCACAGGGCTGTGTGCTTTGCTACAATTCATTCCTAACTCTCTCACCAGTGTACTCTGTTAGTGCTCTGTCCAGTTTGAGGTCTAGACACAAAATACTTGGATCTTTCTTCTGGTGCCTTGCTATTCATATCTGTGAATCTAGAGAAAACCTCTGCATTCCTCCACCCATCTCAAACCCCATAGTCTGGACTCTTGGGCCTTAAAATTTTATGGTGTTGAGCACCAACAAATTTGACTCTTGCAGAGATTACACAGCAATAGAAAACCCAGCATTCTGAGACAACATCCCAGGCCTGCAACCTGGTACCCTAAATTAATGCCATTACATCAGGAAGCCTAACCCATAGAAATAAGTACAAACTACCAGACAGAATGAAGAGAGAGAATTATATGTAAAATTATGAACCAAAACAATCATTGGAGAAAATCTGAATGCAACAGAATTATGCAAATTACATTAGGAAGACTTCAAAGCAACAGTTTTGATACTAACTGAAATCAGAACAATGAAGGAACAAAAAGAGAACTACACTAAGATAGAAAAAATACAAAGGCATTACAAGCAATACAAAGAGCAAAAGAACATGATAGTTGAGCTAAAGAACAGTAGCTGGAAAAAAGTCTCCAATTGAATTATGGAATAGAAGATAGGGCAGTGAAACACACCCAAGTAACCAGCAAGGAGAAAAAGAGATTTAGAAGAAACAAAGATGGCGTACAAGACTTATGGGATAACATCAAGAGGAGCAACATTCACATCATAGGGGTCTCAGAAGAAGAAGAGAGAGAAAAGCCAGAAACCTTACTGGAAGAAATAATAGCTGAGTATTTCCCTAATTTGATGAGGGAAATAGACATTCAGATACAGGAAACTGAAAAGAGTTCCAAACCAAAGAACCCCAAACAAACACTAAGACACATTGTCATTAAAATGACAAAAAACAAAGAGAGAATCTTAAAAGCTGATAGGGAAAAATCAGTTACCTACAAAGAAATTCCCACAAGAATATTAATGAATTTCTTAGCAAAAAACTTACAGGTCAGAAGGGAATATCATGATATAGTCAGAGTGCTGAAAGAAAAGAACTTCAACCTTGTGTGTATAGCAGGTACATACCCTGCTAGATTGTAAGTTAGATATGAAGGAATGGTAACAATCTTTAGAAACAAAAGTTTTTTTAAAAAATCACAACTAAAGTAGCTTTATAAGAAATATTAAAGGAATTTCTATGAAATAAAAAGAAACCAGACTTAGAAACATAAATAAATAAACACATAAATAATACATGAGGAAGAGAGGAAAAAAGTGGACTCTTAGAATGAGGTCAAGACTGACTTGCTTTCAAGTTAAGAATGCTTATGCGTCTAGAAACATACATGTGACCCGTGAGGTAACTTGAAAACATAGATCTATAGAAAAAAAATGAAAATGGAAGCCAAGCAAGACACAAATGTTCTGAGAGCACCTAAGGAGAGAACATAAGAAAAATAAAGATACGACCTGCAGCTACACTCAGGAAAAATTGCAAATAAAAATAAAAATATCACATGTTAATAAACATCCTAAATATTAATGGATTGAACTCACTAATCTAAAGATACAGTGTGGTCAAATATATTACAAAACACAAGACAACCTGCTGCTGAAAAGTTTTAAAGACAAACATAGGCTCAAAGTCAAAGGTTGGAAGACATTCCTATGATTAAATAATAACCTAATAAAGGCAGGCACAAGCCATGCTTAAGTCAGATAAAATTGACTTCCAACTAAACAAAGTTTCAAAAGATGGGGTGTACTTTGCAAAATGATTAAGGGGTAAGTTCAGCAAGAAGACATAACACATTAATATATGTGCCAAACAAGAATCAAAATACATAAAGCAATTTTTAAGAGAAGTAGAGAGAAACATCAAAAGCAATACAATAATAGAAGACTTCAGCATCTTACAACAATGGAAAGTTCAACCAGGTAAAAAATTAACAGAGACTAACAGTCTTACACGACAAATTAGAACAGAGAGGTTTAATAGATATTTACATAATACTTCATCCAACAACTGCAGAAATCACATTTTTTTCAGGTGCCATGGAGCATTCTCAATGATAGAGCATATGTTGGGTAACAAAATAAATGTCAACAAATTTACAAAGATTGAAATTATACCAAACATCTTCTCCAATCACAATGGCATAAAATTAGAAATCAACCACAAGAAGAAAACTAGAAAACTCCAAAATATACTTAGGTTAGAGAAGAAAGAAGCAAGAAATAAACAAAAATTACAAGTAAACAATATAACCCTACACCTAAATCATCCAGAAAAAGAACAATTCAATAGAAAAGTTCAGTAGAAAGAAATAATTATGAATTGAGCAGAAATAAACAAGATAAAAGCAAAAACGACAATTCAGAAGATCAATGAAACCAAGGTCTTATTCTTTGAAAAGATAAACAAACCTGTGACTAAGCTCATTAAGAAAAAGAAAATAATTAGTAACGAATCAGAAATGAAAGTGAGTTATTACAGATATTTCAGAAATACAAAGCATCATCAGAGCCTATTATAATGTAGCATTATGTGTTTCACTAATAATTTGGACAATTTAGAGGACCTGTACAAATTCCTAGAATTGTGCCATTCTGAATCAGGAATCATGAGAAAAAGGAGCAAATGTGGAGGTATCACATGTCCAGATCTTGAACCATGCTACCAAGTGATAGTGATCAAAACTGTATGGTACTGGAAAATAAAAACAGATGCACAGATCAATGGAATAGAATTCAATTACTAGAAATAATATGATCAGTTAATTTACTACAAAGAGAACCAAGAGCACAATGTTGAGAAAAGAAAGTCTTTTCAGCTATTTTTTCAGGTAAATATTGGTGTTGGAAAAACGAACACACACATGCAGAAGAATGAATCTGGATCACTCTGTAACACAATACACATTGCGTAAAATCAAAATGGTTGACAGACTTGGATATAAGGCCATAAACCATAAAATACATAGAAGAAAACAGAAACAATATGTTCCATTACATTGACCTTAGAGAGGTCTCTGGTTTATATACATTTAAAGGCATCCTACTGAATGCGAGAGGATAGTTGCACATCATACATTTGGCAAGGTTTTATGTCCAAAATATATAAAGAACTCATGAAGATCAACAACAGAAAAACAAATAACTCAAATAAAAAATGTGTAGAACATCTGAACAGAAATTTCTCCAAAGAAGACACATTGATGCTTAATAGGTACATTTAAAAATGTTCTTCTGTTCCTCCTCTGCTCTCTTTAAGGAAATGAATGTCAAAACAATAATAAGATTACACTGCATACCTATGAGAATGGTCATTATCAAAATACTGAAAACAAACGTGGTGAGACTGTGGAGAAAAAACTTTTTTTTCACTTCAGAGTGTAAATTGGTGAAATCATTATGAAAATAGTATGGTGATATCTCAAAAATTGAGAGTGGGAATTTCATATGACCCTGTTATCCCACTCCTAGATATTTACCTGAAAAATACAAAGACACTAATTCACAGAGATATGCACCATCATGTTTATTGCAGCGTTATTTATAATATTCATGATTGGAAATAACTCAACTCCCCATAAATAGATGAATGGATAAAGAAGATGTGGTATAGATACACAGTGAAATACTACACAGTTCTAAAAAAGGGGCACTTATGACAACACGAATGGGATTAGAGGGGATTATACTAAGTGAAATAAATTAGAATGATAAAAAAATACTGAATCATCTCACATATATGTGGAGTATAAAGAAACAAAGCAAAGAAGACAAAACCAAACCAAACTTCGGACATGAACAAAATAATTGTGGTTACCAAAGGGTAAGAGAATAGGGGCTGGATACAAGTGGTAGTGGGTGTCCAATAGACAGTAGTGGAAGACTACTGGCAATTTGGTAATGGATGTGTGTTATACACTTAAAGAATAGTGAATTTGCCCATCTAAACACATTTTTGTAACTCAAAGATACTTTAAGAAAAATAATTTAAAAAAATCATCAGCTTCTTTGTCATCGACTTCTATCTGTGTGCTAATGGTTCCCTATTAACCTACTGGAAGTCAGAGTCAACATGAATGAATCAGAATGTAATGCCTTTCATCTTGACCTTTACACTAGCCAATTTTTCTAAATGTCCTGGTTTCTCTTATGGGTGCTAATTTTCATAGTCACTCAAATTTTCAGCTCTTAATTTATGATTGTTCTCATCTTCTAAAATTCCCTTTAAATATAAAAGAAGTTGCTTCATTTTTCTCTTTCACAATACATCTTAAACAATCTTTTCTCTTCTTTAGCATCCCATCACTTACCATTGTGCTTGGTATAGAACAGGCACTCATTGTTTATCTACTCACTGTCTTCCTAAGTTTAGTACTTCATAACTTTTGCCTTGACCATTGCTAGGGCCTCCCAAAATGGCCTTCACCTGCTTGCTCCCCTTGACTGAAAATCTTTTAGTAGTTTTTCATTGCTGATGAAATAAGGCCCAAACCCAATCATCTGTCCCCAATTGCATGTGGAAAATGTTAGCACCTAAAGTTTCCAAAGCGTGTGGAAGGAACCAGTCTCAGACAAAGTGGGGAGAATATGACAATTTCTTCATTCATTCTATTGATCTAATGGGGGGGGGGGTTCTTCCAATAGAATGTTCTAAAAATATTGTGCAAATGACCATTTAATATAGAGTATTTTACCTAAATGTTAATGTTAATGCTTAGAGTCTATGATTTTCATTTCACTTTTTTCAAATATTTTGCCTTCACATCCTGGCCACATATCTATTTTTCCAGAGGCAACCACCATCTTCACAGTTATTCGTGCCTCCTCCCTCTAGCTCACCTCCTAACATACAATACAATTCCTGTCTGGTTTCCACCCAACATTCTACGAATTCTACTACCAACACAAATCTAAGACACATCACTTTTCACTTTTTTTGACTCAATATTTTTATTGAGTTAAAAAGAGATTACATAAAATGTGCCATCATAACTAGTTTTAAGTGTACAGTTTAGTGGTGTGTTCATATTGTGTAAAACCTTCACCATCATTCATCTTCAGAACTCTTCTCTTCATAACCTACCCCCTCAACCTCTGACAACCATAATTCTACTTTTGAAAAAAATCTCCCTTTCTCCCTCCCCAAGCCTCAAGTAATTACCATTCTATTCTGTTATTATGAATATGTAGTAGAATATTATACACCCTTAAAATTTAAATACTCTCATTTGCAAATATGGATAATTTTATACTATTATACTAGTGAAATAAGCCAGGAAGACAAATAATGCATGATCTCACTTATTATATTTCACTTGCCTTCTAACCTGGTTGATTTTCTGTAACCCATTATCCAAGCATAGCAATGAGACACCAAACTATGGCCAAGGACAAAATCTGGCCTGCTGCTTATTTTTGTAAATAAATGTGGAGTGAAGACAAGTTCATTTGTTTATATGTCGTCTATGGTAGTTTTAATGCCATATGGATAGCACTAAGTAATTGGACAAAGATCATATGACCATAAAGCCTAAACTATGTATTATCTTTACAGAAAAAGTTAACTGATCCTTGACCGATAGGAACAAGAGATTTTCTTAAAATACAGATATGATCACATTACTGTTTTGTTTAGTCTTTCAATAGTTTGTCCTTTCTCTGAAAAATAAAAAAAAATTAACTACAATGAAATTCAAATCATGTATCCATATTTATCTCTTGCTACCTGCCCCTTTTGCTCTACTCTCTCTGCTCTAATGATTTTGTGTTTCTCATGACCTACCTATGTCCTTCTTGCACCCAAGAGCTTTGTTCCTGTTATTTGTTCTGGCTGGAATGCTATTTAACCTCTTCTGCTTTCTATTCCCCCTCCATGCCACTGTCACAGATGCAATGAAATATTAGTCTTCTTTCAGATAAAAAATTAAATATCTCTTCCTTAAAATGCCTTCCCTGTCCTCAGTTTAATTAGGTCACCCTGTTACACTCTCAGGCTTATTACTTTTAAAAACAACTTTATTGAGAAAAATTTGCATACTATAAATTTTATGCAGTATTGGTTCAGAATTCAATAATTTTCAGTACATTTTAGTTGTAAAACCAGTACTATGATCCCATTTTAGAACATTCATATCACGTCAGAAAAAATCCCTATTTGAAGTCAGTTCCTGCTTCTACTCTAGCTTTAGGAAAGACTAATCTGCTATCTGTCTAAATTCACCATTGGAGTACATTTCAGATAAATCAAAACACATAATATGTACTCTTGTTCACCTGGATTAATTTACTTAAGATACTGTTTCTAAGATTCCTCCACATTGCAGCATGTCCATCCTTTTGCATTGCTGAATAGTATGAATAGTATTCCATTGCATGAAAGCCCCACATTTTGTTTATTCATTCATCAGTTGGTAGACAGATGACTTTATTTTTAGTTTGGGACTGTGATGAACAGTGCTGCCACAAATAGTCATGTACATGACTTCATATGGATGTGCATTTCTTTATTTCTTGTGGGAGATTTCTAGAAGTGAAAGTGTAAGTTTGTATGGCAAGTTACAATTCACATTTTGAAAAACTGATTAACTATCTTCCAAAGTGACCAAACCACTTTTCATTATGATCAGCAATGTATGAGGATTCCAGTTTTTCCACTTCTTTACTTGATGCTGTCTTCTTTTTTAGAGTGAGTTTGCAATGCTATTCCATTGTGGGTTTAATTTGTGTTTCCCTGGGTATCAATGACTATGAGCATCTTTTCCACTGTTTATTAACCATTTTTTTATATTCTTTACTAAAATGTCTATTGAAATCTTTGGTCTAATTTTAATAAGTTGTTTATCTTCTTGATGAGTGAGTATTTTATATGTTCTGGATACAAATCATTTATGATGCACATAGTTTGTGAATATTTTCTCCCAATCTATGCTTTACTTGGTCTTTTCTTCTGTTGGAGAACAAGATTTTTAAATTTTGTTGAAATTCAAATGATGTGTCTTTCTTTTAGGGATCATGTTGTTTTTTCAAATCTATTAAGAGCTCTTTGTCCATCCCAAGATCTTGAAATTTTTCTCCTAGACATTCTGTAATTTTAGCTCTTAGAATTTATGTTGATAATTCATTTGGGGTTAATTTTTATGTATAGTGTGTGGTGAGGGTTCAAATCTATTGTTCTGTATATGCATATCCAATTACTGAAGCATAAATAGTTGATAAGACTAACCTGTCCTATTTGAACTGTCTTGGCACCTTAGCAGAGCAGAGAGTAATACGTAAGCCTTTTAAGATTTCTATATCCTCATCTATGCCATTTATTGATACCTATCCTTGCACTGATACCACACTGTCTTCATTATTATGACTTTATCCTGCTTTAAAGTTTAGTAGTATATGACTTCCAAAATTGTTCTTTATTTTTCTTTTAAATTATTTTATCTATTTCAAGTACTTTGTTTGTCATATATGCTTTAGAATTAATTTGCCAATTTCTATAAAATTGCCTTTGGGGATTTCAAAAATGATTGATTTCAGTTTAAAGATCCATTATTAAAATGTGCTGCCTGTGCCTTTTAGTCCATAAACACAACTGTATCTCCATTTACTTAGATCTCCTTTAATTTTTATGCACTGTTTTGTAGTTTGCAGTGTCCTTCTCTTGCATATTGTTTGTTAAATCTGTTCTAGTTATTTGATTCTTTCTGATTCTATTGTGAATTGAATTTTCTTTGTTTCATTCTTAGGTTTTTCTTTTCTAGTAAGTAGAGATCTGTTTCTATACATTTTTAAATATATAGAAATATTATTTCTACATGCTGTTATGTCTACTGATTTTTGCAAGTTCATATAACTCACAATCTTGTTAAAACAGTATGTTGGTTCTAGTGGTTTGGGATTTTCTACACAAAGGATTGTGTCATATGCGAATGAAGACAGTATTATTTTATTCAATTCAAATGCTCTTCATTTCTTCTTTTTAAAAAACTTTTCCTTCTATTCTTCCTTCTTTTCATCCTTCCTACATTGCTTCCTCCCTCCCTTTTTTCCTTCCTATGACTCTTTCTCTCTCTCTCTCTCTCTCTCTCTCTCTCTCTCTCTCTCTCTCTCTCACACACACACACACACACACACACACACACACACACACACACACACTTCCTTATTGCACTGACTGGAATCTGTAATATAATACTGAATAGAACTGTCAAAAATAAACCCTTTTATTAAGAGGAAAACTTTATTTATTTATTTATTTTACCATTAAGAATGATGTTAGATATAGGTGTTGCATAGATTGTGCATTTATCAGATTGTGGAAGTTCCCTTCTATTTCTATTCTTTCTTGTTGTTGCTGTTATCCTTTTAAAAATCATGAATGGATGTTGTGTCTGTCGAGTGCTCTATCTATATCTATTCTGGTGATTATGTTGTTTTGTCATCGATTCTATTTTTATGGTGCATGTCCATTGGCTGTTTTTGTGAAATATTAAGTCAATCTTATATTACTGAGATAAAACTTACTTGGTCATGGTATATATTCTATTTATATGTTTCTGTATTTGTTAATATTCTGTTAGAGATTCTTGTCTACATTCATGAGGAATATTGATCTGTTGTTTTCTTGTGATATATTTGACAATACGTAATTTTCTTCTGCACCATTGAACATACATACTCATCATTACTGAATGTGTTTATCTATCCAGCTGGACTACAAGCTTCCTAAGGTTAGAGACTGCGTCTGTCTTATGCACTTTGGTGTATCATATACACTCAGGTCATTGCTGAATGAATATAAACATATATGATATCCAGGGTACTACTATTTTCTATCTTGATTTGAACATGATGCATGCATTGTCAAAGGCGTGACTTCCACATCTTTAGAGTTTTTTGGCTTATATTTAATTATGATCAATCAACTGTGGTCAAGTTCAACTTTGTATTTTTTATTGTAATATGTTAATAAAGGACAATACACATCCATTTATCTAATCCTTTTAGTATTAATCATTTTTCCAAACTCTGAGGTGAACTTGAAAATTTTTCATGAGTTATTTGCATTATCTTCAAGTTGTATTGGAATGGTGTCTTTTTGTCTTCATATGATCAGATGTTTCCATAGCTCTGCTTCCTGATTGATGCAGTAACATTGTGCTGGTGATATGGGTCTGTTTCATTGTTCAGAATGTATCCAACTTGTCTGCATCAGTTTGTTGCTTACTCTTTAAAGCACCAAATCTTTCACTGGAGGTGGGGTCCAATGGGAAATTCCCATCATCGTGATCATCTGTTCATATCACAATTTTTCCAAAGAGTCAGGTTAGCTTCAACTTGTCATCTTATTCCAAGTTCATTTAAAATAACCTTATAGTTTTCTTTAGCATGTTCTTAAATTTAAATTCAAACTGAGCTTCGGCCATTCTGACACATTTCTTATATAGGAATGCTTCTTTGTGTCTGTGGAGTAATATCAAGAAGGCAGTTAGAGAGAGAGGGCTAAGATAACAGCTGAGAACATTCTCTGATTCACATCTAAGGGACATAACTAAATTTTTTGGCATAAGTGATGCCAGCAGAAAGCCCCTCCGCACCCCAAAACCTCAAGAACAACAGTGACTGATGTGAGGAGATTGCTGCAACAATCTCTGAGTGTCTGTAGGAAGGTCTAGAGGAACATTGTGGTACTTGGCATCAGGGCATTGGTGAGTGGGGCTATGGGAGCAGTGGAGGCAGAGCTAGCCAACTAACAGGGCAATAGATCTAGATTCAAGTCTCAGGGAGGGAGAAGCAAAGATGACTGGTGGCACAGACTCTTGGCTTGAGTGAGGCCCAAAGAAGAAAGATTGAAGTTGGGACCCCACTCCACACATGGGTCAGAAATCCAGAAATAAACACAAGAGAGAACTGCACTCTTCTTCACTCACCCTTTTGAAGACAAGCTCCACTAGAGAAGAGCTCCAAGATGACAGCAGATAGACTGCCAGAGGCAGTTCTGGGAACCCTAAAAAGAGGATTGGCCTTTGTACTACCCACACAAATGGGCTTCCCCAAACTGCAGCCCAAAATAACAGCTATCCCACTTATTCCACCATGCCCTTTTCTAACCCAGTAGCCATCCTCCACCTCTATGAGTCAGCAAGAGATCCTTACTATGGAAGCCTACAAGGGTCAAAAATGTAAAACAAAACCAGAGTGTAGATAAAACACAAATTAAGAAGTTCAACTAAAAGGATCACACAGGGAAAAAGAGAGCTCAAGATACTTTGAAATCTCTAAGTATTATGACATCAGAAGGAGATGACACCTTACCAAATTTCTGAGACATGGAGGAGTATATCTTTTTAGCAGATAAGGAATTAAAAGAAACAATCATAAACTCAAAGAGATGAAAGAAAACTCAGAAAAAACACATCAATGAAGTGCAAGAAGATGCAGCAAAGCAAATCAGCAAGCTCACAAAATAAAATTAGTAAGCAGAATAGATAAAATGAAGATTTACAAAAGACTAACAGAGATGCAGGAGATGAATAATGCAGTAAACAGAATCAAGAATACCAAGGAGACACACCCTGCGAATATCTCATGGGTCTGAGATACTGGCATGTGACCCACATACAACCCAAGGGCCTGGGTTCAAGACCCAGAGCTGGGGTGAAGAACCTGAAAACTCAGTGAATAAAGATGTTTCTTCCTTCACTTTGTGTGTTCCTTCCTCAAATCCTTCTTCCTTTCTTAAAAAAATTTTTTAAAAAACCCCACACATTCATTTAAAAAAAAAAGAGTACGAAGACAAGCTATGAAAACAGAATTGACCAAACTGAGGAAAGGATCAGTGACTTGAAAGAGAGAAATATAGAAAAGAACCAAGTGGAAGAAGAAAGAGAAAGTGAAGAAACACTGATCACTATTTGACTCCACAAAGGAAGGAAGCACAAGAATAAGGTAGAGGTGAAGAGAGTGAGAGAGAAAGGAACAGCCAAGCTGTTTTAAGAAATAGTTGCTGAAAATTTCCCAAATCTGGGCAAGGAAATGAACATACAATTTAATTAAGCCAACAGAATTCCTGGTTATAGTAATACAAAAAGACCTACATCAAGGCATAAAGAATCCAAAGACAAAGAAAGAATGTTAAAGGCTGCCAGGGGAAAAAAAGCAAGAAACATATCAAGGTACTTCTATCGGGCTATTGCCAGACTTCTCAGCAGAATCTCTACAGGCCAGGAGACAACGGAATGATATATTCAAAATACTCCAAGATAAAAACTGCCATCCAAAAATACTATATCCTATAAATCTCACTCTTAGGTATGAAGGAGAAATAAAGGTTTTTCCTGACAAGCAAATGTTAAGGGAACTTTCTTTCATGAAACCTCCCTTACAAGAAATGCTTAAAGTAGATCTTCTATCTGAATTAAAAAATAAGATAATTCACAAAAGGCTAAATAAGGCAATAATAAAAACAAAAAACCTAAAGCCAAAATGGTAGTAGCTAAGTCCTCACATATCAATAATTACCCTGTATGTAAATGCACTGAATTCACTAATTAAAACACACAGAGTAACTGGATGGATTAGAAAACAGAGCCCAGCTATATGTTGTTTGCTGGAGACTAACTTAAGATATAGAAAGAAACATAGACTTAAATTAAAGGGATAGAAGATGACACTCCAAGTCAAAGGTAAATCTAAAGTAACAGGGGAAAAATAAATGGAATCAGACAAAAATATACTTTTAGTAAATAAAAGCAATTTCATATTTGCAGCAGCAGAAGTGGGGGGGAGGTGAAGGTAGATAGATGGGGGATCAATTGTATAGGAAGAAAGGAAGAACTGAAATGGTGTTGGTGCATTTAATTTAATACACACAGATGTGGATTTACAATGATGCACGATCTAAACCTATATAATATATTGATGCACTGTTCCTTCATAAAATTAACTTAAGTTTAAAAAAGGCAATTATGTACACCATGGTTGGAGTAGTAGTTTGGGCCACTGCCTCCAACTGAAAGCACAATCCACATACATCCCACGAGTCCTGATTTGCTTCCAGGGGCTGCAGGGTACAACCAAGATGAACAACTAAATAAAAAAAAAAAAAAAATGATTCTTTCTCTGCTCTTCCTGACTGCTTACTTACTCGCCTTCATTCCTGCCTGCACCTTTCCCTTAAAGAAACAGAAAAGAAAAGAAAACATAGATGACCCGGCATTTTCATCCAGTTTGGGATTGCTGATGAAGGACAGCATTAGGATCTAAATCTATAAAATATATGGTGGTTTCTCCTTGAGTCTTGAGCCAAAATAGCTTGGTTACAGTTGACAAGAATTTTTGGTGAATAATCAGAGTGTCTGTATCATTCTTTTATTACTTTGTTTCATATTCAGACTAACAGGCTGTATATGTTGCATTGCGTGTCTGTACTATTGCAGATTTCAGGACCATGGTTTGCTCCGTGTAAAATTCATACATATTTATGAAACAACCAGGAAATTTATCATGACAAAATGATAAACCCAAATGCCTATATACTCTAAACCAAAGTATTTATCAGGATGATCTTTGTGAGCACTGGGATAGGAGTAAAGAAATAATAGATTACAATTATTTAGTGAATCATCTGGGCTACAAAATTTCTAGAGAATATGATTTTTTAGTGTAAAAATGGCAGCCTACCCTAAAAATAATTCCGCTAGCAGAATCAAGCTGTATCTTCATGTCTCTATGGAAATTCCCACTGTTCCTAACACATACTGTATTTATTGAAACAAAAGTAATGTATGAAATAACTGATTATTCATTCAACTGTAAAAATATTGAATAGCTCTTATATTCACCAAAAATCTGTCCACAATATGTATGAAGGACACAGTATTTTAAAAGGTGTGCATGCAGTATGTGCAAGTGTAAAGTATGTGGAAGTCTAAAGCACATATGGAAATAGAACAAGTTAGGGAGACTACGTGAGCAAGGCATTGATAATGTTCACTTCCAGGCAATTTTGGAAAACAGGTGATGTGGGTCTGCTTACATTTTTTAAAGTTTAACTGCCTTGGGGAAATGGGAGACAGAGGATGAGAGATGAAAGAAAGAAGAGCAAAAGGATATCTCAGTGGAAGATGCTGACTTGTACCGGAGTGAAGTGAAAATGGGGAGAGAAAAATAGATTTAGTGCACATCTTATATGTAAAGACAACAGAGTTACTGAGAGAAAGGGTACAGGCAGAGAAGAAACAGTAGAAGAATAGATAAATCCTGATTTTTCTTTCTGGCTTGAGAAACTGTGTAATACTTTTTTCAGTCCAGTACGCACCTCTATAAGGTCTCAAGATGACTAGAGCACACTGCAAGGCATCCATTCTCAACTACTGAGTGCTTGCTGTATTCCAGGCCACTGTTCTCCTCACTGGAGATTCAGGAGTAACAAAGCAAAGTCACAGTCTCCTAAAACAGAATAGAGGGGAATTAGACCAGAAACAAACCAATAAGCCACAGCACATATATTATACAGTCGTATTATGTCTTATTGTTCAGCAAGTCACAGAGCAAAGGATGAGACAGTGCCCATGCTGATAGGTGGGGATGAGGATCCAGGAAAAGAATTTTAAACAAGAATCCTTTGAAACTAGAGATTTGAGTGAACTGAAAACTGAGTTGTATTCTGGGTTGAAATTGGCATTCTCAGGCACAATCTGCACTTTTTAACTAGTTTTGAGTGAGTCCAATAATTTTTGAGGCAGAATTTCCCAATGTCTCTGAGTGCTTAAGAATTACTTTATGGCATTACTTACAAATAACGATGATGTATCATTTTTATTAATTAATTTAAACAAACTTATAGTTCAAATAACACTTGGTTAATCTATCCCGCAATAATTCTTTAGTAACATTTTTGACGTCACTTTTAAGTTATACATGTATATACATTGACTCCATATGTATTTATATTTATGCCTAGAAGGTTTTGAAGGCTAAGGAATATTCTGCATGCTCCAATGTGAAATGTAATAGGCCGCTATGAGTCTTTAAGTTGCAAGAAATAAGCTTTCAGTAGCAGTCCTTTCTCAGGGGTCAACAGACACTTTCAGATGCACTCTAGCAGTCACTATCCTGTCTCCCGTGCCCAAGGAACTGATTTTGTTGGGAGATCAGATATGAATGTTCTCAGAAAAGTGAGCCCCTCCCATGTCTCAGGATTTGAAACATAGCTGACATTCATGGTCATGCCCTTTGCAGTAGGTGCATTTAAGGATTACACGGTGATTTGTGGTCAGTTAATGGACATACTGGGAATGCCCAGAGTCTGCTAATGGACTCTGACACATGGCTCTTCCTGCTTTTGGACACCTGTGAGTAATACTTGAAGTTTTGACAGTACAGCTTTTGATCTTAAGGAGAAAATCAAGGACAGTGGAATGAACCAGGACCCTGAGTTGGTTGAGTGGCCAGATTAACAATTCTGGAAATTATAGTCTTCAGATTTCCAGTTAGGTGAGTTAAAAATTAACCTTTTGTAATTAAATTCATCAGTTATTTTGTTGTTGTTTTTGTTTATTATTTTTGTATGTGTGAGTTTGCCGCAGAAAAAATTCTGACACATAGGACAAAGATTACTCAGATTTAACCCTATCAGAAATCTTAAATAATGTGCAGCATATAACAACAAGAATTTTAAAGTCACAAAGATCTTTACGATTCTTCAAAATGTCAAAAGAGAATAAAATAGACATTTTTTCCATTTACTTTGGGACTCTTTTTAGGTACACTTAGGTTCATAATTATTGATTCTTAGAGAATTGTTTCTGTTATCATTTTGTAGCATATATCTAGAGTTTTCCCATCTTAATTACATGTATCTAATACTAGTATAAATATTTTTTTCACAAAATTATTTTGGTATTTATTTCCCTCATATATATTTTGCCATTTTAGTTTTAGATTGTCATTTAATTGTTTTTAGTGTAAGCAAAATAAAACTATATATTTAGATCTTGTTTTTTGCTTTTCAATCCAACTGAACAGTGTGTCATTTGATAGATGAATTCAATTCATTTCTATTCATTATGATTATTCATATATTCAGACCTATTTCTCCCATCTTATTTTGTGCTTTCTACTTATTTTCCCTCTGATGTTTTTCTACATTTTGCAGTGAATGAAATTTGCTCGCTTCTCACACTTTATCAGTTTCAAAGTTTATCCTTGTATTTCTATTTTTAGTAGTTATCTGTTAGCTTTTACCACAAACATTTTACGATGTTTTAATAAAGTATAAAATAATTCAATATTTATGTTTTTTCTTCAAGAAAAACAAATGTTTTTGCCTACTCTGTTTCAAATTCTTCCGTTTGTTTTTAAAATATTTTTAGTTCTTTTTTATTAGTACAAGATTTGGGTCTTATTCAAACTGTTGTTGCATCTCTGTTGAATGATTAATTCAATTTACCAGTATCTCTTACCATTAGCGTCACTTATCATTGCTTCTTATATCATATTCCTTTCTTTCAGTGTATTTTTCTTCTTGCTAGATTTTACCCTTTTGTACTTCTTTCAACAAAAGTTCATTAGCAGTAATTTGTTTTCATTTTTGACTAACTGAAAATAGCTTTATTTTGTTCTCACTCCTGAATAATCCTTTAGTGAAGTGTGGAATTCTAAGTCAATAAATCCTCCTGCTCTTTCAGTCAAGATCTACATCCCAGGTTGCTCACTGCAGTTGTGCATGTGATTAACCCGCTTTCCCCATAGGTGCTGGTTTTTTTAAATTAGTAACCAGTTCCTCCTTCAATTTAAGATTTTCTTCTTATCTTTGAAGTCTTGCCATTTCAGCAAGATCAGTTTCGTTGTAACCATACTTGGCACACAGTGTGTACTTTCTGGGTAGGCTCCTGGCTTTCCTTAATTCTGACAAATTCTGAAAGGATTCCGTTTTTCACGGAATCCGGCCTTATTGCCATTTCCTTTATCCTAATCTCCTTGAGTCTCCCTCGGGGGATAGTGGAAGTCTCTCAAGGTAAACTACAGCTGCACGCACACCTCTGCCTTCTTCCCTGCTTCCTTCACGCCCTACATGCTTTGCTGGAGAGCAATCCCGCTGTAAGTCAAGTGCCCAAGAATCAGCTCTGCCTCACAGACCCTCTGTTAAAGATGTTTGCTAAAGGGCATTGGCTGGCCTCACGCTAGCGACTCCTTGAGCCACCACGTTCAACTACCAGGGGAAGGAGCTGTCGGACTCGCTGAGGGCCAGCCCAGACATGCAACTCTCCTGGGTTCCTCCAGCACATGGCTGCTGACAACCCAGCCTTCCTCCATCGCTACTGCTGAATAGCAAGTCTGTGGTGCTTGCTGGCCTGCACAGGCGTCCCCTGCCCAGCCCCCCATCTGCTTCAGCTCTGGAAAGTTCCAGCCTTCCAGTCTGGAGTCGGGTTGACCTGCATCCAGTCTGTCCTCCTTGGGGTTGGGGGTGGAGCGTGGGAGTCTGGGACATCCTCCCTCCTCTTTTCAACCCAGAGTCCTGGCACAAATGCTCTGCCCTCCTTCCTCTAAAGTCTCCTCTTTTTGCTTCTTAATAGCCTTTTCTTCTCTTAAAAACCTTCCTCTTGCATATCAAAAACTTTGGCTGTCAAAAGCATTGTTTCTGATCTGGGATCAAGAGCTTACTTTGGAAGTTAAAGAACTAAACACTGACTCTCTCTCTGTTTCAGCAGCTCCTCCTTTAGGTTCCCTGGGAGCCTTGGAGGAAGAGGAGCGAAAAGCACAGCCGCTGTGTTTCAGGATGCTTTCCTGCTAGGATATTTAGAGAGG
The DNA here is from genome assembly GCA_004363575.1 of Solenodon paradoxus. Lineage (NCBI taxonomy): Eukaryota > Metazoa > Chordata > Mammalia > Eulipotyphla > Solenodontidae > Solenodon > Solenodon paradoxus. The sequence continues at coordinate 95,480 of RJWH01001232.1, read as the reverse complement.
TTCTCACAGAGTCTGGCATATAGTTCATATGCAATATGTTTTCAGCATGCTTTCTGATTTATTTTTATTATTAATCGTCTCAGCAATTTTGTAACTGTATACTTCAATAGTGTCAAATACCTTCACATTATTGGGTAACCCATCTCCAGGAGCTTTTAATCTTGCAAAACTAAAACTGTACCCATTAAACAATAATTCCCCATTTCCCTCTCTTCCAGCACCATTTTGCTTTCTGTCTCTGTGATTTTGATTTTTCTAAGTATTTCATATAAGTGGAATCATACAGCGTTTGTCTTTTGTGAAAAGTTCATTTCACTAAACGAGATGTCACCAGGGTTTATCCACATGGCAGCCTGTGTCAGAATTGCCTTCCTTTTATGACTGAATAATATTCCATCATGTGTATATACTAGATTTTTCTTTTTCCATTTATCTTAGATGGGTGAAACACTTGAGCTTCTTCTCTCTTGTGAAAAACATCTCTTCTGGACTCGTCTTCAACTCTTTTGGATATAGACTCAGAAGTAGAATCACTGGATGATATGGTATCTCTATTTTAAGTTATTTTGCTGACACTTGTTATTCTCCCTCCTCTTTCTTTCAACAGTAACCATCCTACTAGGTATGAGATGATATTTCATTGCTGTTTTGACACTTATTTCCCTAATAATGCAACATTTAGAATTTAAAAAATATTTTGTTGGTCATTTACTTCCTACATTTTTACTGGGGTTTAACTCTTTGTTTTATTTTACTATATTCCACATATGAGTAAAGCCATCCTGTATTATCCTTTTTCTTTCTGACATATTTTGCTTAACATGATCCCCTCTAGCTCCATCCAGGTTGTGGCAGAAGGCATACTTTTTTGTCTTTTAGTAGCTGCATAGAATTCCATTGAATATATATACACCACAGCCTCTTTATCCAGTCATCTTTGGTGGGTATTTAGGTGGTTTCCATGTCTTGACTGTTGTGAACTGTGCTGCTAAGAACATAGGTGTGCAGATATTTTTCCTGATTAGAGATTTTGTACTCTCTGGGTCTATGCCTAGAAGTGGAGTTGCTGAATCAAATAGTAATTCCATCTTTCTTTTTTTTTGAGAAATCATCATACTTTTTTCCAGAAAGTGTGCCCTAATTTATATTCCCACCAACAGTGAAGGAGGGTTCTTTTTTCTCCACACCCCCTCTAACATTTGTTATTTCTAGACTTTGGGTATAGGCCATTCTTGATAGTATAAGGTGGTATCTCACTGTGGTTTCTATTTGCATTTCTCTGATGATGAGTCATGCAGAACATTTTGCTTCCTGCTTTTTTTCAGTGTCTGCCTTATTCATTTCAGAGTCAATGCTCAAACATAAACAGATGTTTGGTTAAGAACTCTCCAATCTCTTTGGGTTTGCCATTGGCCCTTAGGATTTCAACTTCTTTTAATTCCTTGGTCTTACTTATTCTACTTAAGGCTGACCATCTTCAGTGATTCTGGTTTTCAGGCCATTCATGCTAAGAAATTCAGAGACCAAGTACTTGTTTTAGATGAAGAGTTGTTTCTGAGCCAGGCTCCATGTGAGACCTGGTAATGCTAAGTAGCTATGGCTGTTTTGTGAGGCAAAAGGGTAAGGGGTTGGTCTGGGAGCATGGGAAACATCAAGAATCAAGTTGAAGGAAGAATCCAGAAGGCAAAAATTGGATATGAAACAAATTGCCCACAATCTGGAATTGGAAAGGTAGAGGGTTTGGGAAGCAAACCCTATGGCGACTGTTGAGCCACAGAGATGAGGGGATTCTGAAGAGTGTGGCGTCTGCTTCATCTGTGCTTCACATATGGGGGCCTGAGCTGTAGTTTGAGGTTGTGGGGAACCTGGCTGGGGAGCGGAGTCCAAGAGGGCCCAACAGATGTGGAATGAATGGGATCTACTTTGAGAAGTGTCAAAACCAAAATGTAAAAGGTTGTCATTCCTATGGAAAATATAAATTAGCCTTTATAGCTGTGGTGTTTCACAATCAGGAGTTAAGCACAGTAGATGCTATAGAAATACAGCCAGATTATTTAGTCCTTGTTCTCTTGGAATTCATGTTGGTAATTGCTTATACAGTGTCACTCATTTTCCTTCTGGAAATACGAAACAATTTTTTATAAGGCAATCTGAAAGTTGTTATGTGGAAATCTGAAGTTTTGAATCATGGTTCTCTTGTCAATACCCTTTCTCAATGAATCCACAGAGTTTCTTTTCTGGACCCTTTTGAAGAGTAACTCAAGTCTAATACATTACAAGTAGAACATTGCATCCACTGGATATATAGATTATTTTTAATGTCAGTGTTATTCTTGCAAGAATTTTGTACTTTGTATTCTTGTTTCTGCTTTGATTTTTGTTTTGAATATATACTGCTTCTGTGGAGCCTATAGAATGCATAGGAATTAGTCTACTTATTTACATTGCTCTATATTTAGACAATCCTCTTCATTATCTTTATCACCAGCAAAGAACATACTGACATTGCATAGCATCCTGAGATCAACACAAGTATTTGGTGCAAATGTAATTGCAATAGATTTGCTTCCCCTCCCACCTCTAAAGGATCCCCTCCTCCCTCACTTGTTAATTCATCAAATTGTAACTCAGTTGCTGGTAACATTGCATAAAATGGGAACTTTTACAGATGGCGATTGTTAAGTGTTACTTTGCAAAGAACCAAATCTGGAAAGTAATATGGCAGTGTAAAATGACCCTGAAGAATGTCTGTGCAAACAAGAGTCCTCTACAAATTAGGGTGAGACTTTAGAGGAGTATTTACCTTCTTAATGGTTGAATTTCCTCTTCTGCAAAATGAAAACAACAATAACATTTAATATAGAAGAGTTATTTTTAGGATTGAATAAGAAAAATAATTATCGCAGGGAATCTAAATTAAGTAACTAATGTAAAAGAATTAAAAGATTACATACACAAAGATGGTTATTTTGCCATCATTAGTAATTTATAAATTTGAGAGCCATTTAAGTGTCCACCAATGAGAGACTGATTAAGCTTATTATTGAATTGCTTTTGGTGGAATGTTTCACAGCCAGTAAATGAACACTTATGAAGATATGTAGCAAAATAAAATGAACAGAAATTCCTAAAGAACATAAATTGAAAATATAGGAAACAAAATTTGTTATAGCATGATTAAAACATAAGAAAATCTAAATATAAAAGAAATTAAGGAAGGGAGTTCTCCCAGTGATAATAGCATGGTTTAGTTATACATCTTTACTATTGTTTTCCATTATATTGCTTTCGTAATAAAAACATAATCATATTATTAATTACTTTTATTTTTCCATTTATGAAAAATAGTCACCTTAGAAGACATAGATAATGCAGAAAATCACAAATAAAAAAATTAAAATTACTTTTAATTTTGCCGTTAATATTTTCATTTTTATTGCTTCATACTTTTTCAAAATTAGCATGGCTTTACTTACAATTTATCCCTTATCCTATTTCTCAGATAGTTGCTTTTGCATCTCTTCTCTTTGTTTTAGTGATAATTTTAATATTTCTTTTGGTGACATTGCCATATGCATTTTGGGATATTGAGATTGCACCTCAGTCTGTGTGTATTTCATACCACACCCACCACCAGAATTCAGTGCATTTCTCCTTTACCTTTGACCTTCATGCTAGCCTATTCTTCCTCTTCCAGAAATTCCTGTCTTATTGAGAACACCAAGAAGCCCTGTTTTGAAATGTTCTTGTGTTTCCTATCAAACATAATTTCAGAGGTGAATTGCACCTCTCCATCCTCCAGGCAATTTTTCCCAGGTGAGGTGTGCATTCCCCCACGCTTTGCCATTGTGTGTCTGTGTTCTTTCGGATCTGGACCCTGGTCCCACGCACCTACACAGGCGTCGCCAAGTCTTCTCCAGATGGAAAGCAGTAAGGATGTCCATGCACTCAGTTTCCTGTCTACCAGGTCCATAGGGTCTTCCAGTCTTCTGAATTCAAGGTCAGTTTCCACCTATTTTTTGTCCCGTTCTGTCAGAATTGATGGAATCTTTGTATTTTATAAAGATAGAGGCTCCCTCCGCAGCTGACTTGTCTCCCCAGTCTGGGGTATATATGCTCTTAGGGCTCTCCCTTCCTTGGCTCCCACGAGTAACCACCTGTGGGGATATTTGTTCTCTTTTGTTTCTTATTTGGCTATAGGGCGGAGATGAGAAGAGTTCACCTAACAGAACAGGCTTTTATATACGGGCCATTCACATTGACAGAGAGTAGGTCATAGGACTGGGTGGCTCAGTGCTTGGTATCAGATCTGACAAATGATGCTGCTTTGAATGGCAGGAAACGATCCATAAAACATACCTTCTCTGTGAGTGGGAACCTTTGGACAAATGCAGAAAGAGAAAAAGAATGCCAATAAAGAGTGCGACACTGAAAGGATTTGGTAACATAAACATTTGTCATAAATCAGTGTCTCACCAGTGGAGGTTTTACTTACATTCTTTTTCCTTTTTTCCATCAGTTATAGACCATAGGTGTCCTAGCTAGGAATGGGGTGGAGGAGGTGATTGGAAGCAACAGTTACCTACTTTGTGAAAGGTCATCTTATACTTCAAAGGATAAAGTTTCTAGAAGCCAGTTTTGTTTCTCAATCCGGCTCCTACTAAAGATGATTGATTTGTAGCAAAGCTTCCAGGAATTTTCCAAAATGTTGCCTGTAATCCTTGGTTTTCAGAGCTATTTTAATTTATTTTCTAGTCATGACAATAAGACTGAGAGAGGACACTCAAACACTCCTTTTTAACCTGGATATCCCTGCTGTTAATTTAAGTACTTGGCTAAATATACTTTAAAAAAATGATAGTGTTGTCTTCTGACTTATTACTAAAATTTCTGAAATTGTATATAAACACACAAATATTTCTCAAAAAAGAAATTAACCTTTAAGTTTCACAAACAGACGAGTGGAGATGAACGGGAGAAAGAAAGGTGGTAATTTACACACCCATCACCTTGTTAAAACACAGCATTCCTGCTTGTAAATTGGTGGAGTTGAGGAGACAAGACATTTCATCACCCTTCCTTTCTCTCTCTCTGTGACCCCTGACTCAGATCCTGGATTTGATGCAACCAGAAAGTTAAGGGAGTCATCATTGTTATGCCAATGCCCTTCTCTGTTATCTAGTTCTGCATCCCTTCCTGAAACTCAACAGGAATAGAGGGCAGACTCAGGTACATTGTAGGCAGGGAGACGAAATTGCCTGCTTAGGACAGAGATGGGTTCACTTAACAGAAGGGACCCTGGTATATGAATGTCATTCACATCATCAGTCAACTGGGCTGCTCTCCTATTTAGCACCAGGCCAAACCAGATGTCTCCTGTGAAGGCACTGGAAGCTCTGCCCATGAAATAGGCCTCCTGCTGCAGGAGTGGAAAGTGGACTAGACACTCCCTAAGTAGACTATCCAGGAGAAAGATAAGCCAAAGTTCTTCCAGGAAGCATGCAGGCTAAAGTTAAGATCATGAATTAAAGAGACAAGCATTTTGGTTTGTTTATAATATCAATGAAAAAAGCCAAGGCTGAGAGAAAGTAGACAGAAGGTAGACAGAAGCTATGATTGAGGGACCGAGGATGCCTGGCCAGAGTGTAGAGGGAGAGACAAGGAAATAGAATGAGTGTCCATGGGGAGGGTGTGGATGAAGCTGTGCTGAGCGTCCTGTGTTAAGGACAGGCAGGGCATCCTGGGGCAAGTAAATTCCTACACCGCTTTTGGCCAACAGAGAAGCTTAGGCTGATTAAAATGATCCAGAAGTAGTCTCCTCTGCATGCTCAGAGGACCGGCCAGGAGAGTCAGGAGATTCTGTTTGCAGGGCAGCAGAATTACACATGTTCTTTGACAGCTTGTTTATAAAGCAAAAATATTTTGGATGGGTCTCCATGTTTATCACCACTTTAGTTATCTGGATTCCACACAGAGTGACTCATCTGGAGAGTTGTATGGTTTTGGTAATTTAGAGGACTCCTCCTCCCTCCTCTCCTACCTCAGATCCATTTTCTCCCATTCTTTGTTAGTAGAAAACTTTAGAGTAGCAAAGAACTAGAGAGGTTTAAACTACACAAGGGAGCTTGCTAGAATCATATAATGAATTATCATTTACTTTAAAGGAGAAAATTAGCTTCTTTCAAAGTTCTATAATGTGAAATTATACTCTATACATGCAAAAAATAGTTCAGTAATTTCACTGCAGTTACTTTAATATTATAACAATACAAATACACAGGTATTGTGCAAAACAAAATATGAGAGGATTTTCTATATGTGATTTAGTAATAGAGGATGTCATATTTGAAACACAATAAACGCAGGTGTTAAAGCTCAAACATGGGAAGTTTTATGTCAGAGAGCTTGTTGCTGCAACTGTCTCATCATGTTGGAGGATTAATCAAATAACCCACAACACAATGAACTAATAACAGATTAAATGAAAAAAATTATGTATTTTTTAAAAAGCAACAATAAAAAATTGCAACTAACTTGAGACATCAACACCAATACAAACTGGAAATTTTCTCCCAAACTGGACATTGTATTACCAATATGTGCCAGGACAGCAGAACATTTGCAAAGTCACAGAAGCTGTGTAATGGCTGGATATTTCAAACAATACTGACTTAGAAATCTTCAATAAACTCAAAGTACTTGTGGGTCCTTGTTAATGAACACCAAATCTTAGTTGTTCTTAATATCTAAATTAATAAGCAATAAATAAATTGTTCTGAGTAGTTTAGATCTATGGGATTATGAGTTACCTACCTCATAAGAAGGCACAAATGGATGTTTGGACTATTAAAGACCACACTGTGGGAAACAGCAAGTTGGAATCTTCTGGTTTAGGAGGGAAGATCAAGGTCTTGCTTGAGGTTCATACGTTTACTTATTACCCTTCTTTGAGGCAAAGGAAACCTGACTTCTGAAAAGTGAGACATAAAATGATGTAACACTCATCTGGAGCAAGTTAAGAGTTGCTCTTTAAAGCATCGAATTTTAAAAGAAGCATTATAAATGGAAATTATTCCAAAGATATGTACTACTCATTTCTTTGCCTTTTAACTAGAGTATATTCATACCAATTAAGTTGTCTTCATTGTTATGAATAAAACTGGTTGTTGCAAAATGCTGTAATCGAATGTTATGCATGAGGTTGTCTAAGAGTGGGCAATGTACTTATGATACATACTCAGACTCTGCTCCTTGAATTCAGAGTTTTCCCAGTCCTCTTTCTTGCAGTCAGATTGTCTTTTTTCTCTCTCTATCTCTCTGTCTCTCTCTTTAAAGGAAAGGTACAAGAAGGAAGGAATGAGAGTAGGCTGGCAGGCAGGAAGAGAGAAGAGGAAGAAGCACTTGCCTTATTTTATTTAATTATTCTTCTTGTTTGTTCTCCTGGACCCCAGTCTTGAACCAGGAACCTTGGGCTATATATGGACTACGATACCAGTGATCTAAACCTCTCGACTGCCTCTCTCTTCTGTGGTTTTCTAACTTTCTGCTTCTCGTCCAAATCAAAAACTGCTATTTGCAAAGAACGATCATGCTTTAAAATGTGCTAAATGGGTTTTGAGTTTGTGTGAGTAATAATTTTAAAAAGTGATTCTTCTTCTATGAATATAATATAGGAAGCCAGGTGTTTCTGTCTGGATGCATTGTTTTAGTTGCACGAAAAGGTCTTTTATAACATAACTTATCAGTTTTAGATTATTTTTGTTGTTAATGATTTGCATAATAACAATAACTTACATTTTGCATGATTCTCTACTATTTGTAAACTTTTTAAATATTTCTTCTTAAATGGTTCTTAGGTAGTCAAAGCTGATAATCATACTTCATTCATTCATACAATTAACTAACACTTACTGATGATGGCCCCTGTGACAGACACTGAGGACCCCAGGACTCTGGGAGGACACATAATATGGAATAAAGCAAATACCGTGAACAATAAAGCTGTGTCAGATTCTAGGGTTTTCTGTTCAGTGATTTTTTTCCCCAAATAATATGGGGTCTAAGTGGTAATATTCATTTTCTGCATTAATTTTCCGGATTTGATATCTTTGTTTAAAAGGTAACTAAGATATATGCAAGGTCGGAGCCTTGAGTCATTTAAAACACCGAAGCCAGGACTCAGTCCTGTAAATGGGGTGTAATCGGTGGCTAGACTGCAATCATTGCACAGAACTTATTTCCTAAATACACCATTTAAAAGTCCTTACTAGCTGAATGCTGAAAACCCCAAATAGACAGAAATACCCCTTCCAAATCACTTTTCTTGAAAGCCATGGAAGTCTTTTATCTACGAGGTGGTTGGCTGCTCCTTCCTGCTGTGCAATCCCTAAGGGCCTCTATGACCTTTTCATCTCCTGTTCTTCACAGTGTGAATCTTCTGTGTCTGTCTCCTTCTGTGCTTCCCCAGACATAGATCTTTTTAGAAGGCCTTAGGTTTTCAGGTGTTATCAACTCTTCTGGAAAGTGGTCTTCCTTTAAAGGAATATATACCCAGTCTTTGCCCAGACATGGCTGTCAAAACTTGGCAATAAGTACAGTCTAAAAGACACCTTTTCTTGCAATGATCCAAGTCAAGGACACTGACAGAAAGGAACAGAAGAATTTAAAAATTTTTACTTTGATTCTTAGAAGGGTAGAATTAAAAGGAATGTTAAAAGTGGATCACTTAAAACAGTAACTCTTCTTTTTAGCTACATTGTAAAACTGCCGAGGGGGTTGAAAAATCTCACCCCTCCAGAGGGAACTTGAGCAGGGTTGGACCAGACAGAGATAGAGCCCAGTTGAGGACACCTGTCTGATTCTTCTACATGATGGTATCACAACACAAAGTGCAATGTATTTGTTTTGAGTGTCAGGCAACTCAGATGCTATTGGCTAAGGCTATTACTCAGCCTTGAGAATCTAAGATCAGGAGCAAACTCTGTGCTTAGAAGAAAGACATCAGAAATATTGAGTTGCTATCCTCTTCCTTCATAAAATGAAACTTGAATGTGAAAGAAATCTGAAAAAGAAATCATGAACTCTCTGAACTGACAGAAAATATAAGATGAACAATTTGCCTTATTATGTAATTGAAAATGGAAGCTAATTTAACAAGTATCAACCTTTTATGTTCTTAACTGAATAGTTATCACCCTGTTTTCCTATAATTCTACTATGTGCTGCATATATTAACTCATTTAATCCCCCCAAATGATGTAAGGTTTTATTATTTCCCTCTGCTAAGGCACAAAGCAGTTAAGGAGCTCATCTGTGGCCTTCCTATCGGTGACAGAGCAATATTCAACCTGACTGTCAGACTTCCCAACCTCAGCTGTGAAGCGCTATACCCCTGGTTCTATCTTCCAACTACATCAACACAATTCTCATTACAAACGTCTTTTTGTTCCCTACTTTCTAGAAGGAGCCAATTTGCAAAGCTACCATTGTAAAACATTTATTTGAACTGGTCAAAGAAACGATTTCTTCTGAAAACAAGGCAGGTTTTTTAATTGGTCACCAGAGACGAGAGATGATTCAGTCTGATTCCAGTGGAAGTGCACTAGCTGTAAGCCAGCAGGCCTGGGCGCAGGGATAAGATCAAGTGCACACTTGATAGAAAACAGAAAGTTTATCCCAACCATCACAGACACCGGGTGGCATCTCAGTCATACCACCTCTTGGCAAGTATAGAGGACAGATGATTATGTCTGGGTGAGAATAATAATCAAACCAAACATTTAATATTAAAGAGCACTGAAAAAACATTATACTAAGTCAAAGAAATCAGACACAAAAGATCGTAGATTGTATGATGCCCTTTATATGAAATATCCAGAATAGGCAAATTAATAGAGATGGAAGACAGATGAGTGGTTGTCAGGGCCTACGGAGTGGGAGGGGTGAGGATTGGAAGTGATCATTTTGTAAGTGTAAGGTTTCCTTTTGGAGTGATGAAAATGTTCAGCATTATGAATGTACTGAAAGTCATGACATTGTACACTTTACAATAGTTGAAATGGTGAATTTTGTGCTATATTCATTTTCTTTCAGTTTTTAAAAAGATTAAAACTCCTGCAACACAAAGGAAGGAAACATCACTCTGAAAATTCAGGAGGGAAACATGCGTTTGGAAATGGTTTATTATAAGAACCAGCAAAAGAAAGCGTCCTCAGGCACTTTAACTGAATGTGAGAAGTTAGGATTTCTTGAAGCAGGTGCAGAGAGATCTAGTGAGAGTATTTTCCGACGTTAAGAAAGCAGACTAAGGTGAAAAGAAAGGTATGTGTAATATGGAAGATTTGAAATAGAATTAAAATTAGAATAACTCTAATGAATGGAATTAGAATTTAAGTCCAGTTTAAGGTAATCAAAGGATAAAATGACAGTAGGAAAAAGTGAATCAATGATTAAAAAGAAAAACTTGAGATGCTCACTCCAAATGCAAAAAGAAATGGCGAGTATAAGGAAGTGAAGAGAGTTAGTAATAAATGGTAGAGCTCAGAACAATAGACTCCATCAGAAAACTAAGAAGAATTTTTTTTGTGCTAAAATAAAAGCTTAAAAATAGATGTAGAAAACACATATAACATCTCTTTCAACATTGTCGAAAATAGACCACTTAAAAATATGCGTCATGACTGTTTTTTTCAAGCTAAGGAAAAAGCATCATATAAAGTTACTACATAGACCAACCAGTTGCCTGCAAAGAACAAAAATTTAGCTAGACACAATTTTTTCTGAAACATAAATTATTAGATGTTGGAACAAATTCTGTAGAATTTTAAGGAAGAACTATTGTGAAATAAGTGCATTTCCCAGCCAATTTATCATATGTGTGAAGGCAATAGAGAGACAATCTGAGATAAGTTAAAAGTCCAGGAAATCTAATTTCATATCTTTATTTCTAAACTTGCTTGTGTAAAATGATAAAGTTACTCTGGAAATTAATTTGTGTGTTTATTACAGCTAGACATGCAATTACCATTTGACCTAGCAATTGCATTCTTGGCATTTATCCCAAAGAAATGTTCATAGAAAACCTATATGTGAATGCTCATAGAAATTCTAATAGCTCTAAGCTGGAAAAAGTCAGATATCTTCAAAGGGTGAATGACTCATCTGTGGTACATGTACTGCATGGAATACTACTCAGCAATGAAAAGGAACAAACTACTGATTCATCAACAGCCTGGATTAATCTCTAGAAAATTATCCTTACTGAAAAAAGCCAATCCTCTGAAGTAACATACATGAGGTAACGTCTGTGATTCCATTTATGCAACATTCTTGAAATGAAAAAGGAAAAAAAGAAGTGAGGGAAAGAGCAGAAAGGGACAGAGGGAGGGAGAGAGAACAGATTAGTCATTGCCAGGTGCTAGGGAATGGATAAGGGTAAAGGAAATGGGTGTGGACATAAAAGGGCAGCATGCAGGGTCTTTGTGTGACAGATTGTTCAATATCTTGACTGCGGTGGTTGATACATAAACCTACACATATGATAAGTTGTATAGTAATAAAAACACATGCAAACAGAGATACAAGTAAATGAGGTAAATTGGAATAAGATCCTTAGACTGTATCATACCAATAGCCTGGTTGTGGTGTTTGCTGTACTAGACTTTGTGACATATTACAGCAAATGGAGGAAACAGACATGGAATTATTTTTTACAAACACATGTGAATCTACAGCTGCATCAATTAAAATTTCATAAAAACAGCTTGAAATATACTCTCCTTAGTGAAAGCTTAGTCAAAATCACACCTTAAGGACAATTGTCTGGTAGAAAGAATAAATATTATTAAATCTAGTCCTAATGTTAAAAAAAAAATTCTGAGTAGGACTTGTAAAATGAAGAAAAGTTAATAAAAGCAGTCTGATTTGAAAATCTCATGTAGGCAAAGAATTGGAAGCATAGGAAATAAAACTAGCATAAGTTTATTTTTCTAGCAAAAAGGATTCAAAAGCCAATTTTATTCTAATAGAAGAATTCTTTTTTAAAATGATAACATGAAATAGAATTGAAAAGGATATATACCTTTCAATTAACTGGGAAGGATAAATAAACTAATGGCAAAACAAATAAAAAGGAAGCGGAGGGAAGCAAACACTGTTAAGAAGAAAGTATGGCATGTCCTGGTGGCCTAACAGATAAGACCACCAGACATAGTCCATATACATCCCAAGGACTCAGGTTTGAGACCTGGGGCCGAAGGGAACAACCAAGATGAACAAAATACATAAAATAAATAAATATTTCCTTCTCCTCTTTTTTCCTGCCTGCCTGCTTACTTGCTTTCATTCCTGCCTGTACCTTTCCTTGAAAAAAAAAAAAAAAAAAAGAAAGAAATATGTAAAAGCAGGTAAGGAGTCAGGAGGACAACTGGTCATGACAGTAAAACTGACTAAGTATCTCAAGTAAGATTAAAATAAAATTGTCAGATTAGGGTAAAAACACTGTTGAACTTGTTGAACTATATGCTGATTTCAAGAGACACAACTAAACTGTAATCATATAGAAAATATTTTTAAAAGGTTAAATAAATATTTATTCAACAAATACAACTCTAAAGGAAAGATGAGGTGGCACTGTAAATGAAGAAAGACAAGTGGTCTCTTATTTTGCAGAGATAAGAGCACACATGGAAGTAGGTCCAGATACTGTATATCTCAGTATCAAAAGCTCAAAGTCAACCCAACATGGTTAAGTAAAATATGTGTCCTTCTTCTACTTTGACACATAAACCTTCATACATTCTGCAAACTCGGAGTTAAAAACAGAACTCCAGGACCTCACCAAGTTCCAGGATGGACTGTGAACACAAAATGAGAGTTGCTGTGGCGGGGCCCAGGGCTGGACTGCTCCAGAGGGCCTGGCACTGTATGCCCAGTCTCCCACCCTGGGTCCATTCTCCAGGCTCCGGAGGGGCACCTCCTCAGGAGAAGGCCTGCGAAAGAGGCTGCCTGGGCTTGCAATGCTTCCTTCTCTTGTCACCTGCCACGGAGAGTTTCCCACTGCACTCAATGTTCTTCTTGGCAGCCACCGTGGTCTTTTTCTGTTCACACACGGGTCCCTAACCTCAATTGTCCAGAATCCCTGCAAAGAAGGTTGTGAGAATGGACAGGGGCCTTAAGATCCCCTCCACTTGGACTTCAGACAGCTGCCATTTTGCTTGTGGCTGCTTCATATACTGGGCTTCTGTTTTATATTGGATAAAGACAGGAAAAGTCTATGGCTTCAAAAAAAGTAAAGAAAGGAAGGAGGGAAGAAAGAAAAAAAAAGAAAGGAGTGATGGAGGGAAGAACAAAGAAAATTTTTAAAATTTCAATTTGAATGCCTTAACCTGTTCTCTACTTTTGGTAATTTGTTCCCAGTTTTTCTTTAGGATAAACACCTTTCCCATCTTTTTTAACTTGTTTTCTTCCATTTAAGATCTTTGACATGTTGTCTTCATGCCCGCATGAGACTTTTTTTTCAATTATTTTTTCAATTCCACCCAGTCTAGATTTTCTTCCCAGGTGCTCTGAGGGAAGCCAGGACATAAATCTACGTGCTCTTTTCTGTTGCACTGAAAATCTCCACAGAGTCTGTCTCCAAATACGATTGTGAGTTCCTGGAGGAAAAGAACTTCCCTTTTTACTTCTCTGCTCTCACAGAGGGACCTGTTTGTTGGGTGAATGGATCTTCTGTGCAATGTCTTGTTCAGACTCCTGGCTGCTGGAGAAGATTCCTGGGCTGTCGCCCAGAGTTGCGGGTTCCACCTGTACACTCGGAGGCCACATTTCTCAGAGACACTGCAGCAGACAGTCTTCTCTCAATTGTCTTCCGGGAGGGTGTTCTTCAGAGGATAAAATGTTCTGAGTTTGAAGGAAACAGGTGGGTCTGCTTGGATGTTCCCTTGTACCCTGTAAAATTAATGAGCAGAAATTCTGCTTTTTACAATCACTTTTTGTGAGTTTGGTTATTTTCCCTGACTTTGGTACATGGTGGAAAACTGACAAAACCCACTTTCCATCCCTCTCTCACTGAGGTCCAGCTCTTGGAACATATGGAACTCATTACAGTGATGGCAGCTGGTCTGAGGCGCTCTCTGAGAGGCTGGCCCCATGCCTTCCTTCCAGGCCTCTCTATCGCCTGCCTCATCAACACGGCAACAAATTAAATATCTTTTTATTTCTAATCGTTTCCAAAAACTGATTACAGATTTATGCCTGTCAGCATGTGTGTTTAGAAGCAGAAGGTTATTCTTCAGTAATTGGAGGCCCAGTCACAAAAGGCAGGAGTAAATCATAGCAGCTCTGGACAAATAAAGAAGCTCAGAAATGCAGAGATCTCTCAGGACTGGAGGGCATGGCTGGTGGGAGTTCTGTGCTTCCTGAAGGGGAAGTCAAAGCCAACACGTAAGGTAGGGCTGATATAAAGAGAGGAAATAACTCTGAGGAAGAGGCTAATTACATCCAGAGCTGGCGTTTAATGAAGGGCTGATTATAGCTGGGAAATTACCTTCTTTTGATTCTCATGCATTTAATGGTGCTAAAGAGAAAGAGTCTTGGATGCCTGGGTTCCTGTCCAGGACAATATTATTTACTAATAATTGGTGCTCAGTTCTTAGCTTGTAGAGTTTTCAGGATGGGAGTTTGCCTCACCAGTGCCCCTTAGCTTTCATCCCCAATACCTTAGCAACATGGTATTTATCTTCAGAGATTGCTCTGTGTGTGAGTGTGTGAGAGAGTGTGTGTATGTCAGGTAATAACGGCAAATGTTAATACACCACTTCATGAGTGGGATAAAGGAAGTGTCAGGAGGTGTGGTTTGCTGAGGTCCACACCAACGGTTGTCAATAACTGCTCTTCTTGGCAGTCGACTGAGGTTTAGATGCCCAGTGGTTGGCAGTACTTTCAGATTCTTGTCATGGGAATGATTCATTTAAATACAATATGAGTACATCATTTATACTTCCTCACAGAATTAAAAGAAATAAGGACAACAAATGCAAACTGGCTTCTTCTCCCAAGAATGATTGCACTCTCACCGAATTGCTTGCATCATCTATACTCTTTAAATTGTCAGGTATATTTCTTTAAGTACTAGGAAATTCAGCCACAAATAAAAGGAAATATTTCAAAAGTTCTATATAATAGTAAGGAAAAACTGAAGAACGGTGATTGGAAGCTGATATGAACTCCAAGTCCTGAAGTCAATACTGAATTGTTTTAGCAAATACCCACCCTGGTCAGATCTGTGTAGCCCAAACTCCCCAGCAATTTCAATCCCCCATTTTGAATATTGATTGCCTTTCCTGGAGTAATTTTTCTTTAGGTGTTGCTGGCATTGGGTGGTAAGGAGGAGCAGATCAGCTTTTTCCACCTACAGTGGCATTAGGGGTGGGGGCACTTTGGGTGACTCTGAGGGGTGAGACAGAGGTTCAGCAGGAATCCTGGGGAGATTCTCTCCAGAGCCCAGCTCTGCTCCACCATTCTATGCAGCACAGTCCATTTTATGTGAAATGAGGTGATGCTGGCTTCCTACAGTCCTAGAACTTGGGGAGGTAAGTAGACGCTCACTAATAATTTACAGGAAGATATATGACATGTGAACTTTCACACAGGCTAATCATTTAAATGGCCTTGATATGATATTTAAAAACTGGATATTTGGCATCCATTAAAGAAAAGGTTGCATGGCTGAAGGGAGTGACAAGAAAGCCTCGGAGTCTTTTGTGCAGGATCCTCCCCGGGATAAAAATGAACTCTCTCTCTACTTTAGTTGGTAGTTTGTAGACTGATATCATCACTGGACATCGCCCACCCCAAAATGGGAGCTTTAACTCAGCACACTGTCCAATCAAAGTTCTTTTAATCACACTCATTTTTCTCCAAGAGAATCTAAAAAATAAGGTGTCCCCCACCTCTTTGGATTTTCAGTATTATTGGAGGCTACAGCAATGTTTTTCTGCCCCTTTTAGGCTGGAAGCCTAGCTACCTCCTGGCCTGTCCTTTAGCCTTGCTCTGCTAATGGAGATGCTAAATTTGAAAACTTTGCAAAGACCAGCCCAGTAAATTTAGCCACATGTTTTAGATAGAGTCCAAAATACTTGTCCAAACACAAAACACCGCTTTAGTCTGAGGTTCCAGTATCATCTAATCTAGCTGGAAGAACCTTGTTAAACACAAAACAAAACTCACCAGAAAACCACCTCAGATGTTATTCTTGACCCGAATAAAAAAGTGTATCACGATTCTCTGCTTCACTACCTAATTTAATGGTGAGAATTCTTTCTCAAGATATAAACCATTTTAGTTATAACAGTGAGCAGCACTCTCTTAATTAGTGTATCACCACGAATAGGAGTTTGGGGTCAGAGGAGTGAAGCACATTAGATTTTTGTGGAAAACGCTATATTTTTCATTTAACTCCCCATAATTTATCAGGGTATAACATCAGGGCATATGAAAGATAAACTTGCTACCAGAGTGTAACTTCAGTTGAAAATTAGAAAAACAGAAACTAAGTAGTCGTCTTGAACTTAGTATTATGGTAGGATTTCTTTGCAGGAATCATAAAAAACAAGCTATAATGATAAATTTAGTTTCACTGATTATTTATTTCCTCTAGATAAGCAATGAAATGTTTAGGAAACCCCATCATCTACTGTTTTAGAATCCTTTCAAGTATATCTGCAGGTTATCTGGGATCTAATCAAATGGAATCTATTTGGATCTGCTTGTAGAAAGTCTGGAGAAAAGGAAATGCTTTCATTTTTAGGCAAAATACTAAGACTAGGAATACAAACTATTTTCTGGACAGCAGTTAAAAATCTGTGGTCAGACACCTATAGAAAAATTACTCTAAGTAGGTCATAAATCAAAATCTATAAAATATCCAAAATAAAACACAGGGGAAAATCTTCGTAATCTTCAGTTGAGTAGAGATTTTTTAAATATAATACCAAGAATATGATTCAGGGGAAAAAATGATAATGTTCACTCTATCAAGAGTAAACACTGCTGTCTCTGAATGGTATTATAAAGGGATGAGAAACAAACCACAGCGAGGTAGAAAAAATATTTGCAAGCACTTACTGGCACAGGTCTTGCATCAGAATACATAAAGTACTCTCAAAACTCAGTAGCAAGAAACGACCCAATAAAAAATGAGCAGAAGCTTAAGTAGACACTTCATTAATGTGTGCGAATGAGCACATGAAATAGATGTTCATCACAATTAGCTTTACAGAAACAAAAATTAAAATCACAATGAGCAATTAGCATAAACCTATTAGAGTGGCTAAAAACAGTAACGATAAAAACAGTGTCCCCAAACAAAAAAACAACAAATTCAAGCATACAAATGATACCAAACTCAGGAGGAATCTGGCAGCTGGAACTCTTACAGACTGCTGGTGGTCATGCGAATGCTTTCCTCACTCCGGATTGGCAGCTTGACAGTTTTTCAAACTGTTTTCTGGAGTCAGAGTTGTATTTACCTTACCACCTAGCAAATCCAGTCCTACTTTCTACCCAAGAAAAATAAAAACTAGTGGTCATGTTGAAAGCCTGTACAATTTTATTCATAATAGCCCCACCTGTCTTTAAACAGGCAAATGGGTAAGCAATGACATAACCATACAATGGAATACTACCTGGCAATTGAAAAGCTCAGACTAGTCATACGTGTAGCAACAAGGATGGATGTCAAATGCATTGTGATGACTGCAGAAATCAGATTTGAAAGTTGCATACTGTGTGATTCCATTTATATGACATCCTTGAGAAAATGAAACTATAGGGCCGAAAACCAAGATTGATAGGTATAGGGGTGGGGAGAGAAGTTGACCACAGGAGGTTCTGAGGAAATTTTTTCAAGTGATAGAACTATGTTATGTGTTGATAGTGGTAATGGTTATATACTGTATTTATTTATTGAAATGAATAGAACTCTTCACTAAGAAGGGTAGGTTTTACTGCTTATAAATTATAGCTCAGAACAATTCTCATATCAATTACTTGGAAGACATTCATAATTAAGAATGTCTCCTGTTAATGCTTCACTGCCATTATTAAAGAGACGTGTTTATACACAGAGTCCTGCTTTAGTAAGTCACCTCAGAGAATTTCCCTTCAGCCTTATCTTTATTCTCATTCTCCTGGTTTTGTTCAGGCTCTCATTGTCTCTCAAGAAGAGTATTTCAATGGTCTCCAAAATGATCTCTCTTCTTCCATCAGATCTTCTTTGATTCATGATCCATATTGATCTTTATTTTATGGTAGTACTATCTCTTACTTTTCTTCCTAAACCCCCAGAACAACTTTCCTTTTCCCTGGAATGAAGTCTGAAGTCCTTAGCACAGTTAAAGTCTTCACTTACCATAAATTTTGCTATCATCACTCCCTCGAATGCACACAAACTATCTGATTTGTTCACATTTCCACTCCACCATATTCTTTTCTCTAGCCGGAATCCCTTTCCACATATTGTTTACCTGGTTAATTCTTACTCATCCTTTAAGATTGAGATAAAGGCAAAGGACGGATATTTCCCATTTCTCCCATAGCATTCTGGGCATCGAAATTTACTATAATTGTAACTTTGGTATCTATTTACACTTTTTTGTCTCTGAAATACTATTTAAGCTGTTTGCCTCATAATTTCAACCAAGGATTATTCAAAAAATTCCATTTAAATCACTCACTATATCTTTATGGTTTACCAACTCCTTTGGGAAAAGCATGCAAAGTGCAAGGCAGTTGGGATAAAGTCTTGCTCATGAATAACCCACAGACTAGTGGAAAAGAAAGAATGAATGCAAATTAATGACGACGCTCTGTGAGAAGCATATTGATAGGCATATATCTTTGTTTTCTTGACAATTCTGTAGAGTAGATATAAAAATGGCCATTTTACTAATTTGACAAATGAGAATGAGAGGTCGACTTATAGAACTAGATCTCAGAGAAAGAATGGAGAATTTCTGAGATTGGACTGGGGAATTCTCTTTGCATTCCCTCTAGTTAGATCTCTGTACTTTGATGCTTCTCCTTGCTTTGGATGTTTCTATGCTCATGAGTATTTGGGTCCTTACCCCACCTTCTGGTTCTAACGCTTTGATTTTGTTGTTGATACTTCGCTAAAATGAAGGACATAGCTTGCCCTATTTCAGGCTGATTTGGGTAAACAAGGCCAGGGTTAACTTTCAAAATACTTAATAACCAGTTCTTGGAAGGCACCAGCCATTCAGAATAGGCACTATTTGAATTACCACAATGGTGCCTACTGGCCAGGGACCTACCTGTGACCAAACCCTGACTCTAAACATCCTGCCATTTGTCTACTTAATTATAAGCCCTGCCAACCAGACCCCTGGTCTAGGAGACTTGGAAAAAGAATCTTGCCATTTAGCTTTGGCCTTCTTGCAGACAGTGAGTGGCAATCTACTCTAATATCTGTTTGCATGAGGAGTGACAAGATCATAGGTGACTAAGGCCACATATAGAAATTAGAGAAAGTCCATGTGAAAAATATTGTTGGAGTGACTTCATGGATGAGAGGTTTCATTACTGTGTAAACTCAAGGTAGAGGGTACCACTTAGGTGGAAGTATGGTGGTGTGAAGGGATCTGATCAGTCAGGAGGCAGCATGATAGCTTTGGAGACAGGAGCGTTTCGAGTGGGGTGAGGGCCTTGATTGCTGGGTCAAGTATGAAGAGACTTTTAGGTGCCTTACCATGAACTCTGTGTATATATTTATCCTAAAGAAACAGAAGAGGCCTCAGGGGCTTCAAGCAAGAGAGTGAGGGGTTTGATTGTCCCGTCCGAACACTGAACTCCTGGAAAAGACAGGTTGCCTGTTCTGCCTGATGGTCTCACCAGACTATAACATGCAATCCACTGTGCGATGATCTCTCCACTAAGATCTCTGAACTTGACTGTTCAGGTGCTTTGTCAGTTCTTCTAAAGTTAATAGGCTCTGATCAATTATTTGGATATTTTAACAAAATGAGTAGTAACTTACAAAAGAATACGAATTTGGTCTGTAAAATGAAAGTATTCTTTGCCTGCTACTAAAATCTATTACTAAAATTAAGAGGCCCAGGAAGAAGATAATATCACACATTGCATATTTCTCCAAGTTTACAAAATGCTTTCATATGCAGTGCCTCAATGGCAATTCACAATAATTCTGTGCGGTAAAGCAGGGGAAACCAAAACCTAGAGATAAAGAGCTGAGTTTGTAATCAGTTCAAATACAGACCGAAGTGTAATCTTTACTATGTTCTCTTGATATGAAAAATATCTATTCTCAGCATATGATTTAATTTTAGTAGATACTTTGGAAGCAAATATTATAGGTCCATTTGAGTTTGCTTACTTAAAAGAATGGTATCCAATTATTAACATCCAGCAATATCTCACAAATTCTAAGTGTTGATCATCAGGAATGGATTAAATACCTGGGAATATCATCAAGATTCTCTTTTCATATTTTAACAGCTTTAATGAGATATAATCCATACATCATATAATTCATCCAATTAAAGTTTATAATTCAATGATATTTATTATACTCAGAATCAATTTCAGTATAAATTTTAGATTTTGATTTTTAGAATTTATGTTTTATCACTCCCAAAGAAGCCCCATGTGCCCCATAGTGATCATTCACAGCTTCCTTTCAGCCTCACTAGCTCATGGAAACCACTAATATGCTTACTGGGTCTATAGACTGGCTTATTCTGGACATTTCATACAAATGGAATCAAACAATTTGTGACCTTTTTTCTTAATTCTTTTACTTGCTGCAGTACTTTCAAGTTTCATTCATGTTGTGGTAGGTATCAGCATTTGGGCTATTTATATTGCCAAAAATGTTCCATTGTATGGGAATGCCACATTTTATACCCATTCATCAAATGATAGATATTTGGATTGTTTCCACTTTGGGGCTATTATAAACATTTGTAAGCAGCTTTCCATGCTGACATGATTTTATGTCTCTTGGATATATAAATAAAAGTAGAGTTGCTGCACCATATTGTAATATGATGTTTAACATTTTGAGAAATCATCAAACCGTTTCCTACAATGGCTATTGTCAACTGAGTATGTCTTTCCCGAATTCATAGGTTAAAACCTTAACCCCCAATGTGAAGGTTTCTGAAGATAAGGTCTTTAGGAGGTAATTAGGTTAAGATGTGTTCAAAAGGGTGGATCCCCAGGATGGGAAGAGTGCTCTAACAAAAAGAAGGGAGACCAGGGCTCCCTTTCTGTACCATGTGAGGACACAGTCAGAAAAGGTCTGCAAAGCAGGAAGTAGATTCTGACCAGGGACTGAACTGTTGGCCACCTGATCTTGGATTTTCCAGTCTCCAGAACTGCTGGACATAAATGTCTTATATACTTGAGTGACTCAATCTATGTATATTTTATTTTAGCAGCCAAAACTGACTAATATAGTGGCTGAACAATTATATCTTCCCACCAGCACAGGATGAGGGTTCTGATTTCTCTACATCCCTGCCAATCTTGGCTATTTTATGTTTTTTATTGGATTTTAGCCCATTGTGTTTTGTCCCAAATGACTAATGGTATTGAATATCTTTTCTTCTTTTCTTTTTAATTCTTTGTATATCTTTGGAGAAATATGTAATCTGATAAAAGTTTTAAAATGCAGGGAAGAGCATACTGACATGGTGAAGACAATATAAATGCAAAGTAATACTATGGATTTTAGGGGTAAGAGGTCAGGAATTTAAAAGGGGATATTGAATTGTAGAAGTAGGTAGTTAGCAAGTAAAATGGTCTACAAGAATGTTAAAGATGGAGGCAGTGGAAAAGAATAGAGACATTGAAGAAGAAACATTTCAGCTGATCTAAGTGTTATGCTACATTTCTTGGATGCTGAAAGAGATGCAACCATTATGCAGTAGTCCTCTATTTTGAGACCCATACGTGGTACATATTTCTGTAATGTTTAGAGCTGTTTTCTCAGTGTCAGCATGACTGAAATTTAAAACAGATAAATCTCTGTTGTGGGGGCTGTCCTGTGAGTGATCAGATATTTAGTAGTTTTACTGCTGTCTGCATACCAGGTGCCCATAGCAACCCCAGTTGTGAAATTTTGCTCCTGCTTCCCCTCTCTTGATTACCACTGGTGTTGGGCAAGGAGGGGAGGTGTGACTCCTGTTCAGCACGGATGTGTAATATTTGATGACCTACAAAACACCATTCTAGGCAGGTCCTAACTGGTTTGGTTCATCTCAACTGTCTGCATCACTGGTGGCCCTCAGTGTTCTCTACAGTTCATTCAATTACCTCCCTAGGTAGAATACTTGGCCACTATTTCATCTTATTCAAACCCATCTGGGCTGGGTCTTGCTGGTTTCCCAGATGCCTTCTTCAGCCTCTTCTCTGACCATGCACCTTTGTATCAGCTACGATGAACTTCTAAGCCTTCCCTGGAGATGCTCTGCCCAAAAAAGACTGAATTTATACACTTTGCTCTCCCAGCCAGCAATGCCATCCTCCACTTTTCACCTAGAACATTTCTATAAATCTCTTTTAAAGTTCCCTCTGGAATCCTTACCTGACAACTTTAGGAGAGTTGGTAACTCCTTCCTCTGTACTTCTAAAGCTCTCATCTGATATTTTTATTGAAGGACTCTTTGTAATGGGTTTTAATTATTTGTTTTAATTATCAGTCTCTCTTCTTGGTAACACAGTGATTTCCTGGTGGGGACTGCCTGCGTCATTTGTTATGCCCTCAGCTTCTATCACTTGGCCTAGAAAATGGTAGGTCTTAATACTGATCAATGTAGGAAGACTGGAAGAAAGAATTGGTCTAAAGGTAGCCTCATGGAAGCATTCATAGCACAATTTGATGGTCAGTTTGGATAATTAACTTAAGGATTTCCAACAACTGCTGAAATTCTTTGATTAGAAGTATTGTAAGACAGGAAGAGAAATGGAGCAGTCACAGGCAATCCTATGGCTGAGGCACATCAAAATCTCTCTCCTAATTAATTTAGACCTGCATGAGGCTAATTACAGTATGCAGAGTGCAGGTAAAATCTTGTTTAACCACTAATCCTACTTGGTAATCATAGTGCCTGGAGGCACATCTGCACTGGAATCCTGGTGTGGGACTAAGCCCCACCCCTGGGTGCCTGATTCAGTGTCTGTTCTGGAATCTCCTGCCTCTCTACATTTCTCAGTGCCAAGTCCTTGTCTCACGCTCTCAGAACCCGTTTTTGGATTTCTCTGACTCCTGCTGCTGCTGTTACCCAGGCCTCTGGGCTTGTGCGAGTCTGCAGTGCAGCAGTCTGTGCTCAGGCAGAGCGCTCCTGGCTTCCGTAAGGGTCACAATTCTGCTGCCATGTGCTGTCCAGCCATGTCCCAGCCCATTCACACCTGTCGCAGACTGACCCGCTTTCATCCTGTTGCTCTCTAGGACCCACATCTGTACTGTTCCCCTGCTGATGTGCTCAGGTCACTACACCTGCTGTCTGCTTTTCTTAGCGCATTGGGAGTGGTTGTTTATCCTTAAGGTTTCTGGTGGGAAGAAATAGCTTCAGGGTAGAATCTCATGAAAAACACTCCTTAAAAACAGACCTCCTTCTGCTGTCTTTCCATTCTCCACTTTTCAGCTTCCCTTGCTAGAACTGCATGGTAGAAACTACTGCCTGTTGCATGCCTGAACTTAGCTACTGGGATTGGGGAAAAACCTCAGCGTCTTTGGAAATCTTTGGCTTAAGCCCTGAAGAATGTGTATAGTGAGTTACCAATTGGGGGAGAAAAAAAAAAAAACCCAAACAACTGGAGGCATACACATGCATATATTTGTATGCTTATGCAAAGACATTCTTTAGAAAGATATATATGAAAATGATTTTATTGGCTGTTTCTGAGAGAGTGTCACGAGGTAGTATGGAAATAAATGATGGGAGAGAAATTTACTCTCTTAATTTGGAAGTTTTGACTTCTGAATCAAGGAAATACATAATGTGTTCAAATATAAGTTGTGCCCAAGACTGGGGATGAACAGTTTGCAGAAAAAGAAATAACCAATGTTTACAAAGATATTGTAACTTACTTGACTTACTTTTAAGAAAAGAAGTATAAATTTAAACTAGAGGCCAATTTTCACATATTCATTTGGCAAAATTCAAAGCATTCAGTAATACATCATATAGGTGATAGTCGGAAAGCAGGTTCTCTCATACACTGTTGGTGGGATGTAAATAGATTCAACTGTTTACATGATATCATGTAATGATATGATATCAACGTGTCTTCCAGAAACTTACCTTCATATATTTTCTTATATCCCTCCAATACATATAAGGATGTTCATTGCAGAATGATTTGTACTGGTAAAAGACTGGAAGCAATCTAAAACTCCATCTGTAATAATTGGGTGAAGAAATCATGGTGCATTTATACAGGTTTAATGTTGTCATTAAAAAGATACATTTATATGCACTGATAGATAATAACTGTCCAGATATTTAGTTCCATTAAAAAGGTATGATGCAGAGCAGTGTAAATGTAGTAAGATTTTCTTTTTAGGTCTGTTTCTCATTTAGGACATTTATAGTTCTGTATCTCTGTCCTCTCTTTCTAAAATCTGTTCCATCCATATTGCAGATATCTTCTCTCACTTTATAGCCTACCTTTTATTTGCTTGCAAATGTTTTTAGATCAGAAAAAAATCTTGATTCTAAGAATTTTTATTATCTTTCTTGCTTTTAACTCTAGGTTTTGTGTTTTTTTCTTTAAGAAAATGTACAGGCAGAAATGAAGGTGAGTAGGTAGGCAGGCAGGAAGAAAGGAAAAAGCATTTTATTTTATTCAGTTGTTCACACTGGTTGTTTTCCCTTAGACCTGGGATTCGAACCCAGCAATTGTGGCCTGCACGGCTTCAGAGGTGATGGACCTAACTGGTCCTCTACTAGGGCACACCTACTCTAGGCCTTAAAAAAAAAATGGTGAAATCTATAAACACCTCCTCAGAAATGTACAAAATGAAATACAGAAATTTAAAAAGGAAGCCAATGTTAGTGAAATAGTTATCAAAATATCTTATATAAAAAGCAGTTTTTATACAGTTATTTATATATTTTATGTTAATGCATTAAGTACCGCATTCTCACAATGGATCTAATGACTACAAAACATTTGAAGTAAGACAGGCATAAATATGTATCAAGATATATGCAACATCTGTAGTGTAATATGAAAATATATGATTGCGAATGGTGACAATTTGAAAGCTGTTGCTAATACTATCATATTTTGTTGCACAGTTGCACACTCACAAATGAAGGAAATGAAAAACTGCGTTATAAGTCAGTAAAACTAAGTATGCAAATTTTTCCTATTCAAGTGTTTAAACTTCCTGAATTCTAGCTATAATTTCTTTGGGAGTCTACAAAAACTCCTCTTCTTGAAGCTCAACTGTTTTACTTTGCAGTTTCACATTTATTTGAAATTGATATTTGTTATAATGTGAGGTAGGGATTAAGTTTCTTGCCACATGGATTTTCAATTTTCTCACTACTATTCACATCAAAGAACATAAGAACCTATTTCTTCTACAAGTGCTATTATTAGTTATATATATATATTTGTTGCCAATCATATATGTCTATGTATATATATTTGATTGTAATATATTGTTTCTGGACTATTTTATTCCATTCATCCATGTGTTTTGGTAAAAATTCCATACTGTTTAAATTACTACAGGTTAAAGACAAGTCTTGCTATCTGATAGAACACATCCTCTAATTTTTTCCTTCTTGAATATTATCTTCGCTACTTTTGACCCTTTGTATTTTTACACAAATTTTAGAATTAATCGTGAAATCTTACCCAAACTAAAACAAACCTCTAAAACAGTAACAACTGTTAAGTTCTAACTGGATAGTACATTGATTCTATTATTCATCTTAACTCATGAATATTAGATATTTTTTGCTTTATACATATTTAATTAGTAGATTTATTTTTATAGCAGATTTATAGAACAATTGAGGTGATAGTACAGAGAGTTAATATACTACCACCAGTCTCACCTCCCTCCATAGTTTCTTCTATTTTTTAATATCTTGCATTGGTGTGTACACTTGTTAGAACTGATAAGCTATTATTGCCACATTTTTGTTAGTTAAAATCTAGAATTTCATTAGGATTTGTTTTGTACAGTTCCAAGGATTTTGACAAATGCTTGGTGTCAGATATCCACTGTTACCCTATTTTACAGAATGGTTTCACTGTCCTAGAAATCTCAAATCTTGTGTGCTTCACTTATTCATCATGCCCCTTCTACTGAATTCTAGGTATCGCTGATTTTCTTCCTCTTTGTTATTGTCCATAATGTTACTTTTTCCAGATGTCACTTTATTGGAATCACAGAGTTTATAATCTTTTCAGACTGACATTTTTCACTTAAATGCTCCAATTGCATTTAATTTTCTTCTGAGTCTTTTGGTGACTTCATAGTTGATTTTTTTATTGTTAAGCAACATTCCTTTGTATGGATGTCCAATAGTTTGTTTATCCATTCACCTACTGAAGTACATCTTTGTTACTTCATTTTTTTATGATTATGAATACAGCTGCTGTTAACATTAATGACCAAGCTTGTATGTGAACCTTAAGTTTTCAATTTAACTAGAAGCATAATTGCTGAAGGTGTGCTAAGGCTATGGTTAGTGTGATAAAAGTGCCAAACTGTCTTTAGAAGAGACTGTGTCATTTTGCATTACTATCAGCAACAAATCAGAGTTCTTATTTTTCCACCTTTTTACCAGTACTTGGTATTGTTTCCTGGCATTTATATAATTTCAGTAGGTGTGTAGTAATATTTCATGTTGCCTTACATTGAAATTCCCTAATTATATATCATGTTGATATGCTTATTTGCCATTCATGTTTTTCTTCTTTGGTGTCAGTTTTTCTTGTTACTGAGCTTAAGAGTTATTTGTATCTTTTGAATACATGCGCTTTATCAGATACGTGGTCTTCAAATATTTCTCCGTCTGTAGTTTGCCTTTCATTCTCTTAAACTCTGATTGTTGTAAAGCTACTAATATTTCAGTCTATTAGGTTTGTGCTTTCATTTATTTGACTGTATTCCTTATATTCCAATGTGTAGTGCTATCATTTTTAATCATTCTACAAATTCATTTCTTTTTCACTTTTCACAAGAATTGCTTAGTGTCTTAAAATATTTCTGAGATCTCTTTTTTGATATAGTTTGATAGGATAAATCTTTGTAAATGGCCCATCAATGCCAGAGAACTTGGCATCACTACAGAAATTTCATATGTGAGTGAAAATTTCAATATATATCCAAAATTACTACTTTATGGGTTATATTATATAGGACTTTTATAACAAATTCATTTTTTGTCCACTTGGCTTAACCTTAAAATTTTATTATCTTCAAAATCTCTTATTAATAAGTATTTGTGTCCATTTTTCCTTTCATCTCTTGTAGTCTGTGTTATCAAAAAAGATTTTATTTGCTTCATATGCATTTGTAACTTGTATCTTCTTGTAAATCATTGCCATTGGCATTAGAAATTAAAATGTTTTTCTATACCATGTTTAATGATAATTGGCTTAAATTTAATTTCATCTGATATTAATCCCCTATCCTTGATATTTTTATGGTAATTTCATTTATCTGGAATACACTTTTCCATCCCTTTTAGCTTATCTGAATTTTTTTTTTTGGCAAATCTATCACATTCAGCATATTGTATTTTGTCCTTTCATCCAATATGAAAAATCTTTTCTTTTAAAGGCTATTTTATGCTCATTTACATTTTTTGATGACCGGCATTTCATTTTATTTTATATCTATTGTATTTTTAATAGTCAATATGTGACTTTTATGTGAGTTTTCCCTTCATTTCATATTACCTTTTGGTATTTAAAAAAAGTTTATATTTTTGTTCTATTGCTCACCTCGTTACTATTAAATTACGTAATGTCTTTTCTACTTAGTTTTCCTCATTTTGTCTTCTGTTATTTAATTTATTTGTTTTTAAAAGATATTCTTTGACTCACATATTTTCTATGCAATAGTAAGTTTGATTTTTTCTACTTTCTTCTCACTTTTCCTTCCATTTTTTTTAGTTTCACCTTTGTCAGAGCATGAAACATTTATATTCTCATTTTCTTTTCTTATCTCCAAATTTGTTTCAGTCTTATATCTGCAAGACTTATAAGTCTTGTATCTACATATATTCTATTGTCACCAACAGCCCTTTTGCTCAAATTTGGCTGATTCATTGTTGATTATATCAAGCCAATCCTCTGCTAGTTTCCTTAGGTATTGCTTATGAATAAAAATTTCAAGAGACTGTGTATGTATGAAATAGCCTGGATATTTTAAGGAGACCTTGTCTAAATACAAAATTCTTTATTCATACTTCCTTTCCTCAAGTTTACATCTTGCCTTGTATATTTCTGCTGCAATGTCATTTGCTGAACTGAATGTCTTTACTTTGTTAATTGATCTTTTGTCTACAGGCACAGAAACACTTCTCTTTCAAGTCTAATGATTGTATTATGGTATATATTGAAGCTGACCATCTGAGCTCAATATTTCCAGGTACACAGTAAGCTCTTTCAGTATATAGAGGTCACATTCTTTGATTTCTGAAATTTTTATTTATTGCAGTTTTAAGTATTTATTTGATTCCATTATTTTCATCTCCTCCCCCTTTTGGGGTAGAGTACAGGAACCCTATTATATGTATGATGAGTCTCTTTGTCTTTTAATATACAATTTTTTTCACTCTGATTCTATTTACTGCTCATTTTATTTTTTCTTAATTATTTGCATTCCTCTTCTCAACTTCCATAATTATTATATTTTCAATTGAATTCATTCTTTCTTTGACTTCTTCTAATTATATTTTCACTTTCCCAGAGAATTTTGTCTTTCGAAAAACATTTCTTCCTCAATTTGTCAGCTCCTGTTTCACGTTGCTCTGTGTTTATGGCCTGCTGCGGTTAGAATTTACATATATATACATACATATATGTGAAATTCTTGCTTAGATATAGTTATTTCAGTTTGAGATATTATATTCTATGACTAGAATTTTCATCAGCTGAAATAGTTGCTTGTTTATTCTTTGATTAGCAGCTGGTATAGGTCATTACTTGTGTTTTCTGTCAATTTTGCATTTTTTTTCTGGACCAACAATTGTAGGAATAGATGCCGGATCTAGATGCCTTAGTTGCTTTCCCAGATCAAGAGCATCATTTTAAACATTTAAACATGCAGTTTAAAAACATATATCAAAACAGTTCCCTTTTCTTTGCAAGGGTTGGGGTAAGAAGTTGGCATATCTTCTGAATTGGTGATTTTTATTCTGTAGGCCCTTAATTTTCACTGCTTCTAATTTCCTATTTCCCATAACCACCAAGACTGTAAATTACTACCATCACTTCCAAATCATTCTTCTGTGTTCCACTATTCATGAGACCATAATCTCTGGTCTTATTCTTCCTCTTATCTCTTTTAAAAACATGTCATGGAAATCTGCTGAACCTCAGACCTATTCTCAGTCTTTGTCCATTCTGGGTTGAACTCAGTTTTCGAGTAGGGGTTGTGAAAATTAATCCCTCGTCATCACGGTTAACACCGCTATGCTCTTTCCTATTGTATTTATTTTTTCAGATTTCCTCTGGTGTTTCTCTGCCTGCACACTGGAGCCGACTCTGCTGGTTTTGAAGTGTGTGTTTCTTCACACGTGGAATTGTCTTTTTGTAGTTTGTCTTTGTTTCTTTGTCATGCTCTAGACATTGTTACAGGTGGCTTAATTTGCTTTTTTGTTGTGCTGTATAGTTTTTGCAGAATTTGTTAAGAGCATTAGGTTTAAGTTGCTGATATTATCCTAAAGAAGTCCTGAAACTCATTCTCTTTTATTACTTATGCGCCATTGTTTCCTGGGTCTTGTTTCTGTTTAGAAGTTAGATATCAAAGTGTAGTTATAGCCATCAGTCACTTGCCCCCTACAACATCAATATCTTCTCTTTTCCTTAGTTTTCAGCTCTTTACTATGATGGGTCTAGGATTTCACTCTGGTTGTAGTTCACAGCACTTTTGAATCTATGGCTTGATGTCTTCTATCAGTTTGAAGTATTTTCAGCCATTTTCTTTTTCAATATTGATTTTGAGCTACTTTCTCTCTCCTCCTCTTTTATAACTGAATTTGCATCTCTTTTCAGCCCCTTTCTCTTCTTTTTTATTCCTTACCATTTATTAGTTACTTTCTTCTAGATATTTTTCTCTGACCTAAGTTTAATTTATGGTTTTTTCTCTTTAAGTATGTCTACTGTACTTCCCATTTATTGAGTTCTTAGTTTCAGTTATTATGTTTTTATCTGTAGACTTTAAATGTCTTTTTGATAATTTCTGGTTCTTTGCTGATATTCTCAATATTACCATGTGGTTTGCCAGGAATGGAGAGGTTTCCTAGAACAGAGGCTCGATATTAAAACTGGGAAGGTCTCAAGTAAATCCAGATGTGTTGATTACTCTAGTTCATCTTAAGCAGAGTATTAATTTAAAGTGGGGTTTGTATGCCTTCAAAATACAGAATCTACTCTATCATTTATCTTTTGTCAAAAAATGTTATTTGTGTTCATCTATGTTCGGTTACCTTTAATATTGTGTTTGACTATGTATTTTCTAAGTAGCTTATAAAAACACTTTGAAGCCTAGTATGAGGTTACCCTTCCTCCCAGACAATTGATGCTTTTCTCTGTCTGATATGTGAAGCTACCATTACTCTAGGATCCTGATCTTTAGCAAAATGGGATCACTTTAGCTAAAATGGCTCAAAGGTGAGTGGATTTCCTACAAGCAGATAGCTATACCAATTCATTTTTAATTCTAAGATCCTTAGCAAAGCAATGGGAGTTTACCAATCTTGTTTTTCATCATCCCTAGATTCCAATGTATTTTGCTAATTTTGTCAGGCTACTAAAAATGTTATTTAGCCTTTGAGCCATCCCTTATATTTCACCAACTGCCCTCAAGGAAAAATGTTTTCAAATGCTGGGTTCACCTTCTTGGGTTTTCATCCTTCCTCTAATGGTAGTACTTCATGAGTTTATTAACTCTCTGATGCTTTCAAGTATGTTTTGCTTTTTCTAATTATTTTCTGCAAGCAAATTGGTTCAAACTACTAAATCCTTCACTATTTTCATATTACTTAAAAAAATACACATAGTCCATCATTTCATTGCTATAAAAATAAAAGGGGAAGCTGTTTGAGACTGAGGAGGGAATCAGCTCAGTTCGTATTTCTAGAAACAAACCACTTCTAGAAAAAAAAAATCTCTTCATTCTTTAAGTCCTGGTTTTCTGCTGTCAGAAAAGTCTTCACGTCTTGGAGCCACATTTGTTGCTCTAGCCATTCCTCAACGGTGCAATTCTTTTATTTACAAAAAGAATCCGATCATAGCTTTTGGGGGGGTCAACACTAGTCTCTCTTTGCTGTAGGGGTTGGAGGCGTCAGGAAGGTCTTTGTCCTTTCCTGGAGGCTCTTTGCCTCCCAGCTTCAACAGTCAATTTCTTGTTCATTCCCTCTGTCTGGTTTCTGAAAGTGACATTCCCTTCAAGGCAAAGGAGGCAGATTATGGTAGCAGTGTGCTCTGGGCAGTACTGGTATTCTGTGCTAAAGAAGGTGATAAATAAACAAAGATTGAGTGAACAAAGATTAATCCAATAATTAGAGCATGTTGGAGAAGCTTTGCCTTTCGGCCAGAGCTTGAGAAGCAGACTTTGGCAAGATTAGGATAATGGATGTCCCTTGAGGCAGCCACAGATTTCGAAAAAATGCAAGGAAGTCTCTCCCTCCTCAGAAGAGTTCTTTCTGTAATCTCTCTGTGAGCCTTTGCAGCAGGGAACAGAGGTGCATTCCATATGGCAGAAGACACTTCAAAGGAGTTTGTTTAGACTCAAAAGAATGTGGTCTTTGTTTTTGTAACCTCCTGGGTTCTAGTTATAAGTTAGAGAAATGGGAAGCACACATTGTTTTTAGGCTTTCTGTAAGTAACCACCACATCCTGTAAGCAATAAAAGTTTCTCTTGCCCATGTGCCCACTGGGGAACATGGTGATCTTTCCCATCTCTATAGGTAGTTTGATGCCCATCCACTTAAAGTGATTAGTTAAATTTGAAGAAAAAGATCTGTTCCTTGCATCCAGTCTCCTTCCCAGATTTCTAATGTTGGGTGTTGTCTTAATTAACATAAAATTTGGTTTGAAGTCTCTTTGTTAATGATCTCTGGTTTTGTTTTATGTTTGCTTTAGTTTCATTTCTCCTCCTCCCCCTGCTGTTTAAAATTAAGTTTATTTAAATGCAAAGAATGCACTGTTTATTCAACCAAATGATATCTTTATGTGGAAAAGGAAAAAAAAAAAATCCAGATTGGTTTCATTGCTACTCCACTGTCTCAGCTTAATCATGCAGTGGTTTGTTTTTTCTCTTCTGTGTGCATTTTTAATTCCAACTGTGCTGAACACATCAACTGGTCTGTGGTGAGACTCTTTGGTAAACTAGGCTATTTACATGTTCTTTGAATAAACAATTGTTCATCATTTTCCAACCTTAATGAAATAATATTGCAATGATTCTTTAAAAAAAACTTTAACAAGTAATTTTTTATTCATGTAAAATTTGTCTTAAGTGTGTGCTTGTGAGAGTTTTGTTGGTGTTGGGAGTGAAAAAGTGTAAACAGTGTGGAGAGAATATTTCCTTTGAGTTTAATACCTGCACTGCGATACTTTTTATTTTACTGCCAAGTCATCATGTAGAAACTTTCAGAATCCTTCGGCTTCTTGTGGCTTTTTGCTATTCTGTATAATATTAATTTTAGGTCCACGGTAGGAGGAAAAATCTGGTCTTTCTTTTGCTTATCCTTATGTTAGCAATCTTTCTTAATTCTACTGAGAAAATTTGCGGGGGTAGTAAGGTGAAGAGAGGAAGCAAAAATTATCCAGATTCAGTCTAATGGTCTACTCTGTCCAATATTTTGTTTCATAAAGTTAACACAAAGGAAACATTTTTGTGGAAGATCATGATGATCTCTTTAGAAGGTTCAATTTCTAAAGATCTTGGACTCCAAATAACCTTAGTTTCCTTAATAACACATTTTATTCTATTTATCACCTAACTGTGTTTTGGCTTAGCCATGTTTGGGGATTCTATTATTTCTTGTGGGAAAAGAATTCCATAAATGTGTAGAATGGCTCCTTTTTCCCAAAAAAAATAAAACTATTTTTAAAAAGTTTTAGGTTCACAGCAAAACTAAATAGAATGTATAGAAATTTTGCATACATCTTCTACTCCTACATATTCATAGACTCCCCATTATCAGTGTCTCACACCATAGTAGTATATTTGTTAAAATTGATGAACCAACATTGATGTATCATTA
Organism: Solenodon paradoxus; assembly: GCA_004363575.1. NCBI lineage: Eukaryota > Metazoa > Chordata > Mammalia > Eulipotyphla > Solenodontidae > Solenodon > Solenodon paradoxus. The sequence continues at coordinate 61,971 of RJWH01001232.1, read as the reverse complement.
TCATGCAGAGTCTATAGTTTACGTTCGGGTTCACTCTTGCTGTTGAACGTTCTATGGGTTTGAACAATTATAAAATGACATGTAACCATCATTATGGTAAGCAGAGTAGTTTTTCTAACAAGCCTTAAAAATCCTCTGTATTCCATCTATTTATCATTCCCTTCCTCACTTCTCCTGGCCAGCACTGATCTTTTTACTGTCTCCATAGTTTTGCCTCTTCCAGATATAGTTGGAAACATAATATGTATCCTTTTTTAAGATTGATTTCTTGCACCTAGTAATATGTGATATGTACTTAATGTTTTTCCATGTCTTTTCATGGCTTGATAACTCATTTCTTTTCAGTTTTAAATGGTATTTTATTTTATAGATGCACCACATTTTATTTATCCATTTATTTACTGAAAGAGATCTTATTTGCTTCCAAATGTTGGCACTTATGAACACAACTACTATTAATATGCTTGTGTAGGTATTTTGGTGGACATAAGTTTTCACCTGCTTGTGGTAAATATCAAGGAGTGTTACTGATAGATCATATAATAAGAGATGCTTGATTTTAAAGAAATCACTTAATTGTCTTCCAAAGTGACTGCCTTTTTGGAGTCTCATTAGCAACTAATGAGGCTTTATCCTCATCAATATTTGCTGTTGTCAGTGTTCTGGAATTTGACCATTCTAATTGGTATATAGTAGTGTTTCATTGCTGTTTTAATTGCATTTCCTTGATGACATATGATGTGAAGCATCTTTCATATGTTTATTTGCCATCTGTGTATCCTCTTTGGTGAGATGTCTGCTAGGGTCATTGACTTTTTAATTAGTTCATTTTCCTTCTTATTGTTGCGTTTTACGAGTTCATGTATATTTTGGACAACAGTCCTTTATTAGATGTGTCTTTTGCAAATGTTTTCTGCTACCTTGTGGTTTATGTTTTCATTATCTTGAAGGTGTCATTTGTCAAGTAAACATTATTAATCTTAATTAAGTCTAGCTTAGCAAGTCTTTCTTTCATGAATTGTGCTTTTCATATTGAATCTAAAAAGTTATTTCAAACCCAAGGTCATCTGGGTTTTCTCATGAGTTATCTTCTAGTAGTTTTATAGTTTTGTGTTCTACCTTTAGGTCTGTGATCCATTTTGAGTTTATTTTTGTGAAGAGTTAGGTATGTGTTTAGGTTCATTTTTCTATAAGCTGATGTCCAGTTGTTCCAGAACCAGTTGTTTGAAAAATTATTATTGCTCCATTGCATTGTCTTTGCTCCTTTGTCAAAAATCACTTGGCTGTATTTACCAGAGTCTATTTCTGAGATCTCGATTCCATTGCGTTGATCTATTTGTTCTTTGGCTAAAACCTCATAGTCTTGATTACTGTAATTTTATAGTAAGTTTTGAAATTAAGAGGTATCAGTTCTCCAGCTTTGTTCCTTTTCCTCATCGTGTTGGTTATTCTGTGTTTTTTGCCTCTCCCTGTAAACTTCAGAATCAGTTTGTCTATTTTCACAAAATAGCTTGTCAAAATTTGGTTTGGATTGTATTGAGTCTGTAAATCAAGTTGGGAGGAAATGACCTCTCTTGGCAGTATTAAGTCTTCTTATACATGAAAGGGGCCATCTTTCAATTTATTTAGTTCTTTGATTTCTTTTATCAGAGTTCTGTATTTTCTTCATATAGTTCTTGCACACATTTTGTAAGATTTATACCTAGGTATTTCATTTTGGGGGTCAATAATGTAAGTAGTATTATGCTTTTAACTTCAAATTCCACTTGTTCATTACTGATATATATGTCAGTGGTTGATTTTATATAACCTTTTTATAATCACTTATTAAGTCCAGCTTTTTCTTATCTTTTTTAATTTTCAAAATAGAAAGTCATGTTTTATAAACAAAGATAGTTTTATTTCCTCCTTTTCAGTCAGTGTACCTTTTATTTCCTTTTCTTTTCTTATCACTTAGCTATAATGTCTTGTGTGATATGAAAAGGAGTGGGGAGAGAGGGTACCCTTGCTTTGCTCCTGATAATACTGTGAAAACTTCAAGTTTCTTACTATTAAGTATTATACTACTTGCAGATTTTTGTAAATATTATTTGTCAAGTTGAGGAAGTCTCTCTTTATTTCTAGTTTACTGAGTGTTTAATCGAAAATGGTTACTGGATCATCCTTTGCTATATTTAAAAAATGGTTTTACTAAGATCTAGTTCTCATACCATAAAATTCACTTATTTAGACTGTACAAAAGTCTTTTAGCACAGTCACAGAATTGTCCACAACCTAATTTTAGAATAATTTATTACCCTCCAAAAAAATGCTTTTACCTATTAGCTATCATTTCCCACTCCTTCTTCCTTCTTAGCCCCAGGTAACCACTGAGATTCTATTTCTGTCAGTTTACCTACCCTGAATAGCTCATATAAATGCAAAATCATACAATATGTAGTGCCCTTTGACATCTTTCACCTAACATACTATTTCCAAGTTCTATGTTGTAACATATATCAGTAGCTCATTTATTCTTATTTTATTTTATTTTCTATTTTTTTAAAGTAAAGATTCAAGCATGAGTAAAGGTGAGCAGAGATAAGTAGTAAGAGAAAGAAGAAAGAAATATCCATTTATTCTATTTAGTTGTTCATCTTGGTTGTTCCCCACTGGTCCTGGGGCTCAACGTGAGGCCTTGGGATGCTTGTGGACTATGGTGACTTTAATCACTAAGTTACCAGGGTGTGTCCTCATTTATTTTTATTATAAATAATATCCTAATCTATTGTTATACCATATTTTATTTATTTATCGTTGATAAATATTTTTGTTGTTTTCTCTTTCTGGCTATTGTGAAACATCATGTAAATTTCTGTGTGAACATGTTTTATATTCTCTTGCACAATGAAAAAGTAACTGCTAGGTCATAAAGTAGTATACCTATTTCTTGAGGAACTAAAAAACTAAACATCAGAGAGAGCTTATTTTACATTCCTACCAGAAATGTATGAAGCCTTCTATTTCTCTACATCCTTGACATCACTTGTTATTATCTGCCTTTTTGCTTATAGCCATCCTTGTAGGCATGAAGTGGTATGTCATTATGGTTTTGAAATGCATTTCCCGAATAGCTAATGATATTGAACTTGTCCTTGTAGGTTCATTGATCTTCGGTATATTTTATTAGGAGAAATGCATATTAAAATCATCTGTCTGTTTAAAAACTGGGTAATTTACCTTTTTTCCACCACTACTTCCTAAATTTCCTATTGTAAAGCTTTTTGAGATGTCTTTTTGATTTAAAATTCTGGCAAAATATGTTCTTGCTTACAATCTTTATGACTATCTTTATACTAATTATTTCATATCATTTAATCCATCTTTATCAAACATTGCATTTATCCCTTTGGTCATTTTAATTGCTTTTTCCCAGACGTTCTCTGATTTTATACTTCTTTTTCTTGAAATATAAGACTAAACATTGTAGATGACCTTTCGTGGTTTTGTACAAAGGAACGAAAATATTCTTTTTTTCCTGGGGCCTTCCCAGAGTGAGCCAAATACTGGCTTTCAGGTCCTTAGAGTAGTGTCTGAGATGACTTTTGTGACCTTTATCTGTCATAATTTACATAATTATAATATGGTAAATTCGGTTTGCATGCCTTTCATGCTGGTGGACTCGAGAAATGAAGCCCAGAATTTATAATAATAATAAGGAGTAAGGAGGCCTGATAGAGAAGACTGATTCTAGTACTTAGTTTTGTGACCTGGAGCAGATTACTTAATCTCTTCATGAGTAAAACTGGCATAATCACAACCACCTTATAATGTTATTGTGAGGATTAGACTGATAATGACTGCAAAGCACCTCATGAAGTAACTAAAAATAAACCATAATTACTCAACAAATACTCATGTATTTACATGGAAATTCGTATTCACTTTCCTTCCTCCTTGTGGCTTTTGTGTGCCATCATGCCATTTCATCTTCTCAACACTTTCAATACATTTTTAAACTGACAGGTTTTACATTTCTGATAGGATATGCTGTAATCTGAGTGCTTCTACTAAAATTTATATGTTGCCATCTTAACCCCCTCAAAAAGGATGGTAGGTGTGCACTGGTGGAGTAGTGGTTCATCCTCTGTCTGTGGCTGGCACAGTCCACATACATCCCAGGGATCCCGATTTGCATCCCAGGGCAGGGGAAAGAAACAAGAAGAACAACTAAGCAAAATACCTCTTCTCTGTTCCTGCCTGCTTGCCTCTGCTTGCTTTCATTCCTACCTGTACTTTTCTTTTTTTTTAAGGATGGTAGCAGGGCCTTTGGGCGGTGCGTAAGTCAAAAGAGCAGAGTCCTCATGAATGGAATTAGTCTCATAAAGGAGACTTCAGTAGATCCGTAAGCCCCTTTCATCATGTGAAATGCTGGCCCCTTGGTTTTAGACTTCAATCTCCAGAACTGTGAGATATAAATTTCCGTCATTTAGAAACCCAGTGGTATTTTGCCATAGCAGCCTGAACAACTATTATAAAATTTTCAGATTAATCTAATTCTAGCACTGATTCCCAGACTTATTTTGTACATTCCTTTGCTATTTTAAAAGCATCAATGTGTGTCTCAAGCATACACACACACACACACACACACACACACACACATTCTCTCTCTCACTCAGATAATTTCTGTATTGGTGACAAGACAGTACTAGCCAGTGAATGGTTATTTGTTAAAAATAACCTTTTGGTATATAGCATCAATCTTCCAGTTTTTTAATCACCACTTGAGTGGACCTCACTTTCTATTTGCACTGACACTTTCTGAATGTTTAGGCTTCATTTCTAGTTTTCGTTTTTTTAAAAAAAAATTCCAGTTTTGACTGACTGGAAGGTTTTACTTGGAAAATTCTTTTAATTTCACTTCTGAGTTAGTTCCACTTTTTCTTGACTCTCTGGCCTTTTCTTTTCTATAGACCATTTCCATTTTTCCATTGTACATCCTCAGGAACACTTTCAGAAAGGATTTTCTGGCCCTAATATTTTAAGTTTAAAAATCATGTCTTTCTGAACCTGACATGTGGTTCTCATGGGGACCTACTATTCTGATTACTGTTCATCTGTAAATAAACATTGACAAGAGGAAGGGTCCTTGTCTGAACATTTTAGGATTGTTTTCATCCTTGTTGATCTGAGACTAAGATGTGTCTAAGACTGCTGTATGCTCTCAGTCTGAAAATAGCGTCTTTCTTAATCTTTGGGAATTTTTTTTTTTTCTGACATTCCGTGTCCTTTTTCCAGGACATTACTAAATTGATGCTAAATTCCTATTAGACTGAGGTTTCTTAACATGTGCTCTCTCTCTGTCTCCCTCTTTTATTTATTTGTTTGCTTGTTTATTTGTTTATTTTTAGGAAAGAAAGAGGAGGAAGAAATATGTTTCATTACTTGTTCATATTTGGTTTTTCATCCTGGCCCCAGGCCTTGAACCTGGTTCCCTGGGCTGAATGTGGTTTGCACAGCAGTGTTTCAGCCACCTGAGCTAGAAGCATGTGTCCTTCTTATCTCTTTTTTCATATTTCCTATTTCTTGCATTTTGTTCTGGTTTCAGTGTATTTCCTTTGAGTTCTTTTTTTGGAAGGGAGGGATCATATTTTCACTTCGATAAACTCATTCTCTGATGGTCATTTAATTTTTTTAATTTTCTTCAACAATTTTTGAGAATGCTAATTTTAGTTTTTGAAAAGCATTCTTGCTGTCTTTGGATAATAAATATGTTCTCAAAATGAACAGACTGACAAAATCCAATATAGCTCACAGGATGCAAGGCTGGTTATTCAATGGGATAAGAGTGGGAGGGAAGGTGGGAAGGGGACTTGAAAGGGAATAAGTGACAGAGGTGATGGAAAGTTGGACTTGGGTGGTGGGTGTGGTGTGATATACACTGTGATATACATTGTGTGATATACATTGACTGAGTGTGAATTAATTATCTTGAAAAATTCCGTAGTAAAGGAAACAAAAAAAACCATAATATAAAGAAAAGAAAAAGAAAATATGCTATGGAAAATAAGCACATGACAAAACTTTAAACACCAATAGCCATTATAAATTTGCAAATTAATACGACAAAGAAAGAATTGTTTCTCCTAGAGCCAATTATTGTGTTTGAACATCTTTTTTTTTTAAATTTGCAATTGATTTTCCCCTAATATCTGTTGTTCGCAGTTGTTCATTCACACTTGAGAAGAAAGGCTTACCTCTGTAGCTGTTGAGATGTTTTCGGGCAATGGCTGTCTCCAATCAATTCCAATTTCCAGTTTAAGATTGAGGGCAGGCTTATGTTTAGTCTTCACCTTGGGGGCCAAATCCTCCCCCCGACAAGGACATTGGACAATGTCTCCAGACCTTTTGAGTTGTCATGATGTGGTTACTTCTGTGTTACTTGAAGGCAGAGGCCGGAGATACTACTGAACAGTGTAAAGCAAACAGTATTCAACTTAAAATGTCAATATGGCCACTTCTGAGAAACCCTGCTCCAGGATGTGTGGACAGAAAGGGCCGTGGCGATGACCCCTCCTCTTAGTGCTGAGTCTGGAGCTGGAGCACCTGTCTCCTGTGGTGGCAACATGAAGGGTCCCACCCTGTGAAAGAGTGAGTACTCACTCTCTTTGGAGGAGAAACTTCCAATTTTATTATTCATCAAATACTACTGTTTCCAGTCTATGCTGCCATTTTCCAGCACTGTGGATGAGATGGTGGGTCAGGCTCTGTGGGCAGTTTTTAATCATGACCTGTCTTGTGGGTTTTTGCCCTGGTTCACTTTTATTTTTTTAAGGAAAGGTGCAGACAGGAATGAAAGCAAGCAGAGGCAGGCTGGCAGGCAGAAAAGAGAGGAGGAAGAAACATTTTATTTATTTTATTTAGGTGTTCCTAATAAAATGTTTGTTCCCTTGGCCCTGGGACACAAACTTAGGCCCTTGGGATGTGGGTTGAGGCTGGTGGCCTTATCCACTTAGTCACTAGGTTGAGCCTGCCTGGGTTCTCAATGAAGTTCTGAACTTTCTGACTTTAGGAATTTCTCTGGTTCCATTGATGACAATGTTTCCCTTCCTACGGCAATCTTCACTAAGTAAATTTCTAGCTACTGCCTTTTTTTTTTTTTTTTTTCCCTCAAAACAACCTAATCTCTTTGTATCATCAATAAATTAATTTAAGAAAATCTTGGTTTTGGACTGATGCCTTCTGTTCTCAGCGTGTTTACAGATTTAGCCCCTTTTACTCTCATTTCAGTAAAAAACTTGGGAAAGAGAGAAATGACATTCTCTCATATGATTAAGCTTAAACAAATTGAAATTGCATCTAATTTAAAAAAATAATTTTTTTTTTTAGTGAATATAACTTTAGTTCGTACTTGACTTGCTATTGTTAATTTGTCTTCTTTGGTCAGATTTTTATTCTACACATGATTCATTTTTTCTTATATTTAATAATTACATGATCTTTTTATATTTCTTCTTCTATCACATTATGAAACTTAATAATATGAGATATAAACACAGAAGAGATTTTAGAAGTTTACTAGTTCAATCACTCCTTGTATAGATAGGAGAATTGAGATAACTGCATAAATACTATAAATCTTGACATTCTTGTGACTGGGCCAATGAAGAATTTTTTCCAAGTACCTTGGACTTGCTGTTGCCATGAACAGGAGCCCTCTTTCTGACTTTTTTTGTGGAAAACTGCACCTCCATTTCAAGCTCTTTGGAGCTATGGAATTTCATTAAAATATTTTTGCTATCTCAACCCATAAGAGAACTTACTCTCTTTATGTTAAGAATGCCAGTTTCTTTTCTTTTTTTTTTTTTAATATCAATTCTCTTGTATTTGATTACTGTTAAAACATATTTACTTCTGCAAGCAAAGCAGTAAGCACAGTTCATTAAGTAGCTGTCTGATTGTCCAGCCTGAACAATTGTCATAGACTGGCCTCCAGTTCTTCTCATTTCTTCACACAACTGCGATGATGTTTGAAGGAATCAGTGGGGTTTGGAATACGCACAAGTAGAAAAGGCATTGAGAGGTTAGATTTCTCTTCTCTCCTAGGAAGGGCATTTATATACCTGGTTGGTCATAGTCTCATAGTTTTTGTCAAATGAGTCAAGAGAGAAATATCTGTGGGGAATCATGCAGGTAGTTCTTATTCCCCAATCCTTATGTGTTCATGCTAGAGACTGCTGTTAGTAACATCCTGACCTCTTTTTATAACCTTAGTCTTCTATCCATGGTGAATTATCTAGAAGAAAGTGAGCTCAGCTTCCATTGTTTGTCTTTTTTTAGATCTTCCTACATGTAAGAGTAAGAAACCTGACCTCTGTGGCCCCAGGTTGTCTGGCTACACCAGTAACTGGATAGAAATTATGTCAACTAAAAAAAAAAAAAAAAAGAATTAGCAAGTCCATTGAGTCATGGTCTTAACCAGTTTGGTCAGGAATAAACATGATGTTTTCCTATGGATAGAACTGAGGTCTGTCTCTCAATGAACTTTGAATTTGGAAGAGAAGAGGTATTGTATTAGATTGTTAGGGCTGCCACAATCTGTGGCAGATTGATTGGCTTAAATAACAGAACTGTATTGCTTTGCAGTTATGGAGGTCAGAAGTCCAAGTTCAAGTTGTCCACAGAATTGGTTTGCTCTGAGGTCTCTGTCCTTTTGGCTTGAAGAAAGCCATCTTCTTCCTGTGTCTCCATCTGTCTTCCCTTTGTCTGTGCCTCTGCCCTAATCTCCTTTTATAAGGAGGGCAGTCATTTTGGATTAGAGTCTACCCTCATTTGACCTTAATTACCTCTTTAAAGACACTCCAAATATAGTTGCATCCCCCAAAACACTGGGGATTAGGACTTCACCATATGAATTTTGGGAAGCACAATTCAGTCCATAATAGGTCTTGTTTATTTGTCTCTCTAAGACCCTGACAGGTGCAGACGTGCATTTCTAGTTGCATCTGCATGTCATACTTCTTCCCTTGGCAGCAGCTAGGGCAGGTATGGAACAGAATTGGTTCTTGGTATAGTTGTTCATTCTGAACTTTATCATAAGTTTTGACCTCGTACTTTTAAAATTGACTTAGCAAAATAATCCTGACAATATGGGTCTACTAAAATTCATTACATGAACAAATACAGTAAGAAGAAGCAGATCATTAAAATATTAGAATGTTAACGCAAACATTTTAGTCAGGACTATTATACGTTACCCATTCAGTAACAATTATTTTATTAGTCATCGCTAACTATCAATTCGCTTTTATGGAAAGAAATGTGAGTTCATAATGACAGAAGACCTTGAATTTTTGAGTCACAGAAAGTTTATATCTGACCCTGGAAAGCTTCAGTAGAAAAGTTGACAAGATATTGTATCTGCACCTGAATTCTGCAGGAAGGAATCATGTCACTTGAGTAAAATGGGTAGAGGGAACTACATGAATGGGACAGAGTACCCAGTGTCCTCAGAAGCTAAAGAGTTAAGATAAACAGGCAGGATGTGCTTGTAGGACTCCTGGGAAATTGTTATGGGATCAGACTCTGATGAGCCTGTGGGGTGAAGCCAGAATGAGATTTCAAAGACCCAGGGTCAGAGGAAGCAGGCATTTTTGCAGTGTGGGGGGAACAAAAGTTTCTTGGATGTGAGGGAGGGAGCACAAACTAGAGTAGATCCACTGAAGGAAGCCACATCCTTGAATTCCAGAGACAACTGGGTGGAAGGCAGAGTTTCATAACTGCTCTCACTGGTTTGAGAGACACAGGTAGCTCATTAGAGGTGGAGAAAAGTGTGAACATAGGTGACACAGATAGGGCAGGTTGATGGAAAGGGTCAGGTTTTAAAGATCCTTGTTTCTGATTTGTCTCAATGCCCCCATCCTTCACTGTACTATCTTATATTTTTACCTTTGAAAGTTATCACTTCTCTACTAACAGTTGTTTAAAAAAATCTAACAATGTCTTCTGGATTCATCTCTATGCACATCAAGTGGCTGTGCTTTTTCATCCACAATTTATATCCAAAAGATTAATAAGAGACTGGGGTGGAGGCGTGGGTTTTGTAGGCAGGTTATGAGTACTTGTTGCAATATTTGTAGAAATGTCCTTCTGCATTCACTGTGACCCACTCCTTAACCAGTCTGAGAAAGTGCTTTTGACATAGCAGCGCTAGGGCTGTGATTACACTTTAATTAACTAATCAGGAGTGTTATTTGTTTGCTTTCTCAGCATTTAAAGGATAGCCCATCAGTGAAAAACCTTATAAAACATTGTGGCTTTATATTTACCTTTCAGCTCTTCACTGCCAGGAAAATAAAATTTCTTTGATCCAACAAAATTGTGGGATGAACTTTTGAAGTTTTCTTCCCACCTTCTCTGGAATCTTTAATCTCTTCAGATTATGAAAGTAAGGTTGTTGTGAAATAGGTGATTGCATTTAAGGCTAACAGATGAGTGGCTTTTTCAGAGGCCCTACATGAAGGTGGGAAGCATGGGCTATGCCTGTCAGGAACCTGTCTTCAGGAGTCTGCTTTCTTATCTCCTTTACAAACAAAGCAAGAATCTGACTTTTTCAAGGTCTGGTTCTTAAATAGGCAAAAAAAAAAAAAAAAAAAAAAAAAAAGAAGTTATCTGAGGAATCAGATCTGTTGCACTATGCCTATGTGTTTGTGTCTAGATGAGAGAATGCAGTCCACCAGATACTTTCATTCATTTCTTTAATAAATTGTTATTAAATATCTTCTAGGTGCCAGGAATTTTTCAGAAGTACGATTTCCTCAAATGATTTAATTTTTCCATATTTTTGATTCTTTCCAAAATTCTTTGAAAGATAAAATGAAACATATATGTTTATATATATGCATACATATGTGCTTTATATCCATTTATGTGTATGTGTGTTGTGTATGTTTAGTGTTGATGACTATATATGATGGAGTCTTAACCAGAGTAACTATTCTTTAATCTTCTTTGTTGACTTCTGGAGATTGACATTTAAACATGTGTGGCATTCCATATGAATACGAAGTCAGAAATGCCTGGTTCTTACCTTGCAGCCATTTGTATTTACTGAACTTGTGTCATTTTACATAACTTTTGTGAACAATAGTACTTCCATTGAAAAAAAGGATAATTAATACTAACCTTGTATTAGTGTACATATGAGAATTTAGCGATAGAACATGAAAACAGGCTTATACAAAGCCTGACGTGAGGATACAGTAGAATTAATTTTTGCCCCTTTGTTCCTCTACCGGGTTATTCATCCATATATCATCATAACTTAATCTTAGTGACTCTAAACTGCCCCATGAATGAGAATTCAAGCCTTGGAAAAGCATAAGAAGAAAAAATGAGATATACTTGTATAAAATGAGAATAAAAATATCCTAGAGAAGTTTTCTGTTTGTAAAATGTCAGTCAAATCAAGCAACTAAAAGTATTACTGTTATGAAGTGATCACAGACTCAATTCTTAATTAAATATCATTATATAGCAGATTCGGTGTAACTAAAAAAATGAAGATAGTAACACTGGAAGGAAGATCCCCAGTGAATTTCAGATTTTATATGCACAGATAAAACAGTCTGAGTCAAGCTTCTCTCTACAGGGTATGTCTATCTCTCAATTCTTTCTTTTTCTTTTGCTATTTATAATTCCCTAACAGTAATTAATCTTGAGATTAGATTACCGAATTATTGAGGTAGTATAGTTATTTTATGTTTGTATTTATTTATTTGTTGCCATTGATGCCACAAAATATTTAAGGAGTTTATAAACTTAGTTCAGGGAAGTTGCCTAAAAATACCAGCAGCGAAACAACAATAAATAACAGTAGCAACAAACCCCAAGGAAGAAGAAGAATCCGATCTCTTATTGACATATAACATTGTTTAAAATCTCAGTTTTTCAACAAAAATTATGAGATAGAAAAGGAGAAAGGAAAATATGACCCATATACAGCAGATAGAAATAGTTCTGAGGAATTTCAGACATAGATCTTACTAGACAAAGACTTTGAATCAGTTATTTTAAATATGTTCAAAGAACTTAAGCAAATTATATCTAAAGAATTAAAGGAAAGTATGACATCCAGGTGTCATCAAATATACAACATCCATAAAAATATGCAAATTATAAAAAGCAATCAGAGACAATTTGGGATTAAAAAGCACAAAAATTAAAATATGATTTTCACTAGAGGGGCCCAACAGCAGATTTGAAGAAAGAGAAAAAACAATCAGCAAACTTGTAGCGAAATCATTAGAAATTACTTAGTCTGAGAAATATAAAGGAAAAAAAAATGAAAGTGAACAAAAATCTTGAGACCTGCAGGGAATCTTGGGATGAACCGATATACGCAGGATGTGATTCCCAGGAGAGAAGAGAGGAAAAGGGAAAGAAAGAATAGTTGAAGAAATGATAGTCCCAAACTTCCCAAATTTGATGAAAAGCCTACATCTCTGCATCCAAGAGATTCAACAAACTCCAAGTTGGGTAAAATCAAAGAGATCTACAGCTAGAATAATCGTAATCAAAGTCAGAAGCCAGAGATAAAGAAAATCTTGAAAGCAGCAATAGAGAAGCATTACCACAAGGAAGACTCAATCAAATTAACAACTGACTTCTCACCAGAAGTCACAGAAACCAGAATGCAGCGGGGATGATGTATTCTAAGTGCTGAGAGAGATGGTTAACCAAGAATTCTATAGCCAGTAAATCACTCTTTCAAAAGGAAGGAAAGGAAATTGCAATGAGGCTGCTCTGACCACTTCTATTCAGCATTGTACTGGAGTCTTAGCCAGAGCAATTAAGCAAAGAAAAAAGAAAAAAAAAAATCATTCATATTGGAAAGGAAGTAGAAAAACCAATCCGATCTGTTATATAGAAAATACTAAGGAATTCAGAAAAAAAAACTATTAGAGGTAATATACAAGTTCAGCAATACTTTGAAATGCAAGATAGAATACCAAAAAGTTGTATGTCTATCAATGAACAATTTAAAAATAGTAATTCCATTTAAAATAATAGACAAACATTAAAAAATTCAGAAATACATTTAACAAAAGTAATGCAGGCTTGTACACTGTGAATTACAACACTTTTTTGAAAGACATTAAATGGAGTCAATGGAAAGGCAGTTTGTGCTCATGGATGGGTAGGTGATATTGTTAAATGGGAACATTCCCCAGTTGATCAACAGAATCTTTAACATTACTGTTGCCAAAATCCCAACTGCCTTTTTCCTTTTCAGAAGTTAAGCTGATGCTAAAATTCCAAGGGGGAATGTATGTATATGCGCACACACACACACATCTGGCAGTTGGGTTCATTACCTACCTCTCTGCTCTTGTCTCTTTTTGGAACCCCCAGCTCAGTTGTATAATTCAGCACTCTCATTCACTTGCATAGTTTAGAAACTGAAGAGCCACTTTTTTTTTTTTTTTTTTTTTTTTTTTTTTTTTTTTTTTTTTTTTTTTTTTTTTTTTTTTACATTCTTTCTTTTTAACTAATTCCTGCCCATTCTCCTTCCTGGGTATCCCTTTTATCCACGTTTTTACATTTCCACATCACTCCCATACTAAGTCTGGAACATAATTGTATCCTTACTAATCTTTCCATAATTATTCTTAGCTTTTTCAGATCTGTTCTCTGCATTATACTGGTACACTTTCAAACTGTAAGTCCAATCATGTCACCCCCCAGTTGAATCTATGTTGAATTTAGGTCTATGGACCTAAATTCTCAACCCACTTCATAGAATGACTCCTTTCTGCTTGTTTAGCCTTTCACAGTTGATTCCTATTTTAAAGAAATAAACACGTGTTTTAAGTAGATAGTAAAATAATCATTATGTGTTTCAATTATGTGTTTTTTAAAAATATCTATGTGTGTAGCACGCCACTACTCAGGGTTTCATAAATAGGGAGATAATTTAGAATTATTTCACTTAAAGTGGACTTTTCAGTAATATTTTTAATGGCAAATTTTTGACGGTATTGTAATGATTTTGATTATAAAGGCATGCTTTAATAAAAGAGGTAGAACCCAGTTTTTCTTAATTTTCCCATTGTTTTCCATTTTTTGAAGGCAAAAGACACTCTTTTTTTCAAATGAAATCTTGTTAGGAAGTCCAATGTGAAATGAGAAAATTAGTTGCCCTGGCAAGTGGTGAGTGGAACCTGGCCTTATGTCAGCTTGCTATCCCATCTTAACTTCTGACCTAGATTCCAAGTCATCTAGGGAACACAGTTGAATTCACTGGCTTACCCTATCAAAAACAAGTACCATGGCTTTGACTTTTCTATTTGCTTTAATAATTCTTCTAAAAGATTTATTTGGGGAATCTTCCATATATCTGTTTTTTTATATCATTGATACTACCTCTATAGTTCCTTCATGTTGATTTATATTAATTTCCATGCCATTCCTGGATACCTGTATTGTATTCATTTCTCCTGTGAGAATTACCTCGAAAGCTCTCTGTGACAGTTTACAAAAAAATCCATCATTTCAGGTGCACTTTTTCATTTGGTGAGATGGATGATGTTTTCAGAGGCATTGACTGCTTACCCTTTTAGTGACTCAAAAGGGCTGTTGATTTGCCCACAGAGCACCCCGAGATGAGCACACAGGTGCTGGCCTTCAGAGTGTCTCCCTGTGCTCTTTACCCAGATGACATCTTATCAAATGTCTGGCTTCCACTTGACCAACTTTTCCCGCACCTTCAGGTTCTACTGTCTCTAAAAGCATGTCGGTCAAGTTTTGTAACTGGTTCACCCAGTGGGGGTAGTTGCCCAATTTATAATCTTTACCTATTTAGGCGATATTTCTATCCACCCAGTTTCAAACTCCAGTCTTGCCACTGAGCGGTTGGGTGAAGGAGAGGGGGATTGTGGCAGAGCATCCTACAGTACTTCCACCTTCCAGACACAACAGACAGGGAGAAATTCGGGACCTTCTCAAATAGTAAGATAATTAGAAAGTGAGGAGTGTTGAGCATTTGTTTTGATATGTTCTTTTTGTTTAAGTTTATACAATATACTCTTAATAATGGCTGTGACTAACAATCGTCTTGCGAGATTCCTGAGGATTTCACATTAGTCTCTTCTGCACAGGCGTGAGCCAGCTCCAGCCCTGTGCTGGGGTCAGTCTGTAACTGGATGTGGTAAAAATTCAGGGACTCTCTGCTTGTCTGTCCCAAAACAGTATGAAGTAGAGATGACAAATTGATATGAGTACCAACTCATCAGTTGTTAGTAATAGTCTTTCCTTAATGTTTAGAGTTGGAACTGGGACCAATTGGAGTATAACCAGGTATGGTAGATGGGTGGCGGGGTGGTGTTCAGGCTGGTGCTGGATGAGGCAGGTAGGAGATGGGGGGTGTTCAGACATGTGACTGGGACAGATTTTTATTTATTTTTTGGCAGGTGTAGCAGCATCACCCCAGTTGGTGAGAATGGGACCCTTGCCCTGGTTTGTGGTGGGTATGTTTGCTTACCCAACAACTTTTAGCAAAGCTCTGATTGAAAACAGGGCAGACTTCAAACCCAGAGGGATGCTGGGACAATGTTGCTAAAGTGGCACAATCCCAGTTAAACTGGGATTATGGTAACCCTAACTAATAAGTCTGTGTTCAAAAGAATTCAGAGTTTTGTTTTATAAAGGAAAGGTTCAGACAGGAATGAAGGTGAGCAGGCAGACAGACAAGAAGAGAGAGGAGGAAGACGCATTTATTTAATTTATTTTTATTCAGTTGTTCACAGTGATTGCCCCTCCCCACCCCCACACTGGACTGGACCTGAGAAGCAAGTCCAGATTCCTGGGATGTATGTGGACTGGGTTCCTTTGGAGGCAGCTGACCTAACTGCCACTCAATAGCAGGGCACACCGATTTCGGAAAGTTTTTAATGCTAAGAGTTCTGTTGAGTAAGAAAGAGGGCATGTTAGATTTTATTCCTCATATTTTTCATACCTCTTATAAGATATTCTCCCACCCATATGGTAGAGGAATATATGGGAGTAGGAGATATATTTGACTCTCTTTTCATATCTCTGCACCATCTGCCCATACCTCAAATATGATTCTTGTGTTTTGCCAGATACCAGAGAAACCTTTCCACTCACACCTTTCGCTGTTTGTTGCCGCATCTCAGACCTGCCCTCCACACTGTATCATCCAAGCCCTCTGCCCTGGTGGGCGTGACAGTACACCAGAGAATGACACTTAGGATGCTGGTGAACATTCTAGAGGATCTGGGCACTTGATTCCATGATCTTATCTCTTTGGCTACTACTCCTTTGTTCATACTCTACCCTGTGACATCTTCTCTGTGCCCTGTATTTGGTGGCTCCATAGAAGCTCTTCAATACTTTACAGATGCCACCATGTTTTTCTCCAGGCTCAGCCTGTCTCTGGCTCCGTATGACATTGAGAAGAGACATTCTCTTACCTGACCTGAGATTCAAGGAATCTTCCCAACCAGGTGAGATTCCCTGTTGCCTCTCCCACATCACAATTCCCTACCTCAGACCAGTCATACAAGATGCATTACTGTCATTATTTACAATTCCAGCAAGATTTCTAGCTAAGACTTCTTAATCAAATGTTTGTTCTGTCATGTTCTTTTCAACCTATTCTTCCTCTCTCTCTCTTTCTGCTAAAGATTGAGGACAATCAAGCAACACTATATTTCATCCAATTCCCCTCATCCTTGCAAAACGCACTTTTTTATTGCTAGAAAATAATCAGCAGAAATATTAGAAACCAAGGTGACCTTCCAATGGCTTTTAAAGTTCAAATATAACTGAATGAAACATACTGGCATTTTCTTAACAACTAGAAGCCCATTGTTTTCCCTTTTTATGCTGACTCTTGACTTTAAAGAATAACTCAAAGTTGTCCTTCCCCACTATGTGGATGATAAACTGTCGTCTGCTCTGAAATGAGGCTGAAATACGGCTCACGCGCGTTGAACAGGAAGGGTTCTGGACTCTCAGGAAGAAAAGAAGCAAACACGTAGAGAGAAAAGGCAGCTACTGGAGTAGTTCATGCTTGACAGAGGGGAAGAGAGGCCCATGCTAGTTCCTTCGTGGTTTTTTTTTAATGATCATTGAATTCATCACGTCTTTGATTTATAACAGCTTCCTTCAATGCTGGGCCTGTCACAGTGTTCACCAGAAGTAGACCCTTGAAACCAGAGGTAGGAGTAGTTGAACTAGGAGGCAAAGTCAGAAAAGGAGAACACCAGAAAAATAATTTCATAAAATTGTAGAAAGTAAAGGGGCCTTTGGAATGCAAATGTGATGAGCACCAAAGTCCTGATTTTCTGGAGCCTGAGAAGGATGGAGGATGATTTGAACAGTTGCATTTACAAGCTTTTAGCTAAGAGCTGAGTGCAGACCGTTTGAAAGCCGAAGGGGGAAAAGTATGAGATATAAAGTTTCCTAAAGAAAATGAGAACAAAGGTAGAGGAGATGGAATGTGACTGCTTTACCAACACGGAACACAGGAAATGCCTCAAATGGAGACAGAACGGAGTAACTTCTGCTTCTTATATGCTATTTACTTGAAGCATGTTTTATCTTAAACATATCCTTCTGTGTGCTGTTTTCATTATCCTCATTAGGAGATTATGAGAACACTTACTTAGTTTAAAATTCTTGTCTTTCATTCCCTCAAGACTCATCAAGTGCTGGATTCATGTAGAAGGGTAAATAAAATTGGAAAAGAAATTTTTTTTATGGAATCACAGGGAACATTACTTTTAAAAAATGTTCTTCAGAGAGAAAAGGTCTTTTCACAGTGGTAACGCTTCATATTTTAGATGAAAATGTGCATTTAATTAAAATTCCACATGACAATCATAGTATATTATTTAAATACCAAATGATTATTAAAATCACATTTAATCGTGGTTGAAAAATATAACAGATATATACCCAGGAAACAGCTGTTAAACATCACTTAAATTTTCTAGATCAGTTTTGTTTTCTTCAAAAATTTCCTAGTTATCATCAGAATGGTTTGAAGAACTATTTTTCACACACACACACGCATACATAGACACTCCCCCCGCCCTTCAGGAAATTGTGTTGAACTGAATGACAGTTTGGGGAGAAATCTCAAAGATGCAAAAATAAGAGCTGTGAAATCAAGCCTGGGTTTTCCACATGTGCCTGGGTACCTCTGCTATGTTAGACCAGATAGAACAAAAGACCATCCAGAGACATCACAGCTGGGTCCTGGTAAGGATGGAAAAGAGGAGAGGTCTTAGATTTTTCAATGAAGACTGGTACCAAGGAAACTACAACTGCATGGCTTAGATTGTCTTAAAGGTTTTTGTGATGTGAACTCTCCTTCACAACTCTGGTTGCATTCTGTTAAATCTATGTATTAAAGCATAGGTCTACTCAGTCCTCACTTTCAAAAGAGCTAAATCAAATGCTGTGTGAGCAAAAGGGTTGTGTGCAGCCAAGTGTCTCCGGGCGATTCCTCAGGGTGAAACTTTGATTCCGGGATTGTGAGTGAGATGGTCGCTACCACCAGGTATGTAGGCAAAAATGAAATGGAAATAAGATTTGGCTTTTGGAAAACTTCCTCTCTTCTACTGTCTGGTGTATGTCACTCATGCTGAGACTCTTTAGGATGCTAGCTACGTTGACTGCAGGTACTGAGCTCCTTACTGGCAAACCCATCCACTCTGCACCGTGATATCACGCCTAAATCTAGTCTTTCCAGAAACCTTCTCTTCAACAGTTATTTTCCTTTCTGTTTCACGACCATCTAGACAAGTGCCAAACTGTTCAAAATAACTCATACAACTAGAGGAACCTGCAGGGAGTTGTCTGCAATTATGAAGGGAGTCAAACCAATGAACCCCCGCCCCCACCGCCCGGCTCCCCCTTATCCCTCTCTCCCTCCCAGTCTCCTGCCTCTGACTTTCTTTTGTTTTAGAAAAACAACCTCGGACTTCTGGGTAAGAATGTGATGTCAGCACAAGTGTCTAATTCCTCTCCTTCCAGATTCCCATTAAAATGACCGATAGATATAAAAATAAGAGAAAAAAACTGCGCCCAGTGCTGACGCTTGGGAAGAGCTGAAATACGCACATCAAATCTTCAAGAATTTCTGTGAGATGAGAATGAATGGAAAGAAAAGGCAAACTCACGACTCACTCTCTGAGCAGGAGGGGCAGTGTGCACACAAGAGTATGCAACTGAGAAGCATGCAGAAACCCGCTAATAGCCCCGAGGTTAAAGGAGCAGGGCTGACATGAGGTTAGACCATCCGGAGGTCAGGAGCACATCTGGATTCCTTCAGTGTGTTTGAAAAGTGTAAGCTGCTCCCCCTGGGGGGCGGTGGAGGGGGCAAACGGGTGCAGGAGTCTCCCCGCAGTGCAGCGTGGGCCAGGCAGCTAGGGGCAGGGGGTGTGATGAACTTTTCCTGTGTTCAGAGTCTCCAGTGCAGCTCAGCTTATTTCCTAAGTATACGTTTTTGGAAGGAGAATGACCAGGTCCCAGGCTGTGAATCGTTTCATGATTTCTGATCTGAAAATGGTTCCATAAAAATGTTGTAGCAGTTTATAGTTTCCACTACACCACAAACTGCCAGGTACTATTTAACCAAGCTTCCCCCTAAAAGGGACACCACCAACAGGAGAAAGTGACTATACATAAACCGTTTCATTTGTACTTGAGTATTGATAAAATGGAATGCTTTTCTCTTTGCACTTTGAATATGGGCATGTCTTCTTTCTTTTTGAATTGCTCTTTTCCCTTCCATTTTGGGGCTCAACCATTTCATACTAAACTATGAAATCCTGACCTACCAGGGAAGGCACCCTTTCAGAGAAATACATGATTCTGGTTCTTCATTCCTGTCTTCTAAGGCAGAACAAATCAGATTCCTAAGGACTGAACCAGAGACGTGCCCACGTAAGGAAGCTCAGTGGCACAAACTTACTATCATATTTACTACTTTGTTCCTCTCTCTTTCTTGGACTGATTGCTTTAGGGAAGCCTAAGAATTCATGCTATTTATAAACTTTTTTTTTTAATATGGGGATCTGAGTCTATATTTTTGTGGCCATTATTTTGTGATCAAATCAGATCACCTTGTTTCATGAATGAGAAGAGCAGAACGCTTTTTTTTTTTTTAAATATCTCAGAGTAGGATGAGTCCTTGTCATATATGTGTCTCTTTTTTCTCCAACAATATTGACAAATCCTGGAAAACCCAGATGGATGTTCACCTTTTTACCATGCCCCACCTTCACCACCCCCCCCACACCCATATCCTAGCACGGTGTCACAGGATGGGGACTTGATATATGCAAGACTGAGAGGTAAGTTTTAAGAAACTGAGGCGCACAACCCTAAACAACGAGGAAAATGAGTAGGGAACAAGGGCCCCCCAAAAGGAGAGGACTCTGGCAGTAAGAAAGCAAAGATAAACATTGCCTGGTTTATAGCTCTGCTTCAGAAGACTTACGTTCCAGGGCAGACAGCTATTTCTACACTTAAACAAATATATTCTATATGGTTCACAAGGAGCTTTCACAGCCATTTATTGCAGCCCAACACTGTTTTATTTCCTATTAATAGTCACACTCTAAATGGTCATGTTACTCTCTCCCTGGAGCCTGTGACTTTAAAATGCCTGAAGCTGGCTGAGCCAAAGACTCATCCTTATGCCCACACTGTTTTCCAGAGAGGCTGTGCTAATTTACAACAACAACAAAGGCTGGATATACCAATTCATCCAGCCCTCTTACTTCTAGGCTTATACCTAAAAGTTACAAAACTCCAGTCATAAAAAAAATACCTGCACCCCTATGCTCATAGTTGCACAATTCAGAGAGCCAAGACCTGGAAACAATCTAAATGCCCATCAACAGATGACTGGATAAAGAAGCTGTGGTCTGTGTACTCAATGGAATTCTGTGCAGCTGTTAAAAAAGATGAAATTGTGCCCTTTGCAACACTCTGGATGAACTGGAGGAGATCTTGTTAAGTGAAATAAGTCAGAAAGAAAAGAGGAAAATACAAGGTGGTTTCACTCGTATGTGGAATACAGTAAAATGAAACACATTAACAGATAAACCCGAGCAAAACTCACAGGACACAAATGATGGCTGCCGGGGGGTGGGGGGTGGGTGCGAGGAGAGCGGGAAAGGTGGCGACAAAGGACACTGAAACTCTGGTGGCGGGTGCTCTGTGTAATACCCCTAAACTGAGAAGCAATTTCAATATCTTAAAATAAGTATGGCTTTGTGAACAAAATAAATAATAATACAATTATAATATTTAAAAACTCCTCTGCCGTTAAGTTTGGCTGACTTTCTAAAACTAAGCTGATTGTTTCTGTGACTCTGTTCTGAGAAAGGGCATAGAAGTAACTCGTGCGAGATAGCTGGTTATCTTATTCTTTACTAACTTCTTGACTTATTTTACAAAATGCTTTACAGATGCTCCACTGGGAGGCTGCTGAAAGGGAAACTCGGGCCCCGAGGCGTTTCTCACATGCTATTTGAAGACCCTAATGAAATGGGCTGGACTCAGAACTGTAGAAATGTGCAGTTTTCCACAATAGAATTCCACTCTCTAATGAGCGCCCCTAAATCTGCCATCAGATGACTTTATTGACTTTCAGATCATAATTAACCAGAACTCACTTTCTGCATTTATTTTGACTTTTTCCCTCTTCATTCTGCGATTGAATATCTGAGCCAAGCCTATTTTGTGAATTGGGACATGTATTTTGTGACCTGACACCAACAAGGGACACTGTCTCTCTCTTGGTCATTTCTAAAGAAACATTACAAGGCAGGGGTGGGGAATGAAGAGAAAAAGCAGACTGAGTTTTCTATAACCATTTGATGTCTTAAAAGGTAAATAGGAGGAAAACAACCCATCAATGGGTAATTGACACTGTTTGTGACATTTTTATTACTTTTCAATTAGGGGAGGTGATAGAACATTCAGTTACCTTCCAGACCCTAAATTCCCCAGCTCAGAAAATCCTGGCTTCATTAGAAGCACATGCTGGTTAAAGTTGTAGATGAACAAGGCTGAATCAGTTGCCACCTTTTCCTTTATACTTGTTGGCAGATGGAGATAAAATCCTGTGATAAATGAGCAATTAGACAAAGACCTCATTGTTTTTTCTATGGGGATATGTTCTTTTTTGCGTCCCCCATCATTTAAATGTGACTTCCAGAGCGCTCAATATACAGCCTGAGTCAGAGACCGTTCATTAGCTATTGCATTTTAACCCCTGTGCACACACACCACACAGCCTGCAAGCCTTTTGTAAAGTGTGCTTTGAAACGGGGAACACGTAGATTTAAGGGCTTCATGATGAAGAGTCAGGACCTGGAACCTTGGGATACAGATGAGTCAATTAATTAGTGAGGTGGTCTTTATTGGGTAGAGTCCTGAGTCCCATTTTCCTGATGGGAGACCTGTGGCCCAGAGGAAATTAAGATCAGTTCGACAGGATGACTAATTGCACAGATGTCACTTAAAGGCAATTAGCATCTTATCCACCAGATCCAGGTTTCTATTCTCCAACCCTTACTTCCTAATAATGACCACATGCCCTTGGTAACACTGCCCCACCAGGCATGACTGGATATTCTGCACAATTTGTTTCACTTCTCGGAGACTCAGTTTCCGAATGTGTGCAGTGGGGATGATGCCTTCCTTGCAAGGTTTTTGTGAAAGAGGTGCTATTGTCAAGTGTTTAGCATAATATTTGCAGGCTTGGATTTATCATCTGGTAGAGGAATGCAAATGAAAAGCAAAGATATTAAGAATAATCATCAAGATTTCATGTGTGCCGATGAAAAGCCCACCGGATTGGGCTCCAGGAGAAGTGAGTCGCAATGGGGATCCAGCAGGGCTGCTCCCTGCTCCCTGCTGTGTCCTAGCAGAGTTACAGGGTGAAAGTCAGTGGAGGGACATCACTCCTGGAGGCACTAGTGCAGGGACCTCACTCCTTGAGTACGTTAATAAGGCCTGTGTTGGCGCGACAAGGCTGGGGCCCAAGCTGCCACATGTGCAGACCTGACCTCTGCCACTCTGGTTTGGATTACCTCAGGCTGCTTCTCTAGCAGCTTCCACTCTCAATTTGAAGCGCACCTTGAGGGCACTCATGTTGCAGTTCAAAGAAGACCGTTTAACTGATTAAAAATGTCTTTCCCAGTCCACGGCTACTGCTCTCTCTATAAACAAGAACCTGGCCCAGAGGCACGGGCCTCAGGGATATGGGTTGGGGGTGGGCTCAGACCGAGACTAGGTGGCGTGCAGATCTCAGATTGTGCGGAGCCCAGAACCTGCCAGCTTCGTGCAGCGCCCGGCACAGGGGATTTGAGGATGTGCCTGCGTTGGATTTGGAGTGGGGAAACTGCCCGCAGTTATCTTTTAAATTATTTTTCTTTAAATGATTTCTCTACCAGAATTTCAGCAGCTGGAGTCTGGGATCTGGATATAATCTCCTAGAGTCCACCTGGCAGCCACCAAGAGCCCCTGGAGGCCGGATAGGTGACCAGACAGCAGCTCGGCTCATACCCAGGACGGGTAACTAAACCCAAGTCCTTTTAGACTTCAGAAAAAAGGAGTCATGGAGGAATATCCTAAGTAAAACTTGGTGCTCTTTTGACGCTGAGTCCTGTGTACTCTCCTTGAGGAAACAGATTTTGAGTGATACCGCTTTGTCGTCATCTGAAAAATGGATCAGAGCTAACTCAACACTGCTCAGCTGGAGGGAAAGAGTGAGGTGATGCACAGGCTGAGGCGCAGGCTGGCCCAGTCCTGGGGCTTCCGTGTGGAACTGGGAAGTTTGACACTACTTCCCCTCTCTAAGCCTCAGTTTTCCCTGTTACGAAATGGGGTGCGGGGGCACAGTGATTATGCCAGAGATTTGCTAGAGAGTGGAGACAGGCACCGTGATTGCCCTCAGCCCAGGGACAAGTAGCAAGGAGAGTTCTCACTAGAGGTGGCTACCATCAGCGTATTCCACCTCTTCTGTGAGTCCCTGGAATGAAACACTATTGGTTCCATTTGGATAAAACAGGAAAGTGAGAGGGTGTCCTGTCACAGACAGCAGCAGTGCCCTGGGCTTTCTGCGTCTCACTTCACTTCGTCCTTGCCCCATCTCTCCAGCAGGGGACAAATAGGCATTCTGTGCCTGGAACAAGGCCGGAGTTAGAGAGGCAGATTACATATTCAATTAGCCGGGAAGTAAAGGGGCCAGGATTCAGGCCCAGAGCTGCTGGACGTGACACCTGTTTTCCCCAAGAACGTCCAGCCCTCCCACAGGCAGGCACTGGAGCAGAAGCCTTTCACCTGTGGTGGCAGGAGCACCCTGCGGGGGGAACCACCTCCTTTCTATTTTAAGTCCCTTTTGCTCATGTTTTCAAACGGTAGAGTTCTTTCCTTTGCCTGAATCACTTTTTTTCCTCATTAATTTGTGCTCAACCATTTCTAAGTGAGTGAAAGTATGGCTTTTCTGATCTTCAGGGCTGGGCTAACGAACCTTGGAGTGCCAGGTCACTCACTGCATACATCTCCATCATCACACCTGCCTCTCTGACTCGAAATCATTGGCTTCTCAACCTGTCTTCTCAGTAGACTGGAAGCTTCTCGAAGGTCCTATTCATCCTTTTACTCTGATATGTAGGGTTTGACCACAATTACATCTCAATAAATATTTGCTAAATTGAACTCAATTGAACTCAACTTCGAATTAAGCTTCTAAGCTCATGTTGCTCTACTCCTTTATAAAATAGAAGTAGAAAAAATGGCAAGATTTTTTTTGCTTTAATTGTGGAACACTGCTCAAATGGATACATTCTCTGTCTACTAACTAAGATCTTTGTTGCTAGATGTGTTTAAAGAAGACTGCATAGACCGAATGTGATTCAAAAGCATGTCCAGTCAAAACTTCAAAATTTCTGTGATTTTCATGCTAACAAAAAAAAAAAGGAAAAAAAAAAAAACCCATGAAATTAATACTCATTGAAGTAAAGGATCATATCAACCTGAGATGAGCAACTCTTTCTCCACAACTCTCCAATCTCACCTCTAGATGCTCTGGGGATGAGCCTTCTGGACCAAGGTTGCCCAGCACAAGTCGATTCAGCAGTAGCAGTGTTCTCCGTCCGCTCACGTAACACAGCTACGTGCCACACGTAAGTACTGAGCACTTGGCATGTGACTGAAGAATTGAACTTATAATATAATTTAGTTTATACTGAGCGAGAATAATAGCATGTGACTGGTGGCTGCCATATTGAGGGACAAAGATCTACATATTTTCTTTGAATATGCAAGTCCGTATGTTCTATGCAAACCTAGAATTAAAAAGAACATGTTTTATTTGCATGAAACAAATAGGAAGGCTCGTCTGTACCAGGAACTCAATGGCTTTGCTCATCAGGTTTTGTTTGCAGCTCTGAGTAGTGGTCGCATCATGCTGTGCTAGGACTAGTAAGGCATCTTGCTAAGACAGATGTGCACTAACTGGTGTGATATGGAAAGAGGATTTATGGTACTTGAGTTAAAATCCTTCACTTCCTTTTTTCTTTTAAGACTCTTGATACAAAGAAAAAGGTAGCAAAGAATTTCCTTACTATTAAGTGCTCTAAAATGTGACATTCCTTAAGAAGATTATAGAATTTATGCTAATATCTTATTAAAAATAGCATAAATGATCATGCCCTGGTGGCCTCGTGGATAGGGCCACTGGACGTAGTTTACCTATATCCCAAGGATGCAGGCTTGAGACTCGGAGTTGGGGAAAACAACCAAGATGAACAAACAGATTAAGTAAATCCATGCGTCTTTCTCCTCTTCTTTCCTGCCTGCCTACTTATCTTTATTCCTGCCTGCACCTTTCCTTTAAAATAAGAAACACCAAAAATCTTAATAATCTGGGACATAAGTATTAGTCATACCTATAATAAGGGATGGGCTACATGGTAGTTTCTAGGAGTTTGATTCTGAACAATTCCATATTCCATTCATAAATCCTAGCAAAATTTTTGGGAGAGAATTATTTTTCCTCTTTACAACTATATTGAAAAAGTTGTTGAACAAAGGCGTACTGCATTTTGACTTATAAAAGTATCACTGTGAGGGGAATAACATCATGTGAGTCGTCAAGCAGGAGGAGGGGAAAGCCCAGATAGGCATATTCAACCTCAGCCCTGGTTTTGCCCTTCAGGGAATTGGTTGGACAATTGTGTGTCGGATTTGGGTAAACTGTGATTTTAGCCCTGGGATTTGAGTCTCTGCCTTAACTGAATTGGCTCTCCCTGTTAGTCACATACACTGGTCAATCGCTCAGCTGCTTTACCATGGCTGTTCTAATGAGTCCCAGTCATGAATTCAATCCCCGTGTGGACCTGTGAGCCCAGGCAGCAGTCAGAAACTGAGCCAGTAACCATTTTTCACAAGGAGATCTGGGGGACAGAACACATCAGAGGCATCTAGCAGAACACTCGTCCAGTTTTACTAAAATCCAGCTGCTGCTCATTTGAATATAAAAAAGGTGAAAGTGATCATGAAAATTGTCCAGCCCTCTCGAAAACCAAAACCAAAACCAAAATGGGTTGTGAGAGATTGAATTAAACATTGTCTAAGAAACAGACTTTCTTTTTTTTCCAAATTTGAAATAAACATAACTTCATCTTTAATCACAATTACAAAACATTGGCGTCTGCACAACAGGCTGTGTAGGGCAGGCAGCAGAAAGAGAGGGAGAGAGACGGGGAGAAGTATTGTGTATCTCAACGGATAAGAAGGTCAGTGTCCCTTGGATGACCTGATGGAGGTCAAGTTCTTGCTTGGCCTTAAAGTCACTGTGATCTTGGGTTGATAATTTAGCCAAGCTGAAATTTTTTCTACTTCATGTGACTGGAAGGACTATAGCTGCTGGGCTGTGTGATGCAAGATGGGGCCCGTGGACAAGCAGCATCTGCATCATTTGGACCCTTACAAATGCAGAGTCTCAAGATCCACCTCTGAGTCTGAATCTGCATCTTCACAAGCCCTCAGGTGGTTCACATGCACACTAAAATGGCAGGGATACTGTCTCAGAGTGCCTGGGCTTTATCTCCATGGGGGATCTTGATGCTCAGATCCTGTCTGGCCACCAAGGTCCTTGATTACTAAGTAAAGCTCCCAATCTTTCTGACCTAAATCAGTTTTTCTTTCTGCGCACCTACAATGACTGGCATGTATAAATCATTCCATTTCTCTGCTTTTCTCCAAGTTTTCCACCCAGAGGTTTGTTGAATGCTGCCGGTTTTGCTTTGGGAAGCCAGGTGGCTGTATTTGAAACAAAGATTTGCTGTAAGTTGATTACCATCTATGGGTCTGAAAAATTAAGTGGACACATCTGTTCTAAGGTCAAGATGAATTTAGTTGACACTCAGGACAGATCCCTGAAATCCACACACAACTCAGGGCCAGAGGCTCCTTGTTTAGGACTGCTGTTAAGGAGTGCCTCTGCCAAGCCAGCAATGAACATTAATCATATCCCAGTTGCTGGATTTTCAAATGAAGGAGAATATGGAATGGTGTAGAGAACTGCACACTTTTGCATGTAGAACAAAAGATGGCAGGAAAACCTTGTGTTCTTTGGGTTAGAGCTATCTTTCTTGCTTCGTGGGGAAGAATACATTGCCTTGGAACTCTTAGAAATCTTTTTCATTCCAAAATGGCTGTCATCTGAAATGTGATTGATTGCATTCCTGCTTCTGATTTATAAGAATCCCCTTAGAGTACCCAGATACCACCTCAAATCCATAGAATCAGATCTCCATGGGTGGAAACTGGACAGCTGTATTTTTTACCTGCTACATAGGAAGCCCTCAGGCACTTGCACAGTCCGTAATTTGGGGCTGTACTGGGTTGTCAACAAAACAAAATTTTATTGGAAATTTACTGGAAATCTGAAAACAGATTTTACTGGAACTCAGAATTTTGTTAAAGGTGTTGCCAATGGTCATTGTCAGAAAGAACCAGCTCTACAATGAGAATTGAGGTTTTCTAACTTCTTGCGATTTGGATCCTCAGCCAAAACTCTTATGCATGAAACTGACCCAGTCTGAAATGAAGCTGATGTCAAAAATATTTGCCTAGGTGCTCCGGAGTCAGGTGCTCCCTGTAACCTGTTGTCTTTCTCCATGACCTTTCTGCATCTTACAGAAGTCTTTCTTCTCTAAAGTAAAAATCTGACCTCCAAACACTTCTCAAATGAATGGACTTCAAGGAACATCCTCAGGCCAAAAAGGCATTTTAGGCATCGCTTTCTGGGGAAAGTGATAAAGGGAGAAAGTTGACAGCATTTATCAAATGTGAACAGTCTAATGAATCATTCTGGTCAAATATCCAGTTTCACATATTTACTGATCACATGCCATATGTGTCGTTCCATGCCTCAGAGAATACTACCAAGATGATAATGCTGCAAGACTTTTATATTTGTATTGTACTTGGCAGGTGAAAAGGGCCATTAGAAACACAGGTGTCTAAGGCTGAGCCTATTAGGCGCCACCTGGTGCTTGGCTGAGCTGTCTGTCTACTCTAATTGGGGACTTCAATTCTGATGGCTAGTTTGGGTTAGGAGCATGGAGGTGGCCTGTGTTTATGAATGAATGTGAGTGAGTAGGACTCTAGACTCCTTTTTTCCATAATTACCATGTTCTATGATATGGAAAGCTATTGTTTTATCAACTGTAGGTAAAAGTCTATGTAAATACAGTCTCAAATCTTCCCTTCCGATCAGATCGACTACCCCAAATAAACTTTCCATAGGAATTCTAGATCATGGCTGCTTTGAGCCTGTTCCCTATACCCAGATGTCTTTCTCCATGACCTTTCTGAATCTTACTGCAGTCTTTCTTCTCTAAAGTAAAAAATCTGACCTCCATTTTGGTGGCCACAGTCCTTGCTGAGGGACAGCCATTGTGGCTTTTGCCTGCTTGGACATCCATGTAACTGTCATTCCCCCTTGTGCTGTTATACCCCAGAAGGGCACTTTTTGCTAGACCCTTTGAATAGACTGTTGGCCTGCTCTCCTGCTTCTCTCTTGGATACTAAACTCTGCCTGCTGGGTTGGACTTCCTCCTAGCATTCGCAGCTGGGTCAAGCTGCCTACCACCTGTCCCACCACAGGAGGGGAGGACTGGTTTTAAGGTCCTGGCCCCTCCTCAATCTCCCTGTCTTCAGGCCCCTCAGTTCTTTCAATTAATCGAGTCATGCCTGGCGATATTCCAAAGCATGACCCAGACAGAGGGAGATGTTGCATTTAGTTTGCAGAATGGTTCTCTAACCAGCCTGGCATTTGAAGAATCATTGTGATGATCTCAATACTATTCCAAGAACGTTATCTGACACCTCAAAAGAACCCCTCATAAATTAATTCATACATGTTATCACATTACATCCTCCTCCAGTCTTGATGATGTAACAATCGTCAGTATTCCCATCTTGTAGGCAGGAAAATGATCTCATGTTATCCATTGCTAGTAACCACTTAAAGTTTATTTTACTGCATTTCAGTCTTAGGTTAATCTTGTCTGTGCAAAGAAAGTGTTTTTTACCAGTGGGAAATACTCACACAGAGGTCTTTTTCCAACCCTGTGTATATATCGTGTAATTAATAGCAAACTCTTCAGGTATGTACAGTTCTTTTCATTCCAAAGATTCCCAAAGCACTTTTACAAGCTTAACTTGGGCTAAATATCCCCATTACCTCATCCAACTCTGAAATGTAGCAACCTCTGGGGGAAATTGTGGCAGCTGCTTAACAATGCACAGACATACTGTACCGCAGCATGATCACAGGAGGCTGCCGGGCTCACAGCTCTCTTTTATTTTGTATGGCAAGAGATGCAGATGAGGAGAACAGAATCAGAAAATTGCCTGGGAGCATTACCACAGCCCTATGAATGTGCTGTTCACAGAATCTTAGAACAAAGCATTTTTACCCAAGACACATCTCAGCCAAGTAACCCACTGGGGCTAGTAGGTCAAGGAGGGACATGATTGGATAAAAATGATGTTTCTGGTGGGCAGCCTACAAGGGTAGCACTTAGTAAAATTTCCTGGATGTTAAGAATTTGAACAGTTGATTTGTATATGGGTGCTAGAGAGTTTCCACGCTCCCCTGCAGCTCTGCTGTGCATGCCTCTATTCTCCTCTGTTCTCCAAGAGGCTGGCCTTCTCAGAGTTTCTCACGAGGCTTCCTGGCCTTCTGGTTTGGAAGTCCAAGATTGGTTGATGAGTAGTGATTTTTGTAGTCTTTATTTTCTCCCATGATGGTGTTCCTACAACAAGCATTCTCGCTCTTGTCAAATGGTCGATCTCCCAGCTATAGATAGTTTCTGCCCATTCTTTGAAGGAACCCCTGATATTGTTGGTCCTGGGGGCGTTGATTTCCCTTAAAACTTCCTCTCACCAACTCACCTTTTGTAAGGAATCAATTCACTACTTTTCTTAAATACCCTGTTTGAGTGTGCCACCTGCTGGGACCTGATGATTCATGATCAATGAATACTAATATTAATAGTTAAAGTTATGGATCTCTACCTTGGACCAGACAAATGTAGCTGCTTTGCATGTACAGCCTCATTTAACTTGTCATTCAATACATTTATGGGGAGACATTCTTATACTAAAAAATATTCTTTGTTGATTTTTTTTTTTTTGCTTTGTTCCTCCACCACCACTGCCCCCACCTCCCATCGCATTCCTTATTGGTAACCTCAGTTCTGTTGCTGGTGTCCAAGGGTAGGTTTTGTTTCATTTGTTACTTTGTTTTATCTACTCACATTCTGCCTATGAGTGAGATCATCTGGTATCTATCTTTCTTTTGATTAATTTCACTTAGCATAATCTCCTCTAGATTAATCTATACTGATTCAAATGACAGGATTTTCTCTCTTCTAAGGGCTGTGTAGTATTCCATTGTGTATATGTACCACATCTTCTTGATCCATTCATCTGATGTTGAGAATTTAGGACTGCAATAAACATGCAATAAAGTTGCATAAATCTCTGAGAATTAGTGTTTTTGTATCTTTTGGGTAAATACCTAGAAGGGGGGTGGGGGGGTCATATCAGATTTCCATATTTAACTTTTTAAAGAATCTCTATGTTGTTTCCCATAGGTGTTGTATTAATTTGCACTCCCACCAATGGTGCAGCAGTGTTCCTTATCTTCATATCCTTGCCAACATTTGTTATTTCCAGACTTTTGGATAACAGCCAATCTCTCAGGTGTAGGTTGATAGCTCATTGTTGTTTTGATTTTTATTTCCCAAATAGTCATTGAGTAGGAATATCTTTTCA
Organism: Solenodon paradoxus; assembly: GCA_004363575.1. Lineage (NCBI taxonomy): Eukaryota > Metazoa > Chordata > Mammalia > Eulipotyphla > Solenodontidae > Solenodon > Solenodon paradoxus. Next base: position 30,585 of record RJWH01001232.1, on the reverse strand, counting down.
TATGCCTGTTGACCATCTGTATGTGCTCTTTGGAAAAATGTCTCCACAGCTCCTCCTCCACTTTTTTATTGGAATGCCTGTGTTTTTGTAGTTGAGGTTTATGAGTCTTTTGCATATTGTGGATATTAAGCCATTGTCAGAAATATGGAACTCAAATATCTTCTCCCAGTTAGTAGGCTGTCTTTTTGTTTGGTGATTTTTTTTTTCACTGTGAAGAAGCTTTTTAGTTAGATGTAGTCCCAATTGCTTATTTTTGCTTTTGTTTCCATTAATGCTGGAGTTGAGTTCAAAGTCCTCTCTTAGGCTGATGTTATGGAATGTCTCTCCTATGCTGTCTTCCAAAAATTTTATGGTTTCCAGTCTTATGACCAAGTCTCTAGTCCATTTTGAGTTAATTTTTGCAAATGGTGTGAGAGAGTGGTCTAGGTCCATTCTTTTGCATATGGCTGTCCAGTAATTCCAGCAGCATTTATTGAAGAGACTTTCCTTTCTCCATCGTGTACTTTTGGCATTTTTGTTATAGATTAACTGACCATATGTGAATGAGTCAGTTTCTGGTGATTCGGTTCTATTCCACTGATCTATGCCTCTGTTATTATTCCAGTACCATACCATTTTGATCATTATTGACTTGTAGTGTAGGTCAATGTCTATGTGTATAATCCCTCTGATTTGTTCTTCTTTTTTTCATAATTGCTTTAGTTCTTTGGGGTCTTTTGTTGTTCCATTCAAATTTAAAATATGTTTTGTTCTACTTCCTTGAAATAAGTTCATGGAATTTTAATGAGGATTGTATTAAATCTGTATATTGCTTTAGATAACAAATGTTGATTATTCCCAGCCATGAGCTGGGGATGACTTTCCATCTTGTATCCTCCTCTATTTCTTTTCAGAAGGACTTGTAGTTGTCATTGTACAGGTCTTTCACCTCCTTTGTTAAGTATATTCCAAGATATTTTATTCCTTTACTTCTATTTTAAATGATTGGTTTTTTTGATTTCATTTCTTCTCATGTATTTTTTCATGTAAAAATGCAATGAATTTTTGTGCATTGATTTTGTAGCCTGTTTACTGTATTCATTGATTAGTTCTAGTAATTTTTTTTAAACAGAGTTTTTAGGATTTTCAATACATATTATCATGTCATTTTCAAATGATAATTTTACTCCCTCCTTTCCAATCTGGATTACTTTTATTTCTTTTTCTTGCCTACTTGCTCTGACTTACATGTCCAGTATGATGTTAAAAAGCAGTGGTGAGACTAGACAACCTCGCTTTGTATCTGACCTTAAAAGAAATGCTTTCAATTTTTGGCCGTTGACAATTTTTTGCCATTGACTCTGCCATTGACTATGATTTTGACTGTGGGTTTATCATATATGCCTTTTATTATGTTGAGATATATACTTTCTACCCCCGTTTTATGCAGGGTTTTTATCATAAATCAGTGTTGGAAATTGTCAGAAGCTTTCTCTGTGTCTATTGATATGATCATGTCGTTTTCTCCCTGCTCTTGCTGATATGGTATATAGCATTGCTAGATTTGTGTATGTTGAACCATCCTTACATGCCTGGGATCAATCCACTTGGTCATGATGGATGATCTTTTTGATGCATTGTTGAATTTGGCTTGCTAATATTTTGTTGAGAATTTTTGCATCTCTGTTCATTAGAGATATTGGCCTGTAATTTCTTTCTTGTGACATCTCTGTCAGCTTTGAGTATCAATGTGAGATTAGCCACACAGAAAGTGTTTGGAAGTATTTCCTGTTCTTCAATATTTTGCAAGAGTTTGAGACAAATAGCTACTAATTCTTCTCTGAAAATTTGGTAGAACTCATTAGAAAAGTCATGTGGCCCTGCATTTTTATTTTTAGGGAGACTTTTGATTATCTCTTCAATTTCCCTGCTGATGATTGTTCTGTTCAGGTTTTCCAGTTCTTCCAGGTTCAGTATTACTAGACTGTATTTTTCTAAAAATCTGTCCATATCTTTGATGTTGTCCACATTAGGTATCTGTTATAAATTCTCCCCCTTTCATTTCTGATTCTAGTTATGAGAGAGTTTCTAGCCAATGGTTTGTCAAGTTCCTTTATTTTTCAAAGAATGAAGTTTTGATTTCATTAATTTATAGATACTTTTTGTTTTCTATTTCATTTATTTCTGCTCGAATTTTTATTATTTCCTTTCTTATACTGATTTTTGGATTTAATTGTTCTTTTTCTCTATTTGTTTTAAAGATAAGGCTAGATTGTTTATTTGTGATTTTTCTTGTTTTTTCATGTAGATCTGGATTACAATGAACGTCCTCTTAGTATTGCTTTTGCTGCATCCCATAGATTCTGGCAATTCCTGTCATCATTCTCATTTGTCTCTAAGAATATTTTAAGTTCTTGTTTGATTTACTTTTGAACCTGAGAAACTCAGAAACAGACTCTTTAGTCTCCAGTTAATTTTGGGTCTTCCAGCTTTCTTTATGTAGTTGATTTCTCACATTAAGCCATTGTGGTCAGAGAAGATGCTTGGTATGTTTTCAATCCTTGTAAATTTGTTGAGATATGTTTTTGTCCAGACATATCTGTCCTTGAGATTTTTCCATGTACATTTGAGAAGAAAGTGAATTCTGTAGTCACAGGATGAAATGTCAGCTATATGTCCATTAGCACTAACTCTTCCTAATTGTCATTTAAAGCTGCTATTCTCTGTTAATTTTCTGCCTGATTTATCTGTTCATTGTAAGTGGTGTGTTGACATCTACTATTATTTTGTTGCTATAATACAACAGTTAATACAATCAGTTATAATACATGCTTAATATATTTTCATGTTCCTTCATTTGATTCGTATGTTAATAAGCATTTATGGCTTCTTGCTAAATTGACCCCTTAATCATTGTATAATTTTACAGTGTCCACCTCTGTCCTTTGTTATGCTTTTTAGTTGGAACTCTGTTTTATCTGATATAAGTATGAATATTCCTGCAATTTTCTGGTTGCCATTCAACTGTAGGATTGTCTTCCAATCATTGTTTTGAGCCAATATTTGTCTTTTGGAAGGTGGGTTTCCTGAATGCAGTTGAAGGTTGGGTTATGCTTTTTAATCCACTCGGTCACTTTGTGTTTGGTGAGTTTAATCCATTAAAAATTAAGCTAATTATTGATATGTAACTGTTTATTGACATTTTGTAGATTATCTTTTGGGTATTGTTACAAACAGTGCCATTGTTCTTCTCTTTCTCTTCCTATGTGCACTGAGTGTTGTTACATTTTTATTGGTTTCCCTTTTTGTTCTATTCTTTGCTTTTTCCCTGGATATGTGTTTTGAGGTTATCCTTAGGTTAGCATTTAAGAATTTCCGATTTTCATTTTAAGATTAATCTTGTGTGCACTCTAGCCATTCACATTTTTATTCTAGTCTCTTCTTCACTTTTTAAATTTTACTGTCTACTATTTTAAATAGGGTTTCTTTACATGTTATAGAACTTGCTTTAGTATTTGTGATGATGACTTGTTGATGTGTATGATTTTGTAGTGATAAAGTCCTCAACTTTTGGTTATCTGAAAAAATAGCTTTCATTATTCTTTCAGTTCTAAATTATAACCTCATTGGGTATAGTATCCTAGCTTTAAAATACTTTTCTCTTATCACTTTGAATAGATCATGCCATTCCTGTCTGGCCTGTATAGTTTGACCTGAGAAATGCACTGACAATCTTATGGGAACTTCTTTGTATGTGACTCATTCTTCTATAGCTGCTTTTAAGAGTCTCTCTTTATCTTGTATTTTTGACATTTTATGACAATGTGTCTTAGTGTAGGTCTGTTTGGGTTTCTTTCGTTTGGAACTTTTTGAGCTTCCTGGGTCTGGAGGCTTGCTTCCTTCTCAGGCTAGGAAATTTTTCAACTATTATTTCTTCAAATACAATTTCTGCCCCCTTTTCTCTCTTTTTTTCCTTCTGGATCCCCTATGATATGAACATTTTTTCTTTGATTTTATCCCATAGGTCTTGAATGCTGTCTTCATTTCTCTTCAATCTTTCTTCTCTTTATTGGTTTGCTTGAGTACATTCCTCTGCCCTATCTTCTAGCTCACAGATTCTTTTAGAGGCTTCATCAATCCTACTCTTGAGTCCCTCTATTGAGTTCTTTAATTCAGCTATTGCATTTTTCTATTTCTTTGACATCTTCGTTCATTTCTTCTCTCTTTTTTCATTGCTCTCTTTTTCTTCCTGTTGTTTTCTTGATTTCCTTGAGTATATTTATCACTTTTGCCCTCAATTCATTCTCAGATAGTTTGCATATATCTTTTGCATTTAGATCTTTCTCTGGAGTTTTAATTGACTATCAATTCACATATATTTCTCTGTGTCTTCACTCTGTTTGACATTCTTTTTATTTTTGTGCGTTAGGTTTCCTTGAAGTTATAGGCTTGTGTATGGTATTCACTTGTCCCAAATAAACCTGGATCTTTGTTTGAACACCGGGGGTTCTTAAGCTGTGTGGTATCACCATTGGTTGGATTTGTTGAAATTCTTTGAACCCTGTATTGGGAATCAAGGGTTCAGCCTCTAGGGTTAGAGTTTTTGTTGGGGGTGCAGAGACTTTCCCCAACATCACAGGTCTGAATTTTAAATACCACCTCGTCGTTACCCGACATTCAGTTATCAGGCTGAAGTTCTGCCTCCAACCACAGGGTGGCACTAGTGGGTAGCTGTTTAAAGTTCTTCCCACTGACAGACTTTCTTCTTTCAGAGATGCTGTTTCAGCCATCTTTAAGCTAAGTGGTGGGATTTCTGGTGGCAGGGTCCTGTGGCTCCAGTGCAATATGATGGGAGGAGCTGGGAGTAGGGAATTCCCCTAGTTGTCTTCTGGGTATGATGACATTGTGTGCAGATTCCCTTTGTGGGCTTCTACTCAGTCTACTGAGGCAACAGTCCTCCTTCCACCCTGTGCCAAGATTCTGAATTGGTATTGTAGCTCTGAATCTTGACAATTTCGCCTATCCTTTATGGTGGTAAATTCTGTTGTCACCTCTGTAGCTTCTGGTTCTACTTTTCCACAGCATTTGTGTCTGCAAAATAGGTGCTTCCTATTTGTTCTATGAGGATGAGGTGAGACTTGGCTCCTACCTGATTGCTATCTTGGACTTTATCATCAATAAATATTTTGAACACACCTAGTATAGTTCCAGGCTTTGGAAAGTAACGCTCAAAGCAGGAGACTTTGATCTTGTTGATCCTACATTACACTGGAAGGGCTCATAAAGTATGAATTCATACTCAAGTGCCATAGAATGAAAGTTGGATAATGAGAACAAGAGTAAGGGAGTGAAGGAAGGGCTATAATTTCATATGTAGTGAGGGAAGTCTTCTGTGACAAGGTGTCATGAGAGCAGAATTGAAGCATGCAAATCCTTTGTTAACCTAGGAAAGGAAAAGTGTAATTATTTCTTTTAGAGGAATTTAAGAAGATGAGGCTTTGAATAGATAAATGACTTGCTAAAAGTCAAATAACTGAAAAGTGGTAGAGCAAAGTCTATCTTATTAGACAGTCAAGCACAGATTTTCCTAAACATCTAATTCAAGAGAATAGTATGTTTCAATAAGTACTGTTAAAGGACTGAATGAATGGACATTGAAATCTATATTACAAATCAGAACAAATCCAACCTGATTATTGTTCATTGCTAATCTGAATACTGTTTTATGGGGAACCAAGGATAAACCTTTTTGCTTAATCATCAAGATAACAATTCCTCAGATGCAGATTGGTTGAACATTAGAAAACTAAGTGATGTAATTCATTGTATCAACAGAAAAAAAAACATCAATATTGCAATGGAAAAACAAATGGCATTTAGCAGAATTAAAAAATCCATTTATGACAAAATCTCAGAAAATTGAGACTAGATAAGAACCTCCATAAACTGATGAAATACATTAAGAAAAATCTATAGCTGATATTTCTGATTGTTACATATTAATGAAAGTTTGAATGTTCTTACTTTAAGATTGTGAACAAAGCAAGGATGTTTCCTCTCACAAATTCTATTCAACATTTTTGTTGAGTTGCTAACCTATGGAGTAAGGGAGGAAAAGGGTTTGGGAAGAGATATACAGGTAGGAAGGAAGAAATAGATCTGTCTTACTTTGCAGATCACTGGTGCTCTATGTAGATGAAATAGACTGAATATGTGTATCCTTCCCAGATTCATATATTGACACCCTAATCTGAAAGTGATAGTATTCAGAGATGGAATTATTAGGGGGTAATTAGGTCATCAAGGTGGAACCCTCATGATAGGATAAGTAGCCTGATAACAAGAGGACAGAGAAATAGCTAGCTCTTTTTCCTACATACGAGGATATCAGGCAGCCCACAAACCCAGAGAAGGGCTAACACTAGAATCTGATAATGTCGATAGCTTGATCTTAGATTTTCAGTCTCTGGAACTGTAAGGAATAAATTTCTGTTGTTTATAAACCATCCAGCCTATAGTACTTTGTTAGACTAGTTCAAACTGACTGAGGCAATAAAATAAAATCCCAAAACTTATACAAAAAAGTTCCTAGTACTAATGGATAAATTTAACAATGTTGAAGAATAGATGTCATTATAAAAAAATAAAAATTTAAAGTTCCATTTGTAATGACACAATGTGAAATTCTCAGTAGAAAACACTTAACACTTAAGAAACCTGATACTTAAATATAAAATGTGTGCATGATATGAATGTTAAAAATATTCAGCAACATCATTTATTGAAAAAGCTTTTTTTCTTCTCTCCCTTGTATGCACTTACCTCCTTTATCATATATTAACTGACCATATGTGCGTGCATCTATTTGTGGTGCTTTGGTTATATTCCACTGATTTATGTCTCTTATTCCAGTACCATAGAACTTTGACTATTATTGCTTTGTGGTATAGCTCAATATCTAAGAGTGTGATACCTTCAGTTTTGTTTTTTTCTTTCATATATGATTTGACTATTCAGTCTTTTGTTATTCCATTCAAATTTAAAAAAATGTTTGTCGTATTTCCTTGATAAAGGTCAAAAGGATTTTGACGGCGATTGCATCAAACCCCTGTGTTACTTTAGGTAAGATGACCATTTTAACGATGCTAATTCATACCAACGATGAGCACAGAATATCTTTTCATCTTTTTGCATCTCTTCTTTATTCCTTTAACAATGTCTTATAGTTTTCATTTACAGGTCTGTCACCTCCTTTGTTAGTATATTCCAAGGTATTTAACAATATTTCTCTCGACTGTAAACAGGATCGTTTTCTTGATTTCATTTTTTCTATTATATTGTCTGCATTTAAAATGTAACAGATTTTTGCATATTAATTTTGAGCCTGCCGCTTTACTATACCCATTATTCTAGCAGTTTTTTGGTGGAGTTTAGGATTTTCTATGTATACTATCATATCATCTGCTAATAGTGATAGTTTTACATCCTCTTTTCCAACATAGATTCCTTTTATTTCTTCTGCTTGCTTCATAGCTCTTCCTTGGACTTCCAGTATAATAATAGCAATGGTGAGAGTATACAGCCTTGTCCCTTCCCTGATCTAGAGGAAACACTTTCAGTTTTTCACAATTTATTATGATGGTGACTATGATTTTTATCATATTTGTCCTTATGTTGAACTATGTTCATTCTACCCCAATTTTTCATTGAGTTTTATCATAAGTGGGTGCTGAATCTTGTTCAATGCCTTCTCTGCATATATCGATATTATCTTATGAATTTTTTCTGACTTTTGTTGAAGTAGTAGATTACATTAATGGATTTGTGTATGTTCAACCATCCTTGCATTCCTGGGAAAAATCCAACTTGGTCATGCGGATGATCTTTTTGATGAATTGTTGGATTCGGTTTGTTAATCTTTTGTTGAGAATTTTTACATCAATGTTTATTAGAGATATTGATCTGTAATTTTCTTTCTTGGTAATGTCTTGTCTGCTTTTGATATCAGTGTAATGTTGGCTTCATAAAAAGTGTTTGGAAGTGTTCCCTGTTCTTCAGTTTTTTTGGAAGACTTTGAGAAGAATAGGTATTAACTCTTCCCTGAATATTTGGTAAAACTTAATAGTACAGTCATCTGTTCCTGGGTTTTTATTTTTGGAGAGACTTTTGATTACTTCTTTAAGAACTGAAAACAACTGTGGTCATTCTGATGGATCTATGATATCTCATTTAGATTTTGATGTGAATTTTCTTGGTGAGCAATCAAATAGAACATTTTTTTACATTTTTGACTGAACATCTCCTCTGTGAAATGCCTTTTCATCGTGTCTTTTGAACATTAAAAATGTCTGTTGTTTTTCTTTTCTTCTTATTGATTTAGGGGATAGCAATACATTTCAGGGAAGAGTTCTTGTCAGATAAATGAATTGCAATTTTTTTTCTCAGGGGTAACTTTGACTATAGTTTAGATAAGGATTTGCTGAGAAACACAATCAATAACTAATGCACAGTAATTGTTTAAAATACAATAGTTAATCAAGGAAGTAAAGATTTTGGCAAGCCTCCCATTATTTTGGTATAATGAAAATTGCTAGATGTTAGCATTTTTCAACTTCTTATTCATAGCAAGACTATACCCTCTGCCTCTCTTTCAGTTAGTTGTAGCCATGTGACTAAAATCCATCTAAAGGAATGTAGGTAAAAATTATGCATCCTGCTTCTTAGCCTGCTCATAAAAACTTGCCAGATTCTCTGCTTCCCCTCTCTCATTGCCCAGTCTACAGACTGAGTGGAGGGGAAGCTGAAGCTATTAAAATGATATAACAACAGATTAAGGGCTGGTTCTCTGAGTAACTAAATAGGACAGAACTTCCCTCACACTATCTTCCCTGCTTTATTGCCAAGGGGACTTGATGTGAGTGAGGAAACTATTTCTCATGTATCAATCTGATACTTTGAGTTTGTCTCAAAGAATCTCATTACTCTAATATAATTGAGCACTTAAATTTATACTTCTATTAAAACACTTTATTTCTTAGAAAAATTTTAGCTTTTGAGCAGCTAAGTCATTTCTTCCCTTCACTTTCTAGTCTTGGCTATCATCAGCATCTCTATTTCTATAATTATTCTGAGTTTCTACTTTTTAACAATGCTATCAGTGGGTTGAGGAATCAAGCAAATAAGAAAAGAATAGATTGAACCTTTGCAAACTTCCTAATGTAGCCATCAGTTTCATCTTGTAGTTATGAGACAGATGAAAGGATAGAATCCATTGGTACTTAGTTCTATTTTGCTCCTGTAAGGAAAGCCCATTTCAAAATAGAATAATTGTGTATGTGCTATAGCAAGGAAGGTGGTTTTCTCACTCCACTTTAGAACATACCCTGCCAGTATGGGAGATACTGAATATGTTGGAAAATCATCCTGCCTTATGGCAGAAAAATTTTCAATTGTAGCGTTAAACTTGGCAGGTAACTTTCATCAGGTAGAAGTTAAGGTCAAGTCAAAAACTTGCTCCAGAAGGCATCAAAACCATAAGAGAGTCAATTTAAGAATAAAAGCAGTAAATAAACCCAACTATTATTGAACAAGTATATATCAAAAACACAATACTCTTCATTTAAAAGTAAATATTTGACTTCCAGTTTTTAGTATGACCTATATGGACTTAAAGTTATCACTCCATCGTAAGAAATAAAAAGCTGAACAAACTAAACATTTGCTGCTCTTTTTACATCTGTTAAGGAATTGAGATCACAGAACAGACCACTGACTCTAAAACTGGATAGTCAGACAGGTGGGTACAGAGAGTCACAACTCACCAGAGCGGAGTTTTGTGAGCAGAAATCTCCTTAGGAACCATCACAGTAGTAGGAATAAACACGATCTGATGCAGGCTCATTGCAGACCTGTTTGAGAGTCAGGAACCCCAGGGGGACCCAGTTTCATGGGAACACATTCACACTTTTGTGAGTTTTACCTCCAGGAGCTCTACCAGGTCCTCAGTGAAAATCAGATAAAAATACCCTTGTGTTTCTGGCAGTGGAGGGGAAACGCAACCATTTTTGAAATACATGAGAATACATCATAGCATTTGTTTCTTAATAACATGGTATGAACTTCACAGAAACTACTTTACCAGAGCCTAACCTATTGGGGCTTTACTAGTGCCAGAGTTATCTGGAGAAAGGGAAATACTCAATTCAAGCTCTCTCTACTCATTTCGTTCCGCCTAAGGAGGGGGAAGAGAAGGATGTGTGAAGTGCAGTCCAGGAGCACAAACTCACTAAAAGACTGCAATTTAACTACACTGTTTCATTGCTCTAGCTGTCACAAGACCTTTCACTACCACAGAGGACCCTGAACCCTTCAAAATTCTCTTGCAGCCCAACTAAGAGAGAGACTATGCTAAGAAGGGGCAAATGTCAATGAATTTTAAAGTTGGTTACTTTTGGAACTAATAGTATTGACTCTTCTTGCCAGAAAACAAGACCTGAGGATCACATCAATATGATAAATACTGCTGTGAGACAACCACTTCAGTATTGATAAATCTGAAACAATGACGATCAATTCTCTCTCATGATTCTATAGGTTGCCCGGGACCAGCTGGGTGACATCTCTGTTCTTGTGCTGGTCTCATTCCCAAGGGTTCATGCAGTTGCTGGCTGGGCTGGGCTGGGCCCTGAAAGCTTCCTCTCACACATCTGAGGCCTGAGTGTCGATTGGGTACTGGATGCCTTATGTATTTTCCCTGTGGTCCCTGTCTTACAACAGGAGAGCCAGAGCTTCCCTACAATATTGCTTCTGGGTTCCAAGAAAGAAAATTCCAAGTGGGGCAAGTGTTTATTAAATTTCTGCTTGCCTCACTTTTGCAAATGTCCCACTGACCAAAGTAAGTCACATGGCCAAGTTCAGAGTCAATGTGGGAAGTGTCACCCAGGGACAATAATAAATGAGACCTGACTCACTGGGGGCCTCTCACGTAAGAGTCAACCCTATACAGCTGCGTGGCAGAATGGACTAATTTGGATAACTGCACAAAACTGCCCCTGGGTGGAATTCATGGCTGTCTGTTCAGAGGAGCAGAAGAGAAGAAAGAATTCCATGATGAATCGTAGAGGCTGAAGGTATATGCGTTGTCACTGTCCGTGGTGTCTATCTGTGGTCATTCTGTGCCATCTCATGCCATAACACCTAGGGCTCTACATGCCTTCAGTCTATTAATAGGGCTTATGTTTGATCTTTTTGGGAACACAAACTACTTTGATACAGAAACACAAATCTACTGCTGTGTACATTCCATTTGACATGTTGCTGTGTCACATCAGTATTCTGGACAGTATCCAGCTTGACCAACACACAAGTGCTGGTGCCAGGATAGCCATCAGTGGCCTGACTGAACCTCTTGGACTGGCGAAAAGGGGGCTGCTCTGCGGGGACTGAGGGTTTGAGGGGTGGAACCTCATTCTCTATTTGTCTTTCAAATCACATACTAACCCTGACTTCCCAGGGAAATCCCTTGACTTTATAAATTTTAGTTCATGGCCATACTCCCTTTTCCTCCCCTCTATTCTAATATATATTGCTTTACTGAATTAAAGTGTGCATTCCTGCTGATATATCAAGTCTGAGAATAGAGGAATCATGTATCTTACTCATCACTCTCTCCAGTGCCAGCATTGTGGGTGTTGACAGAAAATTGAAAACAACTTTCCCTTCTTCTCTTCCACTATTTCTTTTTTCTCCAGAGTTGACATTCAGTTTTGAATTACCAAGAAGTAGAATCCAGTGACCTTGATTTCTCTGACCACTGCCTCAGGTAAAAACTCTGTTGTTAAGGAGCAGTGACCACAGGATATGGTTTTCAACTAGTATGAGGTGACCCTGCCCTTCGGTGTGCTCAAATACCAGCTGAGTCCTAACTTGTCCTTCCAAAGTCAAAGGGCACTGACTTAAAACCCCCACCCGCTATGTAACAAGACCCTGAGACAAGTCCCAATTTCAATGGGGATTCTTGAAAGTCAGTTATTTCAGTGGATCACTTCAAACCCTGATCTTTTGCTCTCTTGAATCTTGAGCTTCCATATTGCAGGTGTCCCTTTTTCACTGCTCTGCATCTACCCAGTTACTGAACATCTTGCTTTTCCTAAAGAGCATTCATTCAGGATCATTACATTTCTTACTAAATACTCAGGCATAAGTATGAGGCTTACATCAGTGACTAGCACAACAGATAAAACAGGCTGGCAGACATCATTTGTTTTAAACCTGCCTGGTAGCCTGTCTTGTGGAAACTCCAGTCCTCACTGGGGGATGTACACTGGTCTTCTCTCCCTTAGGCCCAGACTTGGGCCCCTCAGCTCCCCGTCAATCTCCTCCTCTCCACCTTTGCTTACCTACCATCCCCAAAAGCTATTTAAAAATGTTTTTTTAAGAGCACTCCTTTTTATTTTTATTTCTGGAAGTTTTCCCACTTTTGAAGGTATCATTGAAGTATACCAGCTTACACATATTTGAAGAGTACAATTGGGTCAGTTTTAACATATTTACATCTTTGAAACCATAACCTTTCAAGCAGCATTTCCATCATCCCCTAAAGTTTCCTTGTGCCCATTTGAAATCCATTCCTCCCTCCATTCCATTCCAGGCAACCACTGATCTGATTTTTCTCTAAATAGATTAGCTTGTATTTGCTAAAGTTTTATATCAATGGTCTCATACAGGAAGTTCTCTTTGTCTGACTTCTTTCTTTCAGTATCATTTTGAGATTCGCTCACATTGTTGCATATATCAATAGTTTTCTTTAACACTCAGTAGTTTCCCATTGTATGGATACATCACGGTTTGTTTATTCATTTGATGAAATTGGTGGGCAATTTCTAGCTTTTGGCTATTTACGGGTGAAGCTCCTGTGAACATTCACCAAGTCTTTGGGTTTCATGCTTTCATTTTTCTTTGGTAAATACTTATCAGTACTATCTCAGAGCCCCACTAATAGAAACAGAGAGTTTCAGTGTCTGCATGCTTTCACTGCTCTTTTATATGGTTAGTCCTTTTAAATTTAGTCCTCTTATGGTGGTGTTCTCTTTTGACTTTTTATTAGCATAGCAGTTTAGCTTCCTCTAGGGTTCATTTCTTGAGAAGAAAAGTCTATGCTTAGGTTTGCAAGAAACAAGAGTGTATCTGTTGTCCCAGGGAAGTTATTAATATCACCCCCTCTTATTCTCAAAGTACTCTGATTTAGATAAAGAACTATGTGAACCTTCTATTTCTAGTTTACGTGGTCACGCCCGTAGGCATCAACAAAGGTGTTCTGCTCAACAAAGACTTTACTCAAAAAAGAGTTTTCTTGCTTTTCTTAGACAATGTCTTCCCTTTCCACAACAGAATTACATGAGGGAAAATACAGGCACAAGCTAGCTCGAACTAGTCAGGGGCCGTTCTTGTCATCAAATGAGAAGATCTTGTCTGAAAATGAAGGGAATTCAGAGGAAAGTATGGGTGGAGAGAGTCAGTTCATGCCTGGATGACAACAGAATAGCTCCTGGATTTTGGTGTTTTCCTGGGTTTCTAAAACTACTCTGAAAACTGAGGCCTATGAAAACAAGAATTTGCTCAAATATCACGGGTATGAGCCCACTGACTTTGCTGACTCCTAGGAAATATGTCCTGCTTAACAGTTTACATTTTTCTTTTTGTGTTTGGAAGTAACATTGGTGGAAATATCCTCTGCCCCATCCAGACAAATGTGGAAGTCTCATCTAAATCCTGACTGATTGTCTAGATCCAAAAAAATCATGTTCATATTGGGTCATTAGTCTTTCCACTCATTTATTGAATCCGTCTGCACAGAACCACATTTGGTTATAGAGAAACTCTCAAATATCTTCTAATATTTAACGTTTTGGGTTTTGGATTTTTTGTAATACTCAGCAAGCCTCTCTCCATTCAAGGTTAGTAACCGTATGCATGTTCTTTCATCTAAAAATATTTAAATACATACTTTATCAGAAATTTAAATTGACATATTTTATATTTGATGTTATAATATTTTAAAGTTGATATAATTGTTAAATTCTCTATATTTCTCTACATCTCTACTATGGTGCCTAATATTGTATACTTTTGCATTTTCCTGATTAGATAGGATGGTAGTTTATTTATTGATGCATAAATGATAACTGTTTAATCCTTTCTTTGGTTTTCATTGTTTATTCTTTAACTTACATTTGTATTTTTAATTGAATATTAATTTACATTATTATGTCTGGGATTTATAAAGCCATTAAGATACATAATTCCTTTGAGCAAAATTCCTTCAATATCTCCTGTAAATTTTGATGTTTAGCATTCTCAAATTGACATTTTAATTTTTGCAAATTTTCTGTATATATGAGTTTTTATTTTCATGTTGACTCTCAAGTTATTTAGAAGCCAATATAAAATTTATAATTGAAAGTCTTTATTTAAACCTTTACCATTATCTCTAGCTTTATATATTGGAAACAGGGAGTTTCTTCTTTGAAATAAGTAGAAATTCATTATGTGACTTAATATAAGACCATTTTCTAAAAGTTATTCATGGACACAACAGACAAAGTGATACTTTCTGTTTATAGGGTAAAAAGTAAAAAAGTAAAAAAAGTTACCTTTTAAATAAATTGGATTCATGGAATGGATGACATTTCTATAGTCTTTTAGGATATTTTTCTACTTACTTGAAAAAGGCTAAGAGATTTGTATATTCCTTGCTATGTTTTGTTATTCTTTCTATTTCCACTTTTAATTTACATATGCAGACATAAGACTATTTATGCCATAAATCTTTATGATTCAATGTTCTCACTGTGAATTGTACTTGTAACAACTTAAAATGACCCCCATGTGTCATCACTGTCCATAGCATGCATTGTTCTTGACATCAGACTTTTCTATTGCTTTGTATACATGCTTTATTTTTTCTTTGGATTATTTTATTGATTTGTTTTGGGATCTTGATGTTTTTTGCTGATAAAATTGTCCTCCATTTAATTAGGGAAAACTTTTCAAATGTCCTGTGTCCTTTTGACACAATCTCAAGATGATCCCAGCTTATGCCATGCATTTCCAGCTTCAGGAATTGGATCTGGAGTTAGTGCTTTCTCCAAGAATGCCTACTTCCCTCACCTATGAGAGAGAATTTAGAGAAAACAATCTAGGCATATGGTTATGGCATGGCCTCAGATAATTAATCTCTTGTTTGATGAAATTATTTTAGTAAGAAATGATACTTTACCTAAGATTTTCCATTAAAACCCAGATAAATATGCAGAGTGAAATGACTTTAAAAAAACAGACCCTGACTAATCATGACACTTTTGGGGTAGGTAAGACTATGGAAACTTTGACAATAGAAAACACAAAGTAATAAATAGCTATATTTCAGTATGTGAATTGACTGACTTATAAAAACAAAAAGAAGAAACAAACATGGTTGCCACAAATCTAATAAGGTGACGTGGTTGAAAAGAGGTGCTTTCTCCCTGGACACCACGTTGGCAGTCAACACTAGATAAGTACAACTATATTGCTGGACACTGACACAGGACCATGCTTTCTTGTCTTCCTCATTTATCCAGCACATGCCATGTGCTAAAACCTTTATTACCAACTAAATTTAAAGGTGCTAAAAAAGGTCCACTTTCTTTGTATGGAAAACCCTGCAAGTCATGTTCATGAAAAATGTAAAGTTTGCTTTACGTTTTTAAGTACATGTTCTTTCCAGTCTTCCACAATGAAAACTTGCCTGTTTCAAGAAGCATTTCCATGTGTGATTTAAGAAAACAACAACAAAAAGAAAACAAAGTACACACTCAGGTTATATGTAGTTGCCCAATTAAATATTAAAATGACCAAAAGGCACATTATTTTAAACAATGTTACTCCTCAGGGAATCCATAACAAATAAAAAGAACAGTAGGAAAAGTATTTTTAATACACTATGGCTTTTTCTTTTTCTTTTTCTTTTTTTATTCTCCAAGCCTTTGTTCTCAAAGCAGCAAAGTGCCGTTTCACTTCCCTGCAGCCACTGATAAAACCATGCAAGAACATCAGAGAAAAAAAATGAGCCCAAGATAGGTCCCATCCCCAAGGGAAGGCAGCACTTCTTTGTTTTATATTCCATTGGAAATCTGGAGAATTTGCATGCAAACATCTTATTTCATGGCACTGCTTCTCAAATTGAGAGATTAAATCTAGCTTTGCAGAAAGGTTTTTCAATAAAGTAGGTTGCACAGTCTTTTGTTTATGGAAAATTGATGCATCATCTGATATGCTTTCAATTGCTAACTTTTGTTTCACAAAAGCTGGAAGAAATTTCAACCAACCATTATCTAATCAAGAAAATATTTCCTACCTATCTTGTCTTCAACATAACTTGCTGCCAAATGTAGTTTCGACTATTGTAAATCACTATGCATTTTAACAAGCAAAATGAACCCTCCAGTTTTGTTAGAAAAGATACCAATTATTGAAACTATCCATCATTATCAGTGGAATGCCCCCAAATTTTGTGACTTGCAGAGTGATTATTACATAATTTAATGTTATATTGGTTATACTGCTTTACTTAAGTAGAATTTTTCAGTCTTGAAATACAAACAGTCAGGTATTACAATAATTCCACTAAACCTTTTCATGCTTATACCCAACCCTAACTACAGAGTCAAGACTGCAATTTGGGTGTTTATTTAGCTATAAAATTTACAATGACTTATAATATCAAAATTCCACCTGAGTTCAACATAATATAAAGTGCAGGAGATACAGGCTAAATGTGAGTTGTGAGATTAACTTGTGGTTTTCAAATAAAAAGAAAGTTATCTCAATCTGTCCAACAACCTATTCCTTATGGGCAGGAAACATGCTTGAGAAAATGTGTGTTAATCTAGCCTTCTGATTCATTGCAAGAGGAGGGCAATATGTGCTCATCAAAGGGGACTTGAACCAACGAAGACACTCAGAAAATGCATGGAGTTTTCTGAAAAGCCTGCACCAGGAGGTTGAGAGATGGTGGGTAAACACAGAGATTCTGAAGCTGGATGCCTGTGTTTGGCCCTTGCTTCTGACCTGGGTGACTTCGGTGAGTCAGGATTTGTGCTTCTGTCGAACAGGAAAGGTTTAAATGAGTAACACATATTAAGCGTTTGGAACAGAAATCAGTGCATGAAAAATACTATCTATGTGATGATAAAAACAGCATTTTTATTTATTGTGGAAGCTTCATTACAGACCATATTCTTCCACCTGTGTTGTTCCTTCATTATCAAACAAACATTTATTTGTGGTTAGGGTGAGATATGTACTAGGTGCTTTTAGCTTATGTGAACAAACTCAAAGGGAGAGAGCCACGTAACAGCACAGCTCCAACTGCTCAGTTCACCAGTAACTGCTCCAGAGAGAACCAGAAAACCTGGAAGAGGAAGACACCAGCTGCTCCTTCACATGGGACTCAGTTCCTCTGTCTCTCCTCCTGTCAGCAACAGCCTGTGACTGTAGTGTCTGTAGAGTCACCATCACCTCTGATCTCACAAAAGCAAGGATCTGTTGCAAAGCTGAAGAGAACTGGAAGGTACTGAGAGGACAGCATGCATGCACATGCTCTCTCACACACACGCATGCGCATGCACACACACACTCATGCACACACTTTGCAGGCATCCTGTTGCTATCCCTAAGATTATCTCTGCTCCCCTCCCCCCACTCTGGAAGCCAACCCTCCGCATGGAGTCTCCTCTGAATTCTCTGCCAGATGGTGAAGATATGCTTTCACCAACAATTGCTGTCCTTACAAGTTAAGAGTCTAGTACAAATGTCCTCAAATTTAATATCCATGAGAGTTTTTGGGGTGCCTGTTAAAATGCAGGCTCTTGCATCCCATCTCTTGCATTTCTGATTCAGCAGGTCTGGGGTATGGCCTGCCCACCCACAGTTCAATAAGCAGGCCAGGTGATTCTGGTACATGCACCCCAAGACCACACACTGGTCTGATGGTCAGGCAAGAGGTACTTGTGAGGAAAGATACAGGAAGATGTCACAGAACCTCTACATCAGAAGTAGAGCCAGCTGACAGGGAAAGCACCCAGGAAAGGGAGCAGAGGCTGTGCTTGGGAGAGCAGCGCCTGGTCATCCCAGCAGAACCCTCAGTCCGGAGCCCTGGCGCCCCTGCAGGAGTCTCCCTCCAGCCCACTGGGCCTTTCTTATCAGGGTGCTCTCATGTCTCTTCTCCCTGACTAATCCTGGAGGAAGCGGGAGGAGCTAGGGGCTCTGTCTGACCTGGGGTCCCTCTTCCCTGTGGGCCTGTCATGGGCTGTGTGGTGGAGAGGAAGGAATCCTCCACAAGCAGAGTCAGAGTCAGGGGCTAGTAGGGTGCGTAAGGCTAGTAAGAGCTGAAGAAAGGCCAAGTCTGCAGAGTCGGCCCACAGGCTCTGAGGGAACCTTAAATGGATCCCAAGTTCGACACCAGAGAATGTAAGCCCATCAATCTGTTTGGGATGGGTACAGGGCACAGCCACCGAACCCATGGTCTTCCTGGGAAGCAGGGAACCCAGATGCGGGATGAGTGGCTTGGATGGACTATGCTCCCTGCTCCCCACAATGCTGACCTGCCCTCCCACGGAGAAGCCCAGCCAATGTGCCACTGCCTTGCTCATGCCCACCAGTCTCTGCCTGCTAAAAAGGGACACTTGACAGGGGCTGGCATCGTTGAGGGGGCAGGTCTAGGCCAGGAATTCACATTGGAAGTCCATTTGGCTGCAAATTTTTCAAGGTTCACTGTATTAGTAAAAAGAAAAGATATTTTGGCTTCCTTTCCATTCATTGACACTTTTATCTAATGTTTTGCACAGTTCAGAACTCGAGTGACAAGCGGCAACAATTTGTATGGGACCCTCTGAAACACAAATGGTAGGAGTGGAAAATGAGCACTGAAAAGTGAACTAAAGAGAAAATGTTCTGCAGTTAAATGGTGATTCTAGTTGCACAACTCTGAGAATGTGCGAAAGCAACACCGACTTGTATACTTCAAGGGGATGAATTTTATAGTATGTGACTCCATCTCAGTAAACTCAGAAGAGACTTAAAGACATTTAAAAAGAAACTCAGAATAAGACGACGGGAGGGAAGAGTCTCTTTCTGAGGGCTCCCTGGTGGACTGGCTCAGCACTTCAGGCCAGGAGGCCCCCAAAGCAGTCCAGTGCTCAGCACAAGCCCTGTCCCCAGTCTATTGCCCCAGTCTGGGGGTAACCAGGGAGGTGGGCTTTTAGCACGTCCATGTCTGGGTCTTCGATGATCTTTGTGGATGTACTTGCATTTATCCATGAATTCTAATGAATGTCTCGTACAGAAGTGTAGTGTCATCCCTTACTATCCATTGAGATACTGGAGTAAAGAGTAAACTCACAATGGAGACATAGTCCTAAGCAGGCAGCAGTAAGTACGGGGTACAAAGTTTTGAGAAAGTAGGAAGTGATGAATAGGGGATCAAGCCATGTTTCAGGGGACAACAAGAACAGTGCAGGAAGTCAGACAGCTGCCTGTGGTGCTGGCACCAATACCAGGAGTCCCCAGAAACACAAAGTGAAGGGACTCAAAAAAAGAGTTGAAACGACGACTTTGTGTAGTCAAAGTAATCACGGGAATTTGAGCCATTGCCACATTGTTATCTAGGCATGAAAGAAAAATGTGCCCTTAATCTTTAGACACATGCTGGTGAAACCAGGTCATTGGCAAGATGTGGTTATGATTTAGTTATCATTTAAAAGCAAATTTAATTCATACATTTAACTTTTTAAAGATTTGCTTATTTCCATAATAGAAATTATATAGTCAATGATTCTTTATGCTATTAGTCTCCTCTAACATAATTTAAATGACTATTTTTCTAACATGTAGGATTAGTATAATTGAGACAATGAGTTTAGCCATTTTTTGCCTGTGTTGTTGAGGTCTTCCACTTGCCGGCTCACCTACACACAACCTCATATGCATCTTTTAGATTCTGATAAGAAATCTCCTTTCTGTTGGGTTGGGTAAAGTTTCTGTGTTGTTTATTTGTTTTTTTTTTTTAAGTTTGTAGTTGTTGGTTTTGACAAATAAATCATCATAATCTGAATGAATGATATACTCCATCCTACAGGAGGAATTGCTGGATTCAAATGAAAAAAAATAGTAATAGAGGCAAATCCATACATAGGAATACACATGCGCAGTACGCTTCCATGTGCACAATTCATACACATATATTTGGATACTGTCCTTAAAAAAGATTTTACAATTCTAAATTTTTACATCTATTAGCAAGAGGTTCATTTTTTTTCTAAAAATTTTAGGTAGAAATGGTATTTAATTTTTTTATTTGAGACAATTTACAGTTAGTAGAGTAGAATTTTTATTTTTGACCCATATAAGCCACTGGTTTTTCTTCTCTCACGAATTATTACTTATTCTTTTTATTTTTTTCTTTAAGTAATTATGCCTTCTTATTGATTTATAATAATTTCTCTCAGTTTATGCATGTTTTCTATATTTTAGTTTTAATTTAATACAATGTATCAACACATTTATGATTTATGTCTTAGTGTGATACTATAAAAATCTTCTTTATGTAAAGATTGCATTTATATTTATCTTTATTTTACTTAATTTTTATGCCTTCATTTTTACATTTATTTATTTAATTTGAGTGAAACCTATGTATTTTATGGCCTGAATTCAGAAATTAAATTATTATTTTTCAAGAGGTTTCTACAGTTATCTTAGCACCTTATATTCATTAAGTACACTCTTCACTTATTTAAAATTCTAAAAATTTAATATATCAATTTTTAACAATGTATCTGGATCTTTTCTGGAATTTTGTTTTATTTATTTGATTTGTTATTCTAGTATTATACTGCTTTTAACTTGTATGGATTTATATGTGTCAAGATCTTGGTACACTAAGATTTTTCTGAACTTCTATAACTTTTTTTTATAATTTTAATAATTTATTTTTCAAGGTAAACTTTAAAAACATGTAGTCAATGGACCCTCGCATACACATAAAATGTCATCAACTCTTCCTCCTAATCATCTTTATTTTCATGCTGATGAACATGTCACTGGGTTATAAATATGTATATATGTATGTATTATATTTGTGTATATCAGATATACACATATATAATAACTATATAGATCTCTCTCTAGATATAGATGTCTATAGTTATATATATTTTATAGTTCTGTTTCTCTGGAAAACTCTTACTAATACATCTAAGTAAATGTCTGATAATTCTAATAATTTGTTATATATTCAAAGACTGAAGCAAAATTTCTTCTCCCTTGGGACTCCTCAGTCTTTTCTTTAAAGATCTTCAACTGATTCGATGATGCCCACCCACATTAAGGAAGGTAATTTTTTTATTCAAGGTCTGCTAATTTAAATGATAATCACAACTAAAATATATTTCCACAGCAACCTCTATACTAGTGTTTGACACAAAACTGAGTACTATGGCCTAGTCCAGTTGAAACAAAAAGAACTGTCATAATAGCCATGGGTTTGTGTTTTCTCTTATTGAAATGCAGTAGAATTGGGATTGGTTAAAATCTTTTATGTCAATCAAGAGAAGTTTAAATAATTTTATATATTTTTTAGGTAACATTGCACTAAAACATAGAAGCCTTATGTGTGTATCACTATATGTAAAAATCTGTATATATTATGATAATATTACAATAGAAGGTCCATTATACTATTAACTATATAATTACCCCTTTTACCTAATTTGCCCAAATCCCAATCCACTTTCCTTCTGATAACCACTAATTTGGTCTTATTGTGTAAAGGTTTACTTTTGTCTTGTTATCTTCATTCATTTCTTTCTATATATACTACACATGAATGAAGTCATACAATGTTTGTCTTTCTCCTTCTAACTTATTTCCCTAAGAACAATATCTTCCAGTGTTCACTAAGTGTAATACCTTCTACATCCATCATTGTTGTTATAAGTGACAGTATTATGTTTTCAGAGCTGTGTAGTATTCCACTGTGTGTGTATACCACATATTCTTTAATTATATGTGTATGGGCACTTAGGTTGCTTCTAGTTCTTGCCTATAGTAAACAATGCTGCAATAAACATGAGAGTACATACATCTCTTTGAATTATAGTTTTTGTATTTTGGTGGAAAATACCCAGAAGTAGGATAACTGGACCATTTGGAATTTCTTTCTTTAATTCTCTGAGGAATATCCATACTGTTTTCCATTAAGACTGCACTAATTTACACTCCCATCAACAGTAGGTAAGTGTTTGTTTCTTTCTACATCTTCTCCAAAGCTTGCTGTTTCTTGTCTTTTGGATAATAGCTATTCTCACAGGTATAAGACAATATCTCATTGTTTTTCAATTTGAATTTTTCTAATAGCAACTGATGATAAAGATCTTTTCATGTATAAGATAATATCTCATTGTTTTTCAATTTGAATTTTTCTAATAACAACTGATGATAAAGATCTTTTCATGTGTCTGTTAGCCATCTGTATGTCTTCCTGGAGATGTGTCCATTCAGATCCTCTGCTCATTTTTTAATTGATTCTTTTTATTTTTTAAGGTAAAGTATGTTTATTTGGGATCAAATAATTACAAGTTGGATGCAGATTATGACAGAAACCCAAATAGGGTTCAAGAAGGGACAAAAAATAGAGGACTTTTGGAATAAAAGAGGTGATAACAGTAAGAGATGCTTTTTTAAAAAAGTTAATGCTAACAAGTTTAAACTATTCTTGGCTACACGTAATTGATTACCGATTCTACCCTCAGGCAAAAAGTCTATAATCATCTGTCCTCCTGATCCAGATGACTGATCAAGCAATTGTTTGCTTGATGTTTTCTTTTTAACTTTTATTATTTTGCATTTTTCCACATTAAAATAACTCATATGTTTAGGCTCCCCATTCTTCATATATATGTCAGCACACCCTGCCCTCCACCAAATCACCAATTATTCTTCACCATTGTCCAGTAGGCTCCACCACCATTTGCCACCCCACTCCCCATTCCCTATTGGTAGCTTCAGTTTTGTTGTAAATGTCTAAGTGTTGGTTTTGTTTCATCTGTTCATTTTGTCTACTCAATCTCACCTATGAGTGAGAACATCTGGTATCTATCTTTCTTCTTTTGACTTATTTCATTTAGCATAATCACCTCCAGATCCATCCATGTTGATTCAAATGACAAGATTTCATTTCTGAGGACTGTCGTATTCCATTGTATATATTTACCATTGATTCTTTATACTGTTGTAGTTTTTGTGTTTTATGAGTTCTTTATATATTTTGAATATTTAACCCCTTGGCAGTTGCATGATATGCAAATATGTTCTTCCATTCAATAAGATATCTTTTCCTTTTGAATATATCTTCTTTTGTTGTGCAGAAATTTTTAAATTGATTCAGTCCCATTTATTTATTTTGATTTTTGTTTCCCTTATGCTGGAGTTGAAACTCCATAGATATTTCTAAGGCTGATGTGAAGGAGTTTAGTGCATATGTTTTCTATTTGTTTTGTGGTTTCAGGTCCCATATGCAATTTATTAGTTTTGAATTAACTTTCATGTTTGGTGTTAGATAATGGATTAGTTTCTTTCTTTTGTATGTGGCTGTCCAGTTTTTCCAACACTATTTATTGCTGCATTGTATGCTCCTGACTCGTTTGTCATAAATTAGTTGTCCATATATGTTTGAGTTTATTTCTGGGCTCTTAATTCTGGTGCACTGATCTGTATGTCTATTTTTATTCCAGTACCCTGCTGATTTGATTACTATTGTTTTATAATATGATTTTAAGTCAAAAAAAGTGAAACCTCTCATTTTTTCCCCCTCAGGATTGTTCTTGCTTTTTGGTGTCTTATTCCAAATAAATTTTGATTTTTTGTTCTATTCCTGTGAAGAATGCTACTGAAATTAAAAAGTAATCAAAAGTCCTGCCAAAACAAAAGCCCTGTACTGATAGTTTCAGTAGTGAATTCTACCAAGTTTTCAAAGAATTAATACCTATCCTCAAGCTCTTACAAAAAATTTAAAAGGAAGAAAAACTTGCAAACACATTTTATGAAGTTAACCTTACTGAGTTCAAATCCAAAGACATTGCAAAAATAAAGAAAACTATAGATCAATATTTGTGATTAACATAAATGCAAAAATCCTCAACAAAATACTACCAGACCAAATTTAGCAGTAAATTAAAAGAATCAAACACCATGATGTAGTGGGATACATCTTAAGGATTCAAGAATATGTCAATGTATGCAAATCAATAAACATGGTATATAGCACATCAGCAAAACAAAGAACATGTCATATTATCTTCTCAAAAGACACAAAAATGAGATTCAACACTCTTTTATGATAAAAATCCTAAACAAAATGGGTATAATGGAATGTACCTCCATATAATAAAGATTAAATATAACAAACACACAGCCAACATCAAGCTCAATAGTGAAAAACTGAAAGCTTTTCCTTAAGTTCAGAAACAAGGCAATAATATCCACTCTCACCTCTATTATTTAATATAGTGTTGGATGTCTTAGCCACACAATTAGATAAGAAAAAATACAAAAGTCATTCAAAGTGGAAAGGAAGAAGTAAAACCATCGTGTTTGCACATGACATAATATTATACTTAGAAAATCCAAAGCACATCAGTATAACATTATTAGAGATGATAAAATAATACACTAAAGTGGCAGCCTACAAAATTAATACATAAAAGTCTGTTGCATTTTTATGCCAAATAATGAACTAACAGAGGGGAATCTGGAAAACACTCCCATTTAAAGTAGTATCAAAAAGAAAAAAAATACCTTGAAATGAATTTGACCAAAGAAGTTAAAGATTCATACTTTGAAAACTATAAGACATCATTAAAATAATTAGAAGACACAAAGAATTTGAAAGATAGTTCATGCTAATGGACTGGAAGAATTAACATGGTTAAAATGGCTGCATTGCATAAAGAAATATACCAGTTTCAATGCAATCCTTACTAAAACCTCATCAATAAAATTTTATGATTTTGGCTTTAGTAACTCCTATACGTTTTATTCCAAACATATTATGAGTGAACATTTTATTTTCTTAAATTTGCTCATTGCTAACATATGAAAGCTATAGGTCAGAAAACGAAAACTGGTGATCCAGTCTACAGACATGTTTTGGCTGGTCCCTACACTTGCATTCTGGCTGCACAGTCATTTTGCTTTTGTTTTATTTAGCTTTGTTTTCTAATTTTAGTTAATTGAATGTATTTTAAACCAGAAATTGAAATAGAAATTCAGAGTTCCATGTTTTCTTATAAACCAGACAATCTTGCAAACCTGGGCCATGTTTTATGGTGTAACCTCCTCCCACTCTGCCACAGCTATGTTGTGACTATTCTTTCTAGATGGAGCACATGGGCTCCTGAGAAACACAGGTTGTCCCTCTTCTGGTTTCCCAGACACTGAGGGTAAATGTCAGTTGCCACTTGTAGTTACACAGGCAGTATTGTTTTTCTTATCCTAAAGTTATGTAAAATCAAACAGTTTCTCCTATTTAGGTCTCTATCAAAATCTGGGAAAAGCCTGAGAAGAATAGATATTTTAAAAAATAAGAGAGACTCATTATGGAAAGAAAGAATGCCATTTCAAGTATGTAATATACACTTTATTGGGATGTGATTTTACAATAAGTGGAGTTTGGTGTATATGTGTAGAAAATACGTGATTGGATATTAATAAATTGAAATGGAAAGATCAGAATTTGAATTCTAAAATTTGAGTAAAATAGTTGTGGTGCAGTAAGTTGAAGTCATATGTTAACTGGAAAAAAATTCTTAAATGTCCACTTAATGCAGCAAAAGTACATGACTGTCACAGTAAACAAAAGTCTAGTGGGAAATGCTCCTACTTTCTCTTATCATAGTTGATAGCTTTCTGCCAAATACTACATGGAAACCGTGCTGTAGACTGCATCTTCCCACCTCCTTGATGGCAAGGCGAGGCGATTAAATTGACTCTAGAGCAATATGTCAATGCCTGGAATGCGAGCAAAAAAACAGACATTAATTCTGTCTCACTTCCTACTAAAAGTGCTTTTCCTGTACTTCAGCAATTTATTTTCCTGCTAGAAGATTCCCAGAACCCTGTTTCAAACATGAAGACAGGTAAACACTCTAAAAGAAGGTAAAACAATAAAATGGAGCCTGGATTTCCAATTAACTGCATGAAGCAGAACAGACTGGCCAACCTAGGATCTCCACACATTGAAACTATCACCTAAGAGTGAAATAAACTCATTTCCTTGTGCTACTGTATTTTGCTACAGAAGTTTAATTTGCCCTAAGTATGCTGAGGAGCGTGTTGAAAATAAGTTAAGAACTTACCAAACCACCGGCATGAAACTTAAGCTACTTATGGTCTTTTTTGATCCTAATTGATATCAAGACAATAATAATAGCATGCCATGAACTATGTAAATGTATGGTGTTAATGAGAAAATTTATGTGCCATAAGAAATTTTGCAGATGTTGTTCATGAGAACACAAACTCAAAAAAAATTTTTTGTGTGCATTTAAGTATGTCTTAAGATTTTTATTACAATTTGCTGAAATTCTAAGCCTACCTAATGATGTTCGTCCAAGCAGGTGCTTGTAGTTTACTTGTTAGGAATCTGCTTCTGAGATGGCAACTCAGATACAATTTTTAAAAATTTATTGAAGTAATTTTACTTTATAAAATAATATAAACCCACACGTGCAGGTGTCCAATTCCTCAAATATATGTCAGCATCTCCATACTGCCTTATTACTCACTGTGGGCTAAAGAACTAGAAAGAGAATAGAGCATGGATGTGGGGTAGTTAACACAGTAAGGTGGAAACACTCAAGTCTCAAGACTCTGGGATGAAGGTTCAATGCTGCTCTTGATGACTTGGATATACATAAGCCTGATGTTCTGTAGAGATGGCAGTGGGTTAGCAGGATTGGAAATGAATCTGCATGTTAGGTCATCCCAGGAAAATTCCCCATCTCAGTTCACAAAGAAGTCTTAATCAAAGACTTGGCCTTTTTATTTTATTTTTGACCAATAGCCCTACATATTTAAAAAAGCATTTTATTAAAGAGTCTATAGATACTCGAAGATAAATACCCAGTTAGTATTTTGTACCCTTAGACATGGTGAAACTGAGCCTGGCTCATTTTCTTACATTGCAATCAATTTTCAAAAATGAAAGCATGACACTATGAACTAAGACCTAAAGAGTGAGGTTTAAGATTGATCTCAAAAACAGATTATCTATCTATCTATCTGCCTATCATCTATCATATACCTATCATCTGTCTATCATCATCCATTCATCCATCCATCCAACCATCCATCCATCCAACCATTGTAACTATTTTATGTCATTTATATCATTATGTAAGTTTCAGGTATAGAACATATTTAACATGTGTATACACTGCCACTGATCAACATGTAAAGTCTGTCTTCCATCTGTCATCTTATAACTGTTCCCCCTTTATCAATTTCACCATCACTGCAAACTCTTCCCATCAAAACCAGATATTTAATAACACTAGTATAATGTGCTTAGTACATACTGCACATTGTTCTAAGAACCTTATATGTATTAAATAATTTGACCTTCCCCCTAATGTAGGTGCTATAATTGTCATCACTTTACATATAGATGATGCACTGAGAACTAGCAGAAGTTACTATGTTGGTCCTCAGTCACAATTCTTGACTTTTGGAATCAGGATAAAACCTGGCCAGTCTGAAGACAGAATTAATGCTCTTACTCTCTAAAACACAGTCTACATAATCACTGTGGCCACTTCACATTTGAGAAAAGTAGTCAACAAAGTTCACTTTACATTTATCCATTGAAGATTGAAGAGCTGCAGGTGAAAGTTTCTGAGCTCAGTACTGTGTTTGGTACATGTTGACATTACTAGGTAAGGATTCCATAATCCTACAATCATCCAGGGTGAGGTTGCACTAAATAGAAAAATCATCCCAGCAAAGATTCTGGTAGGTTAGAAATTTCCTAATTTGTGAGCAGCTGCTTTCTGAAATATGAAACCACATAAAGCAAAATATTGCTCTCGGTTAAAAGATTAAAAGTTTAATTCTCTTCTTTACATTGCAAAGGAAATATAAAACTGATAATGATATCTTAACATAAAATGTCATTTTTTCAGACTTAAATCATCATCCCCAAGTTAAAAATAATTATAAAATAAAGCCTAATGTAGTAATTTGTATCTTTAGTTTCACATTTAAAACATAATCGTCATTATAACAGGTATTTATATCTTGTTTAAACCAAAATTCAATAGAATAAAAAATTGTTACCTCCCTAAGATTGCTTTTTTTCCCCATCTATTTTCATTAGGTGAAAATGTAACTGTTTGAACTGTGACCCCAGTTACAGATCAGTGTGGGTTTATTGATTAACTGGCAATCTTAGTAAACTCTTAGCAGTTCTAGTGTTTTTTCAATGAATTTAAGGAGATTACAGAGAAAATACAATAGGAACTAACAAATATAATATTACAGCTTTCTAATAGTTGCAATCTCTAGGATTATAATTTATTTTAGTAGCTAGCATTTCCAGATCAATATTCAATAACAGTAAAATAAAAATGATGATAATAGATATCATTCTAAGTTTTATATTTGTACAGTGGAATGCACAGGCCTCAAGTATGCAGTGCAATGAGTCTGACAAATGTATTCCTCTATGTAAACTTCTATATCTTCAATCAAGGTACATACTGTCAAGAGGATTTAGGTTTTGCCATTGCTTGTCCCATTCAACTGGAAGATTGTCGCAGGTGCTATTGCCATAAGAAAATCCACATCGACAGGGAAATATCTGAGTTTCATAAAATCCCTGTAGAACTGAGGAAACCAAATGTGGCAACTAGCCCAAGTCTTTTGACACCCGGCACTCCCCATCCTCCACCCAAATCGCAGAGCTGGCGATTGCTGTTTCTTTGGATGAGTTGTTAGATATCTTCTGGTCCAGGAATTAATTGGTGGAGTTGCAGCAAAGATATAGTGATCAGTGGTGTTCTTTATATTCTCCTCTAGTCTTCTCTAAACTAGCTGTTAGGGTATTTTTTACCCTTTCCTATGTTCATTACCAGGTAAGACAGTTGATATTCCCAGAGAAACTGAAAGTCACAGGCCAAAACACAGTGCTTTAAAAACCATCGACAAGTGCAAAAAAGAACAAACAAACATATTGCTATAAGAAGACTTCTTAGATCACATGAGCAAAGAATTTAAAATAAGTATAATAATACCTCCAAAACAAAAGACAGGCTATAGGAACAAGCTATGAAAGGAGCCAACTGAAACATAAAATGTGAAAGATATGAGATGAAATAATAAATATAATTCAATGCAATCCCAGTCATAATTATGGCTGGAAGTTTTATGAAGAATTTGATTTATTTTTCTAAGTGCCCATTGAAGGATACAGATCTATGAATAGCTAAGTTAACTTGAAGGAAGAGATAATTTTGAGAAGGAGAATTTCCTTCCTTTGGTATTCAGACATACCGCAAGGCCACAGTAATAGTAAAAGCATAGGGTTGGTATGAAAGAAAATAGGAATTCAGAAACAGATCCATGTGTAAATGTAAGTTGATGCAGAATAAAGAAGAAAACTATTATGAGGGGCAAAAAGGTGATCACTATACAAAGAAAAATTAATCTGAACCCTTACGTAAAATGGCATAACTATAGCCTCCAGGTAGATAAAGAACTTAAAAGTAAAAGATAAAAGTAACAAGTTAATAAAAGAAAAGAAGAAAAAATAGAACAAAATATTTTTGAGATTCATCTATGTTATTGTATCATAGCTTGTTTTCTAGAATGTTTGTAGTTGTGTAGCATTCCATTTCAAAAATATAATATAATATATTTATTCTCTTTCCAGTTGACGATGAATGAGTTCTTTTGTCCTCTTTTGGGCATTATGTATGTGTGTGTGTGTGTGTGTGTGTGTGTGTGTGTGTGTGTGTGTGTATGTAAATCTGCTATGGTCCTTCATGTGCATTTCTTCTTGTGAACACATGTACTCATTTCTACTGGGTTATACCTATACCTGGAAATAAAACTGCAGGCCCCTGGTGGAGTAGCAGTTGAGTCATTTGCCTCCAAAGGAGCACAGGCCACATACCCCTAGGTCTGAGTCCTGTGTGGGAGTCGGGGGAACAATCGTGAATAACTAATAAAAATAAAATAAAAATGTTTCTACGTCCCCTGTCTTCCTGCCTACCTGCCTATTTGTCTTCATTCCTACTTGCACCTCTCCTTTAAAAAAAATGCAGGCACTCATACAGTAGGACTACATTTAATATTATCAGAGTTCCAAGCAGTTTCCAAAAAGTCTGAACAAAATCATGCTTCCCTCAGCCATGCATGACAATGCCCATTGCTTTCCATCTTCCCTGGCACTTGGTATTTTCACTCTTAAATTTTAGGTGTTCTGATGAATATGTAGTAGTTTTAAGATAC